>RYFJ01001590.1:0-381011 GCA_003991445.1 Oryza meyeriana var. granulata
TCCTCGTGTTGCCTCTGCATCCATCCGAATTCCAGGTCGCAGAGTACCCCCCGATATAGATTGATTGCCGGTGCAAAGCATCGACAGTTGGCCGGCGGCACACGTAGGGGACCGGCGAGTTCTTCATCAACAGATTTCGTGGATCCCATCAACGGGTCAGGGCGACAAGTTCTCCAACGGAGACACCATCACCTTCGGGAGCCTTGATTTTCGTCGCCGATCAAAAAAAACCCTTTTTTTTTGCTCGGCCCCAAGACTTTCTTTGGCTGAGGCAGATCCGATCTGCCAGCCGAGGAAGCTAGCCGGCGTTGCGCCAGTCAGCCTCAGGTACGTCGCCATCTCTCTTCGATCGACCTACTACGACAGTCCCTCACATCGCCGGACATCGGGACAAGACTCTCTCCTTCGACGTCCGGCTCGTTCACTAGGCTTGGAAGCCGGCGCGGGTTAGGCCGAGAGGGGAAGAGCGATCGTCCGTCTCCCGTACGGATTCGGCCGACGCTGTGCATCTACAACCCCGCGCAGCCAGACCCGACCTCCAGCGATTCAGTTGGACACGGTCATGAACGCTTTCAGATTGGATTCTAGGGAGGTCGAGTCGTCCTAATCCGACAAACTACTCGGAGTCGACACTAAGTCCGGATGGTGGTTCGAGCATCACGCCCGGACTCCACACGCTTGGCAAGCTTTCTCCTCCCGCGAGATCTTCATGGCTTCAACGCACCTTCCGAGGTGCGCCGACTGCAAGAGCGAGCAGCATGAGGAGGCCGCGCCGAATACAACAACAAGAGGAGGCCAACCGATCAAGCTCGCAATGACGGGCTTTCGACAAGCTGGGCGAGCGCCCAGCAGCAGATCCCTCCAAACAAAGTCGGCGACCACGATGTCTTCGTAGTCACCACAAACAGAACGTCGTGGCCGCCGCAACTCTGCTGGACACGCTCTCAGTTTGGGCCGGACCATCAGGCCACACCAACCATCGCCAAGATCAAGGCGATGATTACTGCTGTCGCCTGCCAGCAGCAAGAACAGTCAGGCAAACACTCACATACCGGAACCCGTTCGAACGGGCTCTCCAGCGGGCGGAGTCATCTGCATCAGCACGATGACGGGCAGCCGGCTCCACCCGGCAGCATGAAGAATCCCGCCAAACAACACTCGCAATACCAACTAGACAACCGGCGGCTCACCAATACGACCGCCGACCCACTCAAGACCCGGGATTGCGGTTACAACGCGATCTTCGCCACACCTAAAGGGCCCGGCGGCGAAGAACGCGAAGGAAGACGAAGCGCCGCCGCTGGAGGATGAACACGAGCGCTGATTCGGTCTCCATTACGAGCGGCTACATCGCCAAAACCGAAGCCCAAGTCCTCACGATTAATGAAGGCATTCCGACCTTTACTCGGAGTTACACGGACGTCAATGGCCAGTCGGCTTTAAGCCTTATCCGGAATTGAAAAGTACGACGGCAAGAACCAACCCAGAGTCCTGGCCACCGTTACGTCCTATGCAGTTCAACGCTGCTGGGGGCGATAGCAGAGCCATGGCTAACTTACCTCCTAGTCGCGTTTCGACTCGGCGAGAACATGGCTGACAGGCCTCCCAAGGCGGTCGAGTCGTTCCTGGGACATACTCAGGGAGCGGTTCATCGCTAACTTCCAGGGGACCTACGAGAGAAGGCTTCCGAGCACGACCTCTAACCAACTGCATCAGAAAAAGAAGATGGTCCTCTACGGGAATTCATCAAAAGGTTTTCCGAGAAGCGCAATCAAATCCAAGCATCAAAAGACGAGGTCGTCATCGCCGCCTTCGCGCAAGGGAGTAAAAGACGCCCCCGCCTCATCGCGAAGTTCACAGCTCGGAAGCCACCCATCCACTGTCGCGACTCTCTTCGACATGGCCAACAAATACGCCGACTCAGCTGGAAGCCCGTCGAGGGCCTTCGACGAGAAGAAGAGACCCCGACAAAAAGACACAGGCAAAAGCCGACAGATCCGCCTCAGAACAAGCCTTGGCAGCCGCAAGCGGAAGTAAGACAACGAGGTGGCTAAAACATGGAGCGCAGTCGGTTCGCGGCCCCAGCGGAACAAACGACTACCAGTAAAGTCATCGAGCGGGCCTTGGCCCCTTTCACCCCAAGGGCCGGCACGCCGGCCAAGGACTGCCACATGCTCAAGAAGTTTGCCTCCGAGCAGGCTTCAATCATCTGGCGCAGACAAGGACAAGGACAAGCCAGACTCGGGTCCGGCTGATGACTTCCAGGACCCCCAAGCCGAACTCAACCACATCTTCGGGGGCCACTCGCGTACGAATCCAAGCGCAAGCAGAAGCTATCAGCGCGGGATATTAACGCGGTCTCCACAACGGATACCCCTAATTACCTGCGCTGGTCAGAAATGGCTATCACCTGGCTCAAACCCGCGGATCACCCAGATCGGGTTTCCCACCCGGCGACGATAGCCCACTCGTCCTGGATCCGGTCGTCAAAAATTATTAGGCTGAAGAAAAACCTCATCGACGGGAGGCAGTGCTCAACATCCTGTTCGCCAAGACTTTGGACGAGATGAGAATTCTAGTTCAGAACTACGGCGAGCCTCGCCCCTTGCTTATCCATGGGATTAATCCCGGCTTGTCATCACACCCACTCGGGCAGATAACCTTGCGGTTGACCTTCGCACGCGGGACAACTTCCGACAGAAACATCTCCTTCGAGGTCGCCGACTTCGGAGACAGCGTATCCCAATGCGATACTCGGTACGACCGGCCTCGCAAATTCATGGCGATACGACGCACTACATACATGGTGCTGAAGATGCCCGGCCAGCAGGAGTCCTCATCCCTCCGCTAGCGACGCTAAGCAAGCCTTCACCTGCGAGTAAAAAAAAAAAAAAAAAAAAAAAAAAACAAGGAGAGCTGCGGAGCTGGCTCAAACACAAGAAGCGGCAGTCGGTTCGTGACAGTCATCCGGCAAGCGCTACATCTGAAGTCGATCAAGATCCAGTTCCGCGAAAAAAAAAGCAGCGAAGTCGAATTTAGCGAGACTCTGACACGAAGAAGATCCCCTGGGCTTTCCGACCCTCGCAAGACTGCCATTAAGTCGGGACGGACTCGACCCCCAATAGGAAGACCGCGCTCGTACCATTCCTCCAAGCCAACAAAGATATCTTTCGCGTAGAAACCGTCTGACATGCGGGCGTACCAAGGGAGGCTGATCGAGCATGCCCTACACGTCAAAGCCCCCCAGAAAAAAAAAAAAAAAAAAAAAAACCGCCAGCGGTCGGTTCAAACAACGGCTGGCGGCGCTTCGCTCAAGACCGCAAGATGCTATCCGGGAGGAAATCACCAAGCTCCTCGCAGCGGCCTTCACTAAGGAAGTTCTACCACCCGGACTGGCTGGCCAACCCAGTCCTGGTCCGGAAGAAAAACGGTAAATGGCGCATGTGCGTCGACTACACGACAATCACAAATGCGTTGCCCAAGGACCCATTTGGTCTTCCCAGGTAGATCAGGTGGTTGACTCCACAGCGGGGTGCGACCTACTCAGTTTTCTTCTCGACTGTTACTCGGGATATCATCAAATTAGCCTTGAGGAACAAGACTGTTTAAAAACATCTTTCATCACGCCGTTTGGAGCGTATTGCTATATCACAGAGCCGTTCGGTCTGAAAACGCAGGCGCAACCTATCAAAGGGCCATTCAGCGGTGTCCCCTGCACACTCAGATCGGCGCGCACCGTGGAAGCCTACGTCGACATGTGGTGATCAAGTCTAAATCCAGACAAGACCTCATTGCCGACTTGGAAGAAACCTTCCAAAGCTTCGAAGATTCAAGATTGAAGTTGAACCCGGACAAGTGCACGCTTTGTGGGGTGCTGTCTGGGAAGTTTAGTCGGCTTCATCGTTCGCACCGCGGATCGAGGCTAACAGGAGAAAGTCAACGCCATCAGAACATGGCGCGCCCCCCGACAACCTCAAGACATCCAGAAGCTGACAGGGGCTGCATGGCGGCACTCAGTCGATTGTATCTCCCGACTGGGCGAACGGGGCATGCCCTTCTTGCAAGCTCCTCAAAAAGGCGGGACACCTTTCAGTGGACCCCGGAAGCCCAGCGAGCCTTCGAAGACTTCAAAGAATTCCTCACATCACTCCCGTGTTTGGCGTCACCCTGCCCCAGGAAACCACTAATGCTTTAATCTGGCGGGCAACAACACAGGTAGTCAGCACGGTGCTGGTAGTGGACGCATCCGAACAGGGTCATCTTCAGAAAATACAACGGCCAAATCTATTTTGTCAGCGAGGTCCTTGCCCACTTCCAAAACAAGATACCCGCAGGTCAGAAGCTGCTATACGCCTACTCATCACAGTCCCGAAAGCTGGTGCACTACTTGTCAAGCACATCAAGTACGGTGGTCACAGCGTTTCCACTCGGGGACTGTGTCCTTCATAATCGCGAGGCCACCGGCCGGATCGCTAATGGACTCGAGCTGATGGCGTTTGACATACCTTTCAGCCACGGACAGCTATCAAATTCAAGCTCTAGCCGACTTCGTGGCGAGTGGCAGAAGTTCAAATCCCAACACCAACAACAAGTAGAGTATGGACAATGTACTTCGACGGTTCCTACGGATCGGGGTGCCGGGGCTGGAGTCATAACGACATCCCCACTGGCGAAAAAGTTGAAGTACGTACTACAAATCCACTATCTCTTCCGCTTCCCCACAACGTCGCCGAGTACGAGAGCTCTTGGTTCACGGCTCGCTCGCCATATCAGCTCGGCATACGTCAACTGGTTGTCGCGGAGACTCCAACTTCGTGGTCAACCAAGTCCTGAAAGACTGACCTGTCTCGACGACACAATGCGGCATACTGTCAGGAGGGTCCGCAAGTTGGAAAACAAGTCGCGGGGCTGGAAATCACACACGTCCTGCGTCAATATCAACGACGCGGCCGATGAGCTGGCAAAACATGGGGATCCCAAGCGAGAAGCGGTTCCGACTGGAATCTTCGTCGAGCAACTTATTGGGCCATCAGTCAAGAAGAAATCGGCACAAGAGCAGTCGGGAGGTGAGCCTACCCCGACCACCGACGAAGTGCTGCACATATTGTCAAGACTGGAGGGGTCCTGTTCTCAATTCCTCCTGGACGATGAACTCCCAGAAGATCGCAATCAGCCGAGCAAATCAAGGGCGCGTCGAAGCAAAAGCTTCCTGCAGTCGGAGAAGACCTGTATCCGAAGGAGCGCATCCGGTGTCCTCATGCCTGTGCACCACCGAGGAAGGAAGCAAGATCCTGCATCCAATCATCCACTCGGCATATGTGGCACACCAACGCTGCATCAGGACGCTAGTCGAAAGCTTACCGGCAGGTATTCTTTCTGGCCCACCCGCAGTCACAGACGCAAAGATATAGTTCGCAAGTGCGAGGGTTGCCAGTTCTTCGCAAGACAGACAAATCTTCCCGCCCAGGAACTCCAGACTATCGTATCTCCTGGCCATTCGCAGTATGGGGGATCGACATGGATAGTCGGCCATTCAAGAAAGCGCCAAGGAGGGTTCCACACATTTATTCGTCGTAGTTGATAAATTCACCAAGTGGATTGAGGCTAAACCTGTCGCAACAATCACAGCGGCACGAGCAAAGGACTTCATCTGAGTTATATAATACCGGTTTGGGGTCCCTAACCGCATCATAACCGACAACAGGCAACTCAGTTCGCGGAGGCCATATTCCAAGATTTCTGCGACGACTTCGGCATCAAGATCTGCTATGGCGTCTGTGGCACACCCGCGGAGCAACGGGCAGGTTGAGCGAGCCAACGGCATGGTCTTACAAGGCATAAAGGCCAGGCACATAACGACGAACTACAACCATATGCGGGTCGGTGGGTACAAGAACTACCATCCGTTCTCTGGTCTCTCAGAACCCACGGTTAGTCGGGGGCAACAGGGCAATCCCCTTTCTTCCTGGTCTACGGTACTGAGGCATGCTACCGACTGAGATACAGTTCGGCTCTCCGCGAGTCCGGGCTTAACTCCGAAGACGATTCAACAGCACCCGATGATCGAATTAGATCAGCTGGAAGAAGCAAGAGACGCCGCAAACAATCCAGTCGGCAAGGTATCTTCAAGGCCTGCGTCGCTACCACAATCGCAATGTCCGTGGCCCCGCGCCTTTTTGGTTGGGGATCTCGTTCTAAGGGAAGATACAAACCACCAAGGACAGGCATAAACTATCCCTATCTGGGAAGGGCCGTTCATTATAGCCGAGGTCACGCGGTCCAGGCGCTACCGACTGAAGACCAAAGACGGCGTCCTCATCACCAACTCATGGAATATAGAACAGCTACGTCTTCTATACCTGAGTTTTACTTTTTCCATGTGTACAGTTTCTCCTGAAACTCACTACGCCGCTTGTTCAATCGAGTAGTGAGTCGGGGGCTGCATGTATATATGTGTTCTGTCAATAACATACAAGCTTATCTCACCTCGGTTATGAAAGCCTTGCCACGACTGATGGTTCGCACGAAGTATAGCTCTTCTCCGAACGATTTTTATGCAAGTTCTATCGAACTAGCTCGGTGCATGCTACATGGTCGGGTAAAGCTAATGACAACCGAATAATAAGTTTGGTGGCACGACACATATATTCACAACATGATCGTATATAAAAGCATATGTATACACCGACTACAAATGTATTGCTTTACAGACCCAGGTCTCGGGTAATCGCTTTTTCAGCAGTCGGCTTCGCCTGTGAGATCAGCTCCAGCGCTTCCTCGGGCGTCGTCTCCTCGGAAAATCCTCCCCGATGGCCTCAAATGTCCGCCCTCGGGTAGATGGACTTGGTCATTGCTAGGGTCTGGGCCACGCCGGCGGCATCCCGCTCGTCTGAGTACCTTTTCGGGCACTCGGCGCGGTCCTTGAGACGCCCATTATTTGAGGAATTCTGCTACAAGCTGGTCCCACTGGGCGGGGATCCAAAGGTCAAGGAGCCCTTTCACGGACCCGACGAGGGCCTCCCGTGACTCCTGATGACCTTATCTCCTCCGTGTAGAACCGGTACTGGGCCTGGACGTTGGCTCTCATGCTGCCCAGATCGGCCGGCAAGTAAGCTTGTCAGATTCGGCTACACACAGGGTGACTAATGTATTGCTGAGATACAGTTGGGTTGAGGACTTACTTTCGTAGTCGGGCCTCCCCACCCGGCCACGGTCTTCTCTCAGTTCGGCCTTCTCCTTACCGAGCTTGACGACAGCTTCTCCAACTCGGACTTCTTCCCTGTCAAGCTCGGTGTTGGCCTTTGTCAGGTCGGCCTTGACCCTTTCAAGCTCGGCCTTGGCTTCTTCGGCCTCCTTTCAGCCGCGACTCCCTCTCCGCTTCGAGGTCTGCACCATAGATTAGCCAAGAGCTCAATCACCGCAGTCATGACACCACCAAGCAGTCGGATCAACGTAGCTGGATGATTACAACCAACGGTCCAGTCGGGGAGATATGCTCGAGGATTTTACCTCTGATCTTCCCGGCTAGGGCCCATGTCTCAGCCCTGAGCTGATCGGCGCCGCTCTTCAGCCAGGCCTCCTCCTCGTGTGACGCGCCTCCATCTCGGCCTTTCAATGCCCGGAGCTGTTGTAATTCCGCGAGGTGGGGAGCCATCTCGACCAGGAATCTCTGTCATCGCCTTCGTTGCGGTCGACGAGCTTCTGCTCGGGACAAGGAACAAACCGACGACAGAGTCAAACATCAAGACAAGAAGATTGCTGGAGCTCACTACAAGAATCATACGTGACCCCTTGGACCCGTTGATGGCGGCACGAAGCAGGCTCTCGCGCTCTCTCCTTGCGACGACTTCATCGAGCCTGAAGCTTTCATGGTGCCGTCGCGAGTGGTCCACGTGAAGGTCCGGGGCATCACACGTGGGGGAGCTTCGATCCGAGGCAAATGCGGGATCTCCGGTGGCCGGCGGCAAACGGCGACGATGGCGATGACGATAACCATGACAGCGACGGGGTCCTGGCTCGGCACCGCCTTCCCCTACCAACATCGGGGACCGGCTCGGGGGTTCCGTCCCCCGCGTCCGCGACGTACGGTGCCTCGGGGCTGGGGCCTCAGTTTCAATAGCCACCTCTTGGTCGAGTGGCGGTAGTGGCCCTGTTGTCGGAGCTACGGTCGGTCTCTGCGACCGAGCTGGCCGCCGGCTCAGCAGGTGTGTCCACTGCCGCTGGCTCGGCTGGGGCAGACTCATCAAGTGGAAGCAGATGGGTCAACCTTTCCGAGATCGATATCGCCCGCTTCCTGCACAACGAAGCAAGACATCAGGACTGCATTTTAACATACAACGACTACAGAGAGGCCCGGAGTAGCGCACCTCTTGGAGAACTTCAGCTTCCTGCCACCCTGCCCGCTCCCCGGCGAAGCGCTGGCATCGGCACTCGCCGCCGGTCGGTGTCATCGATGGCGGAGGCATATCAGCCTGGGTCGGCCTCGACTCTGGTATGGTTGGTTCGGGTTCCTTCGCCCAATCGGCTCTGATCTGGTCGGCCCCTCGGCAGCGTTGTTGCAGAGTACGACAACGTCGAGCCAAGCCTGCTGATCTTAGCCTGGGACTCGACCGCGTGGGCGTTGTGGCAGCGGTGTCCTTTATCTTCAAGTTGCCGCTTCACGGCGCGCGCTGTCATGGCCCCTCGCCCCGATATAAAATCGGCTTCTTCCCCGCTCTCTTGGAGTCGGGTTGGCATCAGAAGGACTCCTCGGCCTCTTCCTCGACGCGACCGCAGACAATGGACGAGAATCTTCATCAAATTCCTCATGCCACTACAAGCAAGTCGACAAGATGCCATCACGTAAGGTTGAACAATCACCGTTCCACAGGCGTTCACCACGGAAGAAGGTAGAAGGTTACCTTGGTTCGCGGCCGGATGAAGCTATAGGCGGCAACTCGGCGGTTATCATCTTCGATGGCAACGACCCCTTCAGAGAAGTAGCCGAACAAGGTATTGGTCACTGCCCCCTTGTCCGCCGTCTCGCTGCTCACCCGGTCGGGATCGTGTTTACCTTTGAAGGCCCAGCCGAAAGCGCTTCTCAACTTCAGCGGCTGGACGCGCCTCGTCAGGAAACGACGAGCCACCCAGGGCCCTGTCAAGCCGGCCCTCTTGAGGTCATCTATCTTCGTCAGCAATATATGTGCCTGGCCCAGTTCTTCAAAGGTTGGCTCCGAAGACCAGCTTGGCAACACCGCCGGCGGCATACCAGTAAACGGGCGCAAGGAAGGAGCTAGATCGGCACAGTAAAACCACTCCTTGTGCCAGCCCTTCAGAGAAGATTTCAAGGGCAAATCGATATATGTTTTCTTCCCATCACTCCTTAGTTGAAGACCAGCCCCCCCAATCACACTGATATTACTCTTGGAAGCCTGTGGCTTGACATGGAACAAGTGTCGGAAGAGGATGAAATGGGGCTCAACACCCAGAAAGCACTCGCAAAGAGTAACGAATATGGAGATCTGAAGGATCGAGTTGGGATTTAAATGCACCAACTCCAGCCCGTAGAAATCAAGGATGCGGCGGAAGAAATCAGACGACGGAAGACACAAGCCCCGATCAAAGAAAGAGGCGAAAACTACCGTTTCACCAGGCCGGGGGTTGGGGCTCGACTCATCCCTCGCCGACCGCCAAACGGATCACTTCTTGGCTGGGCAACTTCAGCTCGTCTCCAGCCGTCTCAGCTTCACCGAGCCGCAATCCGAGATCGGCCAAGAACTCCCTGACGCACCCGCAGGATTCGTCGCCTCCGGCATGACTGGAGGTGGTGAGATTTGGGGGAAAGCAAATCGGGGGCTTGGAATAAACGAAGAGGATTGAAATCGCCCGAGTCCGGGTGGGGAACAGCTGTTGCTAACCCTAGCCGGGCGGGAGGCGAAAAGCTAGGCGCGAAGGTGGAAGACGAAGAGATTGGCTGCTTTGGGGAAGACGATGGAATCTTTTTCTCTCTCCCCATCCTTTTATAGCCTGTACCGACTAGATGGGCCCAGGCCTGCACAGTTGGTATTGGGCCGACAAGACATGAGTTCCTACAGTAGCATGCTCCATGTGGGCCGCCCACAGGCTGAGTTGAAATTATAGCGCTGGTGCTACCCACAGGAATCGATGAGGTAAACAGATATGCTTCATGAAAGCCTTACTGCTAAACATATATGTTTGGGTATCTGTTTTATCCACCAGGTCTCGAGGATATATCCTTACAAGGATCACAAGCTGGTCTTCATTAAAATTGGTGATGCAGGTATCTCTCTCGGGAACACCTGGCCACATAATGGATTTATTTTCATAAAGTGGTACTCGGCCTACATGCGTAGCCATCAGTTGCCATGAGCGACATTATCCCAGCCGACATGACGCTGAAGAGTCTAACTTTCGAGTAGTGCACTACTCGGGAGAGACTACAAATATCTATTCCCGCTGACATGATGCGGAAGAGTCTAGCTTTTGAGTGGGACGCCGCTCGGAAAAGACTATAAACTCATATTCCGACTGACATGAAGTCGAAGGGTCCTATATACGAGTAGCCTCCTACTTGGCAAGACTATAAATTATATTCCGGTTGACATGATACCGAAGAGTCTCATATACCAGTAGTAATCTACTCAGGAAAGACTTCCGGGTTAAAGATCTTTGACTTTATGTTTAATTGTCTTCACAATTAAGCACAAAGTCGGGGGCTACACCTAATAGGTGCGCCTATTCGGCGCACACTATTCATTTATCTACATGAAACCCTTCATAGCCTCGCTGCCAGCTGACATGAAGCAGGACTCGGGGAGACTTACTCGGACAAAGAGCACTCGGGAGCATCGCACTCGGGTAACCTTCACCGTGGAGGAAGAGCACTCGGCATCAGCTGTGACTCAACTATGAAGGTCTCAGGGGCTACTGTGGGAGCCATGGGCCCCGGGTACCTCATTACCAGCACATGGGCCACTCGGATAGAGGATGGGCTAGATCATGTAATTAGAGATAAGATAACACCCGGCAGGTTATGCCTTGTACAATAAGGAAACATAGCCTTAGTCGGATAGGATTCTATCTCTAATAAGGAAATCCCTTGGTCGTATCCGACTGGGATCCTTGCCATGTACCCCTGTCCCCTAGTATATAAAGGGAGGCAGGGGGCCCTATGAGGGCACCCCAGATCATTGATCACAAATCCACCTCAGAGGAATAACACCTCAACTGGACGTAGGGTATTACCTCACATTGAGGGCCTGAACCAGTATAATTCCCTCGTGTTCCTCTGCAATCCACCGAATTCCAGGTCGCCGAGTACCCCCATAGTATTATTGCCGGTGCAAAGCATCGACAAGCAAGGTTGGGTAGGTCCACCAGTCTGACTCGCAGACGGGACCGAACAGATCAGTGCACACTTATCGATGTAGGTTCGCAAATAAAATAATTTAATTTCAATTATAGGCTCGATTGATCAAAGGCGAAACCCTCTTCGAAACAAAATTTCGACGACCGTTTACTATGCACAAACAATTAAAATATACACAAAGGCCAATAAAAAATCCTACTTAGTATTACTAATAGTGCCATCAGATAGATCTCAATTTTAGAAAATTACTGGAGTTGGAACGGAGTCAATCAGAGTTACGGAACAAAAGATATGAATTTCCGAAGGATTAATGTAACACCCTAGCGTTTAGGCGTAAAACATAATTTAATAAAAATCCGTAATTGCGAAAATTGAATTTAATTGTTGTTGTGCCGTGTGTCGTGATCTCATTTCCTCCCGTCGGATCGAATCTCGCAACCCGCGATCCCCCTTTCTCCTAAGTTCCGATTCCGAGAAAACCCTCCGGCATCCTTGAAAATTCTCAAATCCGCAATTAAATAATTGCTTTGCCCGACCAAATAAATTAATCCAAAATCTATCCCTCTTTTAGAACCAATCAAATAAATAAAAAAAATCCAAATTCCTAAACTCAATCCTTCAAACAAATCCAAGAAAATTCATTCTCTTATCTCTGAAAAACTGGGAAAACCTCCTGTTTCCATGGGCCTATTCTTCCTGGCCCATTCCTATACCATGCTCCTTCCGAGCCGTTCGATTTTCCTGGCCCCAACAGATGTCGCCTCCCCCACGCAGCGACTCCCGGTGAAAACGGAAGAAAGCACTGTACTTCGTCACCGCGCGTCCCGTTCTTCTCTCTCTCTCTCTCTCCAGCCGAGGGACCTCGCCGAATTCTAAATCCTCGTGCGTGCCTCGGGAGTCCTAGTTCCTGCCCGGTTGCCGAACGCCAATACCGCCGCCGTCATCTCGCACTGCGCCGGCGACCATCCTGCCTCCGCTCGGCGCCAAACTACTCCCCACTTTTCAGTCACTGCCTGCGTCACCCCGACTCCGCCGCAAGCCGCCAATCTTGGGACGAACGCGCCTGCCTCGCCGCCACCCAATTTTTTTACTCGCCTTTTCTCTTCCCGCCCACACTTTCATGCCACCTTTAACAAAGCACTGCCGGGCCTCCTTCGTCGCTCGTCCGCTAGCTCAACGGGCGGAGACCAAGTGATGCCACCAGGGCCGGTCTGCCGTCCACGTGAGGACCGCGCCAGCGTGTCTTCTCCACTAGAAATCCTCGAGCCACCCCTACATCGCTAGCCTCGAGAGCCGCCTATAAAATCCTCACCATAGCCCCTGTGTTCCTCCTTCCGAACGCCTTCCTCCCCACATCACCTCGGGTCTCTGTGCCGCGTCAAGCTCGCGTTGCGCCAGGGATTGCCGCCACCGCTGCCGCCGGTCCCCTCTTCTCCGCCCGTCCGTGCCGAGACATGAACAATCACGTTTGTGCCACTGGCGCTCGTCACTGCATTCTCCACCTCGGTAGCTTACCCAACCCCGTTCTTCCCCTCTGCCCCTCCCCAAGGTCACGTGAACGACCGCCGAGTGCCCCCTGGGGCCTAGCTCTCTGTATACACCACGACATGATCGTCGTACCGTCGCCTCTCTGTATCGCTGTCGACCGTCCCCTAGCGCCTAGCAATCTTGCCGCCGCACCGAGGAATCGTCTCCTGATCATGTCGGGAGCCCCCGGCCACGCCGAATCGTTCTACGGGAGCCCACCGGAGGAACGCCCAAATCGTCACCGCTGTCAGGTATCCTCGCGATTCTCCGCCTCTGGCCTCCTCTCTGCGAATCCAAGCCGTTAACTCTTTTCGCCTTGCCCTCCTCTTCGCATCGGTGGTTTTGCCGTCGTCGTCAACCCCGCAATTCGCTCCGATGAACTGCGTCGCCGTGGGCCGTCTGATCCCGTCACTATTCTTCTTCTAATTCACCTCGCGTGGCTGAGAACCTAGGACGCTCTCCCTCGTCGCACCGCACGCACGGTCTAGCAGAACTGGGCGGCTACAAGTGTGTCCGCCGTCTCCTCTGCGCCCTGAACCGAAGCCCCGCGCCGAGTCCACCGCACACCCCTGCACGTCTCTTCGTGAGCTCGTCTTCCCATAGACCCGCGGCTGACATTGGGCCCCGCTCGTCGGGTCGGACCCACATGTCAGGAGCCATCACGCCTCGCTACCCTCGAACCACTGACAGCAGGCCCCGCTAGCCAAGCTAGGCCCCACTAGTCAGAACCCGCCGCCCCCCAGCCTAGCCGGGTCGAAGCCAAACCAGCCCAATTCGCCTGTGTCCCGAGGCCATCCCCTGTCTTGGGCCTAGCCCACTACACCCCCACCTCTGTGACCTTCCCCTTGCGGCTGACCGATGGGCCCCGGCCATCAGCGGCCCAGGGAGGATTAAATGAGAGAATCCTTTTTTTTCAATATCCCAGAAAAGCCCAAAAACCTCCCAAAATTCATATCTTTTCCCTCGCTCGTCCGATTGACTCCGTTCCAATTCCAGAAATTTTCTAAAAATAAGATCTTCCTGTTGGCACACTTAGAAATCTCTAATAGGACTATCATACTAGCCGTTTTGTTAAGTTGTTTCGTAACACGTGTAGCTTTGGAGTCTGAGGAGCCTCAGGACACGGAATTCGAAGATGAAGCTGTAGGCCTTGAGCAAGGCAAGTCACCTTTGATCATCTTGAGCCCATAATTGCGGAACTAAGTACTTTAATTGCCAAATTGCACTTACTAGGCTACACAGAGATGATTTCCTGGTCGCGGTCACGAGACGACTAACGGGCCGCCAACCCACTTGCTGCATGGCTTCCTTGATTGATTGTGATCCCCTTAAACATCCTTGTCACCTCCCTTGATAGATCCTGGTACCTGTGCCGACGGGCATGGTACCAGTGATCGCCTATCAAATTTAAAAATGACTACGATGGGTAAAACTTAGGTTTGCTAAACCTTGGAAAACCCGACACCTGGGTCGGTGCCTTGAAAATAAAATGGTTTGCAAAAACCGCGATGCGGGGATCATGCTAGTGGGACGAGTCTCCCGCACTACAGCTAAGGACTGATTCCTTTGGAATTTCATCCGAACATACGACAGTACAACCACATGGGTGACATGGGATAACTCCTGGCTGAGTAGAGTCGCCCAGGGGCACCTTGCGTGCCAATGGACTCTGGATCATGCAGGAGGGGGTTGGGGTTGCCCCCTGGGTTCTTGGTACAACATGGTCGAGAACCTACCCTGTGATTGGTCGTGGACCTCTCCAGTTGGCATGGGGTACCTGGGTGGACTCCGGAAATGCCTTGTCGCGAAAACCCCTTGTCACCAGTCGTATCCGTTCATTCGTGGGCTGGGCGATAGGGTAAGTCGCGTCGTGTGGGTAAAGTGTATGCTCTCTACAGAGGTTTAAACTGTTCAAACAGCTGTGCCCACGGTCATGGGCAGATGTGAGGTGATTTCTTAGCGTAGTTTTGTTTGACTACTGTTTGCAAAGGATGTTTGCGGATTGGGAATCCGATTTCGGAAAATGTGGTGACGCTGTCAAGGACAGCAGGGCTGTGGGCCCGATGTAGTTGGATCAGCCAGTGGAGCTAGATCCCGGAAGCCAACTCTTGGGAGTTGCGCTGATTCAAAGACTGATACAATTCACTCCGATCCGGGCGAGACCGCCCCTCGTCTCGATTGTTGATAAGCACACACTTAGACTATTCCGAAAGCAATTTTAAATAAAATGGATTACGAAACAACCAGCCAACCTTTCAAGCTTGCATTAACCACTTAAGTCCTCATGGCTTGTTGAGTACGCTAGTACCTCAACCTTTCTATATATATATATATATATATATATATATATATATATATATATATATATATATATATATATATATATATATATATATATCCTAGTGCTGGAAGACGAGCTAAATCCAACCGATGAGGAGTTCTTCCAGGAGCAAGCTGGCTTCGAGGAGTTTTAGGGTTTCGGCTTAGTTCCGGAGTCGCGCTTGTGGCTTTGGGCTAGATTCCGCTTCCGCTCTTCTGCTAATGTATCGTTGTGAACTCGAGGTATGTCCGTAGTTCCAACTTGGATGCAAGACTATGTCTACTAATAAAGACAAGTTGTGCCATGACGGTTCCATCACCTGTTGTGCCAACACTATATTCCTAGGACCGGTACAGGTTTGCAGGTTAATTGTATGGTCCGGACTTGTCCTTCACGGAAGGTCAGTTTGGGGCGTGAAAAAAGATGGTATCAGAGCCCATGCTCGGGCCTAGGACGAAACCCTACGCGTAGAAAGACCGTAAGGACGAATACGTTCATAAAAAGATATATGCGAAAATGTAGGATCTTTTTGCAGCTTCTTTTATTTTAGAAATTATTAAAAATAGTTACTGACTTCTTCTCCCCCTCAAAATTTGTAGATGGCCGCTAGTCAGACCATCTCCTCCCATGGTGTTGGAAAGGGTGGTTGCGTCGACCAACTACGCGACATGGTAGGATTCCTTGGCTTCACTCTCCCTAAGTACGCTGGCTACACCTTATTCGGCCAGCCTCCTCGCTGTGAGCTCACTGTCCACATCTACCCTCGTGGAGGCACCCACGGGATCGGCCTTCACCCCTACACCTTCACCAGGACTCTTCCCACCGTTCAGCTGGCTTACTAGGCAATGGCTTGGACAGCACTCCGCCGCCTGGCCCACACTTATGCGAGTCGTCTCACTGGCTCAGCTTTCCGCCTGTTCCCTCGCTTGCCCCGTGGCCGCACAGACACTCGCTACCCATGCCCCTACCGCGAGTCGCACCCCGCCTTGATTCGACTTGTGGAGCAATCAGACGCGCAGGCTACCCAGCTTGACCTACTCCTGGAGGCTTACCGCACACTCGCTCGCCACAATGCCGCTCTCGAGCACCGCTTCACTGAGGAGGGTGTCACTTCCGTGGACACTACCTCTTGGGACTCAGGCCGCCTGTGCCACTCCCTCGCCCAGTCCTTCTACAGCTCCCACAACTCTACAGACATGCCCAGCGGGACACGCACTCCTAGTTCTCGCATGCCCTACTCGCCCTACTTCTCGCCACGCCCATGCCGCTGCAGCCCACCTTACACCCCAGGCTACTCTCCAGTCGTCAGCCAACGTGGACTCCGTCTGATTCACACCGCTCGCAAGAGCATTGCGGGTCCCTCCACCACAGTGTTCCATTTCACTCCTACCCTGACAGGACCTGCTGTGGGTCCCTCTCGATAGGTTCCAGCGTACCCGCCCCATGCACCGATCGACGTCTCTTCGACCGATGAGCCTACCACCGACGCCGACCAGTCTGAGGAGTTGCAGTAGTGTGTGTGAGCCTAGAGTGCTCCGTTAGACCTTTTGTACCGCTGCCAACTCTTTTGGAGTCGTGGCATGGTAGTGCGTGAGTGTGTTTGTATGGGTGTTGCATGGTAGTCCGTGTTGTTGTGGTGTGCGTTTAGTCAAGCTCGGCGCAACTTTGCGACTTGACCACACCAGTTGTATTAGGGATGTTTCTGGTTCCAGAAAACTGATTTATGATTAGCGCATGGCATCTGTTGCTACGTTGTTTATTTCTCCTCCCTTAAGTGCTTCTCCCACTCTTACCTCACCCTTTTCTGGGAGATTAGATGGTAGTCCGATGCCGTCAGAACAACACCGCCGGCCGTCCACGCCATGCAATCAGAGTTCCGAACCGTCTGGGTTTTGAGGCCAGTCAGGAAGCTCAGGTTGAGGATCAGGTGTCAGAAACTGAACATAGGGGAACAGAAGTACCCGAACCCCGGCCTACAACATATCGTCAAGATCTGCCACCACCTCCACCACTCCAGCATGATTACCAACATCTAATGGCTATCCAGACTCAGATTCTACAAGGCCTAGCTCAGAGTATAGTAGGATTACAGCAGCAGGTCCAAAGCCCCGCTTTCTAGAATGCCCATGGCAATGGCAGCAACCCGCGGTCCAAGCTGACCGATTTCTTGAGATCACACCCGCCAGAATTTTCCCACACAATGGAACCGGAGCCAGTCGAGGCAGACAATTGGCTCAAGGATGTTGAGAGAAAGCTCAACCTGGTGCAGTGTACCTCGGTAGAGAAGTCTCTCTACGCTTCTCACCAGCTCAGAGGTGCTGCAGCCGATTGGTGGAAAAATTACTGCACTACTCACCCGGATGCTACCAACATTGAGTGGGCAAAGTTTGTCGACGCATTTCGCACCGCTCACGTGCTCGAGAGCACCATCGACATGAAGAAAGAGGAATTCAACAAGCTCAACAAGGAACTGGAAGTGTGAATGAATACCTGAGTCGTTTCAACAAATTGGCTCTGTATGCACCAGAAGAAGTGAATACTGACAAGAAGAATATAAGGAAGTTACTGAAAGGAATTGCAGTGGGATTGAGAATCCAGCCGATCGCTCATGATTTCCCTACCTTCCAACATATGATCAACAAAGCTTTGCTATTGGAGGATGCTAGGAAGGAAGCAACTGAGGAATATAAGAAGCGCAAGTCCGCTCACACCGGTAACCCACCCCATGGTGCACCTCTCCCTCGTGTGGGACACCCACTCCAGTATCACCACCCAAATGCACAAGGCAATCGCCCTGCTGGTTTCACTCCCCGTCCACCGGCACCTCGCCCAGCTCAGTAGCCACAGCAGCGCACTTTCAGTAGCAATGCTGGAGGAAACATCACCACCACTTTCAACACTCAGACCAAGGCTCATACCAACTTGGCTTTAGTGAAGTGCTTCACATGTGGCAACTTGGGACACTACTCCAGGAACTGCCCTCAGAATCAGGGAAACATAGCCACTACCAAGTCCAATGCCAATACAGCTAAGACGCCTGCATCTACACTGACCCGCCCTGCTCCCCCAGCAAGTGGGCAGAGTTCGCGTGCGTCTGTCAATCACTTCGGACGAGCCCGGGTGAACCATATCCAGGCTGAAACAGCCTAGGAAGCTCCTGACATTGTGATGGGTACATTTTCTGTTAACTCGATGCCCGCAATCATTCTGTTCGATTTCGGAGCTTCGCATTCCTTCAAATCACAAGATTTCGTGCAAAGAAATGGTTGGGAAACCCAAAACCTAAGAGTACCTTTGGTCGTACATTCCCCTGGATGGGATATAAGGGCAACTAAACTATGCCCGAAAGTCTGTGTGGAAATTGAAGGAGTTAGATTCCAGGCTAACCCCATAGTCCTAGACTCCCAAGGCCTAGACCTGATCCTTGGAATGGATTGGTTGGCTAAGTACAAAGGACAAATAAACTATGCCAAGAGAACAATCATTCTGCAAGGCCCACAAGGTATATGAGTACAATTTGCCCCATCTGCCACTCCGGGAAACCGAGTCTTCGTTCACAGTATGCAAGCAGTGCCCTTGGAAGCAGTACCTGTAGTCAACAAGTACCCCGACGTGTTTCTGGAAGATCTGCCAGGCATGCCCCCGGATAGAGAAATAGAGTTCTCCATCGAACTTGCCCTTGGCACGACACCTATTGCCAAGAGACCATACAGAATGGCAGCCAACGAGTTGGCCGAAGTAAAGAGACAGATTGAAGAACTCCAAGAGAAAGGATACGTGCGCCCCAGCATGTCTCCATGGGGAGCACCCATGCTATTGATTAAGAAAAAGGATGGTTCCGAGCACATGGTTGTGGATTACAGAGCTCTGAACGAAGTTACCATAAAGAACAAGTATCCCCTTCCACTGATAGATGATCTGTTTGACCAGTTAGAAGGAGCCAAAGTTTTCTCCAAGATTGATCTGAGGTCTGGATATCACCAACTGAAGATTAGACCTGAAGATATACCCAAGACTGCCTTCGCAACGCGATATGGCCTGTACGAGTACACCGTCATGTCCTTCGGACTCACCAACGCACCATCTTACTTCATGAATCTCATCAACAAGATCTTTATGGAATACCTCGACAAGTTCGTGGTTGTCTTCATCAACGACATTCTGATCTACTCCAAGAATGCTGAAGAATATGCTAAACATTTGAGATTGGTTCTGGAAAAGCTAAGAGAGCATCTACTCTACGCCAAATTCTCCAAGTGCGAATTCTGGCTTAACAAAGTGGCTTTCCTCGGTCACGTCATCTCTACCAAAGGCATTGAAGTTGACCCCAGTAAAATAGAATCCGTCGTGGCATAGAACTTGTCGATGTTTTACTCTGGCAATATGAATATAGGGCTACTCGTCGGATCGAAACTCGGTGGACTGCAAAGGAACACAGGAAGTTTATACTGGTTCAGACCCTCGATGTGAGGTAATACCCTACGTCCAGTTGTGGTGTATTCTTTTGAGGAATTATAGTTGTGGAGATTCTGATGAACCTCTGTGTGCCCTCAAGGGGCACCCTGCCTCCCCTTATATACTGGGGGACAGGGGTACAAGGTAGGAGTCCCAACCGGATTACAGCCAAGGGATCTCCTCTTAGAGATATAATTTACCCGACTAGGACTGTATATTCCTTATTGTACAAGGCAATATCTGCCGGGTTCTACCATATCTCTAATTACAAGGCTAGGCCCATCCTCTATCCAAGTGGCCCATATGCTTGTCATGAGGTACCCAGGGCCCATGGCCTCCACAGTAGCCCCTGAGACCTTTATAGTTGAGTCACAGCTGATGCCGAGTGCTCATCCTCCATGGTGAAGTTTGCCCGAGTGCATTGCTCCCGAGTACTCTTTGTCCGAGTGCTTCTTCTTCCCGAGTCTTGCTTCATGTCAGCTGGCAACGAGGCTATGAAGGGCTCCATGTAGATGTATGAATAATGTGCGCTGAATAGGTGCACCTATTAGGTGTAGCCCCCGACTTTATGCTTAATTGTGAAAACAATCAAACATAAAGTCAAAGATCTTTAATCTTGTAGTCTTTCCCGAGTAGTATACTACTGGTATATGAGACTCTTCGGTATCGTGTCAACCGAAAATAGTTTATAGTCTTTGCCGAGTAGCATGCCACTCGTATATGGGACTCTTCGACTTCATGTCAGCTGGAAAAGGTGTTTTATAGTCTTTCCCGAGTAGTGCACTATTTGAAAATTAGACTCTTCAGCGTTATGTCGGCTGGAAAGAAGGTTTATAGTGTTTCTTGAGTGGCGTCCCACTCGAAAATTAGACCCTTCAGCGTCATGTCGGCTGAAAAAATATTTGCTCATGGCAAATGTTGACCAAGCATGTAGGCCGAGTACCACTTTATGAAATTTAATCCATTATGTGGTCAGGTGTACTTGAGAGATACCTGCGTCTCCAATTTTAATGGAAACCAGCTTGTGATCCTTATAAGGATATATCCTCAATACTTGGTGGATAATACAGATACCCGAACACATGTGTTCAGCAATTAGGCCTTCATAAAGCATATTTGATTATCTCATCGGTTCCTGTTAGTAGCACCAGCACCGTGATTTTAACACAGCCCGCGAGCGGCCCAAGTTGAGCGTGCTACTATAGAAACTCATATCTTGGTGGCCTACTACCAAATAAGCCGGCCTAAACCGACCTACCCAGCATAGCCCTATAAAAGTAGCATCCATCGCATGTCAGGATGAGTACTCCAGCGTCGATAACCTCAATCAGCCAGAGGAATCCTTGTCCGCAAACCTTTCCGATTTATGTTCTGGATGCAGCATGGTTGCCACAGATGCCCGAGTAGGTATATCGCAGGATCTGATTGTCCTCCTCAGGTGTGACGCAGTGCATGAGAACTCTGGATGCGCTTTGACGACATAGGTCTTCTCTGACTTCGGTAAAGCCAGATAAAGTACCCGAACCTTGTATTAGCATAGGATTCGGCTGGCGACCCTCATGGGGCGTACCCTACCCAACAGAGTTATGACCAAATAAGGTACCCGAATCTCATAGGATTCGGCTAGCGACCCTCATGGGGCGTACCCGACCTGTAAAAATTGTGGCCAAATAAGGTACCCGAATCTCGTAGGATTCGACTGGCGACCCTTGGGGGGGGGGGGGCGTACCTTACCCAACCGGGTGATATTTGAGCTCCGACTAGCGCCAGAGGTCAGTTAATAGCCGAATAAGGTACCCGAACCTTGCATTAGCATAGGATTCGACTAGCGACCCTTATGGAGCGTACCTTACCCAGTAGAGTTGTGACCGAATAAGGTATCCGAACCTAGCATTAGCGTAGGATTCGGCTGGCGACCCTCATGGGGCGTACCTCACCCAACCAAGTGGTATACGAGCCCCGACTAGCGCCGGAGGTCGGTTGTTAGCTCACATGGAGCGTAGCCGGGGAAGATGACGTCCCGACTGGCATAAGTACTAGGTCAATAGCCCTCATGGAGCATTCCGAGCGTATCTTGGCAGACTGGTCCAGCCCCCGAGCGTAGGAGATAGGCTAGCAGTCCTGAGTTCCTGTCACGCGTATCCGGAGCTGGCCCTGCACTATAAAGATATCGAATGAGTAGCATCTGATGATGAAAACAATCACCCGAATAAAATGTATTTTACAATATATGTAAATATGAGTTCTTCCTCTTATTGATATTAATTTTCCCGAGTAGTTGACTCCTTACGTTTAAGCACTCTGCCTGACTAATCATAGCCCCCTAGCGTCGGGAGTTGGCTCATGGCTCTTTCCCAGACACGCGTTTTGGGTGACTTGAGTTCGTCTTTCATGGAGCAAAGTTTCACAGATTGGAATTTATGCTACTCGAGTACTTTTGCAATCATTTAAGAGCAAAAACAGAAAAAAAAAGTGCAACTTGTACACCTATTAGGTGTAAGCGGCTGCGGTATTGGCGAGGCCGAGTGAAGAAATATTTATCAGGAAGCGACATAGTTGTTCGGTATTTCGGAGTGGGGATGCCATCCTTGCGTTTGGGCTTTTGAGCCCCCAAGCATGTCACTTGTTGTTATGATAATCTTCAGTTGTAGAAGGTCAAAGATGGTTGTGACCAACTGCCACAATGAAGCCGTCCGACTTGCGTTTGTGATTCCCAGCTTTAGTCAGGACAGGGTTGTCGATGTTTTACACCGGCAATAAATATATGGGGCTACTCGGCGGATGGAAACTCGGTGGATTGCAAAGGAACACAGGGAGATTTTATACTGGTTTAGGCCCTCGATGTGAGGTAATACCCTACGTCCAGTTGTGGTGGTATTCCTTTGAGGATTTGTGGTGATCAATGATCCCGTGAGCTTATGTGTGCTCTTCTGTCCTCATGGGGCGCCCTGCCTCCCCTTATATACTGGGGGACAGGTGTAACGCCCAGAAATTCGCACCGAAATTCTGAACATTAATGTGTAATAAATCCCTGCCCAGGAAAGCCAGGGTACACAAACCAAGTTGCCATACAGAGTGTCTTACAAACAGAGTAAACTGTAAATTACATAAATGCAGCGGAAAAAGGTAAAACGGAGTCTATAAACATCTGGCCAAGCAGCCGATTCCATTCCCACAGGCACCTTGACGGCGGAGCCAGCCTATTCCTCAGGATGATCTTCATCTGACGCGTCCTCCAACACTGGGGGGGGGGGGAAAATTGGAGCAAGGCTGAGTACCACCCACAGTACTCAACAAATTACACCCACAAATATGCATATGCACCGGGTACAAAGATGGGATAGGGTTTATTTGCGGAAAAGCAGTTGCAAAAGGGAGTAGTTCGCAAACATTGAAAAGTTGATTTAATTAACAATATTAATTCACCACTGATTAACGTTACACCACGTTAACCAGGCCCAACCATTCCCAACTGATTGACGCTAAACCACGTCAACCAGTCTCCACTGATGAACGCTACACCACGTTCACCAGACACCTCCGGGTACCGTTACACCACGTTACCCGGACTCCACTGATTAACGCTACACCACGTTAACCAGTCACCACCGGACAACGTAACACGCTGACCAGCTTTTCCCGACCAACGCTAAACCACGTTGACCAGGCCGCGCTGATGGAAGTTACACCACGACCACAAGGCGAAACTGATGAGAGTTAAACCACACTCACCAGTCTCCACCGACTAGCGTTACACCACGCTAACCGGTCACCCCCGGTCAGCTCAACCACGCCGACCGGACACACACCTTCCACAACACCAGTTTGATAAAACCAGATTAATTATCTAGGGTGAGACTAATCACGGTGAGTCTTGGCCAATGTGCCCATTACCGCGGGTGCGGCTATTCGAATAGTTTTACTCTGATCAGAGGTGTACAACTGTACCCACAAGACACAGCCCCCACACACGTTCCCGTGTGCGAGTACATCACCACGATGTCCCGTGCGAGGCTGTGACAGGACCGTTCACGCAACCCCTCCCTAACCATCCACACCACGCTGAGGTTGCACCTGCCGACAGGGCACGCCATATTGGCCAGGCTACCCCCCTTGTGCCACGGTGAATCCGGCAGCCGATCAACCCTACCCCAGGCCGACCCAACTCCATCACGCCCACCCTCTTCATCGGTGCCTAGGAGAGGGAGAAGAAACGCTTCAAGCCCAGCCGTTGCCCACGCTGGCTTGTGGCAAGTACGGGAAGTTGCCCAAGTGGTTCCCGCGAACCGGTCCTTAATTGCCATGGGTGTGACAAGCAAACCATACACCCACAGCCCACCATTTAGGTCAAAATTTTAGGAATTTAACAACAACCTATCCATGGTTCCATTTTTCCGACATTGAGTCGAATCATATAGAAAGACATTATTTAATACCCAGGTGAGCTATGTTGCTAAGCATGGCTAAGCATCCTAGGGATCATATTCTACTCATATTATTACCCAGGTGACAAGGATTTAGTTATCAAGACTAAGGCTGAAACCTAACATTGTATAGGCAATACCAATCCACATGAATTATTGAAATAATGCAGTTTATTTGCGTAAACAAAGCAATTTAATGAAAAATGGGTACGAATTGATCAAAGTATCAGTGCGACTTGCCTTGCTCCGGCTCAAGGTATTCGGCTACGATCTCGAAATACGCAGGAGAATTACCGGCGTCGGATTCTACAACAAACAGTGCATAAACAATTAAAAACAGTACATGGGGGTCAACAAACATGGGCTGAAAGTATTTTTAATGGATTCTTGGCATTTTTCTGGATTTAATGAAATTTGAATGGACTTAATCAGAGTTCGCATGAAATAGTTATGATTTATTGAAGTTTACTGCTATTTTCAGAGTGAATATAATTAACCAGTGATTTAATGCGCATTAACCGATTAATGACGTCACCGGACTGGGAAGCCGGCGCCGACAGGCGGGCTCCACCAGCCAGTGGCGTGCGAGAGGCAGGCGCACGGCGGACCAAGTCCACCGCGGCTGAGAGCGGGCGCACCACGCGGGCGAGCGAGCGGGCGGCCCCGATCTGCCACCCGGCAGATCGGACGGCCCCGGGGAGCGGCGGCCGAAGCCAGCCGTCCCGAGCGGGAGGCGGCAGCGCGCACGCGACCCGATGGTCGACGACGGTGACCACCCGGCGCGGCGACGACCACACGGAGGGGCGGAAATGAACGGGAAAACGGAGGGGGTTCTCACCGGCGGCTCGCGACGGCGCGAAGACGACAGTGGCAACGAAAAGGCGGCGGCGGCCTCGGGACGACGTCGGCGACGGAGCTCCGACGGCGGGGAACGGGCGAGAGGCGGCTGCCGAGGTGTCCTGGAGGATGAGGAGGACGGGAGAGGAGTTAGAGTGGAGAATGGAGACACGGCGCGGCAGGAAACATCGGCCGGAAAGGAGGCGGAAGGCCGATACTCACCGTGCGCGCGGGCGAGGCGGTCCGGCGAGCTTCGGCTTCCACGGAGTGGCGGCCGAGATGCGGCGCGGCGCGCGGAGGTGCAGGCGGTGGCGGAGTGGCCTGGCGGTGTCCGGAACGGCGGCGAGCGGTGGCCGGGGGCGGCGAAAAACGGTGGAGCTCGGGTGCGCGGTGGCGGCGGGGTTCTGGGGCACTGGAAAGCTCGGCGTGTTGGGGAAAAGATGGAGGAGAGGGTGGAGATGGTTTATATACAGTCGGCCGGGAGAGATCGAGGCCGAACGGCTCCAAACGTGCACGGGAGAGTGGACGGCGGCGTGGGCATCGTGCGCGTGGTTCACGGGAGAGAGGGGACGTGGACGCCGGAGAACTCGGGGGAGTGGGGCGGACTCGGTCCGCGACCGTTTGAACGAGTGCGAGTGCGGGAGGATGAGGAGGACGGCGCCGGATCGGACGGCCCCGGGGAGTTTCCCCTCCGACCGATTCGGACGGAGGAGGAAGATGATGCTGACAGGCGAGCCCGGCCTGTCAGCGGGAGGAGCGTGGGTGCGGGCGCGAGCACGAGAGAGCGCGGGGCGCGGGCAAGGGAGAGGGCACGGGCACAGGGTGCGGGGCGCGGGCGCAGGGCGAGGGCGCGAGCGCGCGGGCACGAGGGCGACACGCGAGCGGGGGCGCGAGGAGCGAGGGCGCGGGTGGCGCAGGAGCGGGCCAGCGGCCCCGAGGGAGAAAAAGAGAAAGGAAGAAAGAAAAAGATTTCCAGGACGATGTTAATTCCAATAAGCGTATTTGATTTATTAAAAATAGTTCCGGCGCTCTGTAAATTCCACTAAAAATCCAGTTAATGAGCACAGAGAATACAAGAAAAATATTCCCGGCCATGACAATTTATTATCTTGCATTTTACACCATCAATTAATTTCTCTAGCCATTTTAAAATTCCTTTTCTTAGGTATTTTCTCCGGTGAAGTTTCTGTGTGGCTAAACTCAGGGTGTGACAAACCTACCCCCCTTAAACAGAATCTCGTCCCCGAGATTCGGAGGCGCTGGCGAAAAGGTGAGGATGGGCGGACTTCAGTTCGTCTTCTCGCTCCCAGGTGGCTTCTTCCTCTGAATGGTGACTCCACTGTACCTTGCAGAATCTGATTACCCGACTCCTGGTGTTTCTTTCACTGATCTCCAGGATCCGTATTGGCTTCTCCACATAGGTGAGGTCTTCCTGGATCTCGATCTGTTCCGGATCTGCCTGTTCTGCTGGTATCCTCAGACACTTCTTCAGTTGTGACACGTGGAACACATCGTGTATGCCAGTCATTGAAGCTGGGAGGCTCAACTGATATGCCACCTAGTCATAGCCCCCTAGCGTCGGGAGTTGGCTCATGGCTCTTTCCCAGACACGCGTTTTGGGTGACTTGAGTTCGTCTTTCATGGAGCAAAGTTTCACGGATTAGGATTTATGCTACTTGAGTACTTTTGCAATCATTTAAGAGCAAAAACAGAGAAGAGTGCAGCTTGTGCACCTATTAGGTGTAAGCGGCATTGGCAAGGCCGAGTGAAGAAATATTTATCAGGAAGCGACTTAGCTGTTCGGTATTTCGGAGTGGGGATGCCATCCTTGTGTTTGAGCTTGTGAGCCCCCGAGCATGTCACTTGTTGTTCTGATAATCTTCAGTTGTTGAAAGTCGAAGACGATTGTGGCCGACTGCCACAATGAAGCCATCTGACTTGCGTTTGCGATTCCCGGCTTTAGTCGGGACCGCGTCGTTGGTGCCCTCCCGCTTCTTCTGTCAGGATGCCTTTTTATCTTCAAGGGCCTCAGCAACAGCGTGGGCTGAGTCGGCGTATTTGTTCACCATGTCGAATAAAGCCTTGACAGAGTTAGGAGGCTTCCGTGTGAATTTGTCGATGAACGAGGTGTCTTTGACTCCTTTTCGAAAGGCGGCGATGACTACCTCATCCTTGACGTTAGGGATTGAGTTCTTCTTTTCAGAAAACCTCTTAATGAAGTCACGAAGAGATTCGTTCTTCCTTTGATGCAACTGATATAAGTCGTACTCGGAAGATGACTTCTCGTAAGTTCCCTGGAAGTTGGTGATGAAGCGTTCTCGGAGTTCTGCCCATGAGCCGATTGATTGCTTGGGGAGTCCTGTTAGCCATGTCCTCGCTGAGTCGGCTAAAGCGACTGGGAGGTAGTTAGCCATGACTTTGTGATTCCCTCCAGCTGCTCGGATCGCCAGAGTGTAGACCATGAGCCAGGACTCGGGATTGGTCTTGCCGTCGTATTTGTCAATGCCTGTAGGCTTGAAACTCGACGGCCAGTCGACCTGTTGTAGCTCCTGGGTGAAGGCCGGTATGCCATCGTCTTCACAAGGACTCCGACCCCGACTACGGCGGCGAAACCGCTCGTGGTGGAGGCCGAAATGCTCGTTCTCGTCTTCCAGTTGGCGTTGCTTGTCCTCTTCTCGTTCGCGGCGCCGAGCATTGGTGTCCTGCCGAAGATCACGTCGTTGTCGGCCTCGAAGGTCCTGATCATCCTGACGGTTGCTTTGACGTCGCCGGTTGTCGTTGGGGCTGCCGAGTGACGCCTGACGTGCCTCCGTATGTAGCTGACTGGAGCCAGCCGCTCGGCGTCGCTTTGAGGTAGATGAGACTGCCGTTGGGAATGTCGACCGGTTGGTCGGTATGAGGGTATCACCCGACTGTTGGTGCTGCTGACATGTAGCAGCGGTAAGCAGGGCTTTTATCCTTGCGATCGTCGGGGTGGCCTGGTGATCAGGCCCAAGCTGGACCGTGTCCAGTAGGGTTGCGGCGGCCACGACGTTCTGCTGTGGCGTGACGAAGACGTCGTGGTCGCCGACTTTTGTTTGGAGGGCTTGTTGCTGAGCGGTTCGCCCAGCCCTGCGTAGGCCGTCGTTGCGGGTGTGCAGGCATCTTGCTTCTTCCTCCTGTTGTTCTCGCAGTCAGCAGGCCTCCTCCTCTTGTTGCTCGTGCAGTCGGCGTGATTCCTGAGTAGGAGTGGAGCCTTTGGATGCCATGAAGATTTCTCGTGGCGGGAAGAAGCTTGCCAAACTGCTGTCCGACTTAGAGTCGGAATCCGACTGGGAGTCGTAGTCCGACTGAGAGTCGTAGTCGGAGTAGTTGATGGGGTTGATTATAACTCCGACCTCCCTAGATCCGATCTCGAGCGGCTCTGGGCCGTATCCGAGTCGAACTCCAGAGGATTGGGTTTGCCGCGTTGGATGTAGATTGTAGATATCCACGGCGTCGCCGAGTCCGAACAGGAAATTGACGATCTCTTCCTTTTCTGGCCCGATCTCAACCGGCTCAAAACCGAGTCCGAGTCGAACACCGAAAGAAAGAGTTGTCCCTGGACTTGGGCGTATGGGAGATCGCCGCAGCATGTCGTGAGAGATTGCTGCAGCATCGTGTAGGCCGACTGGCGCGGAGTCGGCTGGTTCCTCGGCCGGTTGGATCGGGTCCGTGTCGGCCAAGGTGAGATTGCCGAACATGTCGGCGACGAAGTCGAGGCTTCCGAATGAGATTGTATCTCCGGGAGAGAATTTGCCGCCGTCGACTCCGGTTGCTGGATCCATCGAGCTTGTAGATGTAGATCGCGCCGAAGCCCCTACCTGGCGCGCCAACTGTCGATGTTTTACACCGGCAATAAATATATGGGGCTACTCGGCGGATGGAAACTCGGTGGATTGCAAAGGAACACAGGGAGATTTTATACTGGTTCAGGCCCTCGATGTGAGGTAATACCCTACGTCCAGTTGTGGTGGTATTCCTTTGAGGATTTGTGGTGATCAATGATCCCTTGAGCTTATGTGTGCTCTTCTGTCCTCATGGGGCGCCCTGCCTCCCCTTATATACTGGGGGACAGGGTTACAAGGTAGGAGTCCCCATCGGATTACGACTAGGAGATCTCCCCTTAGAGATATAACGCACCCGACTAGGGCTGTACATTCCTTTCTATACAAGGCGAAGTCTGCCGAATCTAGCTATATCTCTAATCACAAGGCTAGGCCCATCCTCTATCCGAGTGGCCCATATGCTTGTCATGAGGTACCCGGGGCCTATGGCACCCACAAGGGTCGTTGGTGTCGTTCCGCTTCTTCTGTCAGGATGCCTTTTTGTCATCGAGGGCCTCAGCAACAGCGTCGACCGAGTCGGCGTACTTGTTCACCATGTCGAATAGAGCCTTGATAGAATTGGGAGGTTTCCGAGTGAATTTAGCGATGAATGAGGTGTCTTTGACTCCTTTTCAAAAGGCGGCGATAACAACCTCGTCCTTGATCTTTGGGATAGAATTTTTCTTCTCAGAGAACCTCTTGATGAAGTCACAAAGAGGCTCGTTCTTCCTTTGATGCAACTGATATAGGTCGTGCTCGAAAGATGGCCTCTCGTACGTCCCCTGGAAGTTGGTGATGAAGCGTTCCCGGAGTTCTCCCTAGGTGCCGATTGATTGCTTGGGAAATCCTGTTAGCCATGTCCTCACCGAGTCGGCTAGAGCGACTGGGAGATAGTTAGCCATGGCCTTGTGATCTCCTCTAGCTGCTCGGATTGCCAGAGTGTAGACTGTGAGCCAAGACTCGGGGTTGGTCTTCCCGTCGTATTTTTCAATTTCAGTTGGCTTGAAACCTGGTAGCCAGTCGACTCGTTGTAGCTCCGGGTTGAAGGCTGGTACGCCTTCATCTGCGGGAGGGCTCCGGCTCCGAATACGGCGGCGAAACCGCTTGTGGTGGAGGCCAAAGCGCTCGTTCTCGTCTTCCAGTCGACGTTGCTCACCTTCCTCTCATTCGCGGCACCGAGCGTTGATGTCCTGCCGAAGGTCACGCTGTAGTCGGCCTCAGAGATCCTGGTGGTCCCGATGGTCGTCTGGATGTCGGCGCCGCTGGGCATTATTGTGGTTGCCGAGTGACGTGTGACGTGACTCCGTGTGCAGCCGACTAGAGCCGGCCGCTCGGCATCGTATTGAGGCAGATGAGATCGCTGCTGGAGAAGCCGACCTGTTGATCAGTATGAGAATGTCCCCCGACTGCTGGCGCTGCTGGCATGCAGCAGCAGTGATCATGGCTTTTATCCTTGCTATAGTCGGGGTGGCCGAATGATCAGGCCCAAACTGGAGCGTGTCCAACAGAGTTGCAGCGGCCACGATGTTCTGTTGAAGCATGACGAAGACGTCATGGTCGCCGAGTCGAGTTTGGAGGATTTGTTGCTGAGCGGTTCGCCCAGCCCTGCGTAGCTCGTTGTTGCGAGCGTCGCGTTCGACCTCCTCTTGCTGCTGTTGTCGAGGGGGCCTCCTCCTCTTGTTGCTCTTGTAGTCGGTGCACCTCCTGCAGGGGAGTTGAGGCCATGAAGATCTTGTGGGGCAGAAGGAGGCTTGCCAAGCTGCTGTCCGAACTGGTGTTCGAACCGCTGTCCGACTTGGAGTCGGAATCCGAATAGTTCATCGGATTGAGGATGACTCCGACCTCCCTAGATCCAATTTGGAACGGCTCTGGGCCGTGTCCAAACTGAACCATAGGAGATCGGGTCTGCCGCGTGGGATGTAGATCCGTAGCATTGCCGAGTCTGCACAGGAGATTGAAGATCTCTCCCCTTCCTAGCCCGACCTCGGCCGGCTCAAGGCCAAGCCCGAGCGGACACCGAAGGAGAGAGTTGTCCTGAGACTCGGACAGGTGGAAGATTGCCGCAGCAAGTCGACGAGGGTTGCTGCAGCGTCGACTGGGCCGACTAGCGTGGAGTCGGCTAGTTCCTCGGCCGATCGGATCGAGTCCGCGTTGGCCAAGGTGAGGTTGCCGAACTTGTCGGCGATGAAGTCGAGGCTTCTGAATGTAATTGTGTCTCCAGGGGAGAATTTGCCGCCGTCGACTCCAGTTGTTGGATCCATCGAGCTTGAGGTTGATCTCGCCGAAGCCCGTACCTGGCACGCCAACTGTCGATGTTTTACACCGGCAATATGAATATAGAGCTATTCGTCGGATCGAAACTCGGTGGACTGCAAAGAAACACGGGAAGTTTATACTGGTTGAGGCCCTCGATGTGAGGTAATACCCTACGTCCAGTTGTGGTGTATTCCTTTGAGGAATTATAGTTGTGGAGATTCTGATGAACCTCTGTGTGCCCTCAGGGGGCGCCATGCCTCCCCTTATATACTGGGGGACAGGGGTACAAGGTAGGAGTCCCAGCCGGATTACAGCCAAAGGATCTCCTCTTAGAGATATAATTTACCCGACTAGGACTGTATATTCCTTATTGTACAAGGCAATGTCTGCCGGGTTCTACCATATCTCTAATTACAAGGCTAGGCCTATCCTCTATCCGAGTGGCCCATATGCTTCTCATGAAGTACCCGGGGCCCATGGCCTCCACAGAACTCGCCAAGAAGTGTGTCCGAAATTCGTAGTTTTCTGGGATTAGCTGGATATTACCGAAGATTTATAGAAGGTTTCTCCAAGTTGGCTAAACCAATGACTGAACTGTTAAAGAAAGAAAATAAGTTTGAATGGACCCCAGCATGCGAATGCAGTTTCCAAGAACTCAAGAAGAGGTTGATATCCGCTCCGGTGCTAACCCTACCAGATCTACGAAAGGACTTTGAGATCTTCTACGATGCATCCCGACAAGGACTGGGTTGCGTTCTGATGCAAGAGCAGAAAGTAGTTGCTTACGCCTCCAGACAACTCAGACCACATGAAGCCAACTACCCTACTCACGACCTGGAACTCGCCGCAGTAGTTCACGCCCTCAAGATATGGCATCACTACCTGATTGGCAACAGATGTGAAGTCCACACTAATCACAAAAGCCTGAAGTACATCTTCACCCAGAACGAGTTAAACATGAGACAAAGACGATGGTTGGAGTTAATCAAGGATTACGATCTCGGAATCCACTATCACCCTGGCAAGGCCAGCGTGGTCGCCGATGCCCTGAGCCGGACGACTTACTGCAACATCACCCACGTCATACTAGAACAGGATCGGTTGAACAAAGATCTATCAAAGTTAGGAGTAACCCTGATACCTGTAGGCACCCTAACCAGTTTAACTATGCAACCTACCCTAGAGGCTCAGATCAAAGAAGCCCAGCTGCAGGACGAAGGGATCAAGAATCTCAAGGCAAAGGTTCTAAAGGAAGAAGTCACTGGTTTCACAATAGATGACAGGGGAATCATCTGGTTTGGTCCGCACATCTACATACCTGCGCAAAAGGAATTAAGAGATCTCATTCTACGAGAAGCTCACGAATCGGCCTACTCCATTCACCCCAGGAGTATCAAGATATTAAGGAGTACTTCTGGTGGTCAGGCATGAAACGGGATGTGGCAGAATATGTAGCCTTGTGCGACATATGCTAGAGAGTTAAAGCAGAGCTTCAGAAGCCTGCTGGTCTCCTACAACCGCTCAAAATTCCAGAATGGAAGTGAGAAGAAATCGGCATGGATTTTATTGTCGGTTTACCTAGAACGCCCAATGGTTATGACTCCATATGGGTCATTGTGGATCGCCTCACTAAGGCTGCCCACTTCGTACCAGTCAAGACCACGTACAACGGAAAGAAGTTGGCAGACATATACATGACACAAGTGGTTTGCCTATATGGATGCCCGAAGAAAATAGTATCCAATCGAGGAACTCAGCTCACATCCCGATTCTGGCACCGACTTCATGAAGCCTTGGGCATCAATCTAAATTTCAGCACAACTTATCACCCATAGATAGATGGTCAGACGGAATGCGTCAATCAGTGTGGAGGCCATGGGCCCCGGGTACCTCATTACCAGTATATGGGCCACTCAGATAGAGGATGGGCCAAACCATGTAATTAGAGATAAGATAGCACCCGGCAGGCTTTGCCTTGTATAACGAGGAAACATAGTCTTAGTCGGATAGGTCTCTATCTCTAAGAAGGATATCCCTTGGCCGTATCCGGCTGGGATCCTTATCATGTACCCCTGTCCCCTAGTATATAAAGGGAGACAGGACGCCCCTCAGGGCAAGAGACAAGATCATCGATCATCAAACACCTCAGAGGAATAACACCTCCACTGGACGTAGGGTATTACCTCACATCGAGGGCCTGAACCAGTATAAATCTTCTCTGTGTTCCTCTGCAATCCACCGAATTCACCTTCGCCGAGTAGCCCCATAGTTTTATTGCTAGTGCAGAGCATCGACAGTTGGCGCGCTAGGTAGGGGCTCCGACGAATTCTTCATCAGCAGATTCGATGGATTCAACCAACGGAGTCAATGGCAACAAGTTCTCCCCTGGAGACGCAATTACCTTCAGGAGCCTAGATTTCGTTGCCGATCAACTCGGCAATCTCGCCTTGGCTGAGGCAGACCCAATCTTGCCGGCCGAGGAATTAGCCGACATTACGCCAGTTGGCCCACAGGACACCGCCGTCTCCTCCCATGACTTATTGCGGCGGTCCTTCACATCGCCAAGCATAGGGACAACTCTCTCCTTCGGCGTCCGACTTGCACTAGGCCTTGAGCCAGCCCGGGTTGGGCCGAAAAGGGGAGAGATCGTCAATCTCCCACACAGACTTGGTGACGTTGTGGATTTACACCCCGCACAACAAACCCGATGTGGGAGCCATGGGCCCCGGGTACCTCACTACAAGCACATGGGCCACTCGGATAGAGGATGGGCCAGATCATGTAATTAGAGATAAGATAGCACCCGGCAGGCTGTGCCTTGTACAATAAGGAAACAAAGCCTTAGTCGGATAGGATTCTATCTCTAATAAGGAATCCCTTGGTCGTATCCGACTGGGATCCTTACCATGTACCCCTGTCCCCTAGTATATAAAGGGAGGCAGGGCGCCCCATGAGGGCACCCCCAGATCATTGATCACAAATCCACCTCAGAGGAATAACACCTCAACTGGACGTAGGGTATTACCTCACATTGAGGGCCTGAACCAGTATAATTCCCTCGTGTTCCTCTGCAATCCACCGAATCCCAGGTCGCCGAGTATCCCCATAGTATTATTGCCGGTGCAAAGCATCGACAGTTGGCGCGCCAGGTAGGGGCCCGGCGAGTTCTTCATCAACAGATTCGATGGATCCCATCAACGGAGTCAAGGGCGACAAGTTCTCCAACGGAGACACCATCACCTTCGGGAGCCTTGATTTCGTCGCCGATCAACTCGGCAACCTTTCCTTGGCTGAGGCAGATCCGATCTTGCCAGCTGAGGACCTAGCCGGCATTGCGCCAGTCGGCCCTAGGAACGTCGCCATCTCCTTCGACGATCTACTACGACAGTCCCTCACATCGCCGGACATCGGGACAACTCTCTCCTTCGGCGTCCGACTCGCGCTAGGCCTTGAGCCAGCGCGGGTTAGGCCGAGAGGGGGAGAGATCGTCAATCTCCCGTACGGATTCGGCGACGCTGTGCATCTACAACCCGCGCAGCGGACTCGACCCCCAGCGATTCAGTTTGGACACGGTCATGAACCGTTTCAGATTGGATCTAGGGAGGTCGGAGTCATCCTAACTCCGATAAACTACTCGGAGTCCGACACTAAGTCAGATGGCGGTTCGAGCACCAACTCGGACTCCACCTTGGCAAGCTTCCTCCTCCCCCGTGAGATCTTCATGGCTTCAACGCCACCTTCCGAGGTGCGCCGACTGCAAGAGGAGCAGCAAGAGGAGGCGCGCCAACAAGAGGAGGCCAACCGACAAGCTCGCAATGACGGGCTTCGACAAGCTGGGCGAGCCGCCCAGCAGCAGATCCTCCAAACCAAAGTCGGCGACCACGATGTCTTCGTCACGCCACAACAGAACGTCGTGGCCGCCGCAACTCTGCTGGACACGCTCCAGTTTGGGCCGGACCATCAGGCCACACCAACCATCGCCAAGATCAAGGCGATGATTACTGCTGCCGCCTGCCAGCAGCAAGAACAGTCAGGCAACACTCACATACCGACCCGTCGAACGGGCTCTCCAGCGGCGGAGTCATCTGCATCAGCACGACGACGGGCAGCCGGCTCCACCCGGCAGCATGAAGAATCCCGCCAAACAACACTCGGCAATACCAACTACGACAACCGGTCGCGTTATCCGACTCGGCGAGGACATGGCTGACAGGCCTCCCAAGACGGTCGATCGGTTCCTGGGGACAACTCAGGGAGCGGTTCATCGCTAACTTCCAGGGGACCTACGAGAGACCGGCTTCCGAGCACGATCTCTACCAACTGCATCAGAAAAAGAACGAGTCTCTACGGGAATTCATCAAAAGGTTTTCCGAGAAGCGCAATCAAATCCCAAGCATCAAAGACGAGGTCGTCATCGCCGCCTTCCGCAAGGGAGTAAAAGACGCCCCGCTCATCGCGAAGTTCACTCGGAAGCCACCATCCACTGTCCGGACTCTCTTCGACATGGCCAACAAATACGCCGACTCAGCTGAAGCCGTCGCAGAGGCCTTCGACGAGAAGAAGGAGCCCCGACAAAAAGACAACAGGGCAAAAGCCGACAACGAGCCGCCTCAGAACAAGCCTGGCAGCCGCAAGCGGAAGTCAGACAACGAGGTGGCTAACATGGAGCGCAGTCGGTCGCGGCCCCAGCGGAACAACGACTACCAGAAAGTCATGAGCGGGCCTTGCCCCTTTCACCCCAAGGGCCGGCACGCGGCCAAAGACTGCCACATGCTCAAGAAGTTTGCCTCCGAGCAGGCTTCATCATCTGGCGCCGACAAGGACAAGGACAAGCCAGACTCGGGTCCGGCTGATGACTTCCAGGACCCCCAAGCCGAACTCAACCACATCTTCGGGGGGCCACTCGCGTACGAATCCAAGCGCAAGCAGAAGCTATCAGCGCGGGATATTAACGCGGTCTCACAACGGATACCCCCAATTACCTGCGCTGGTCAGAAATGGCTATCACCTTCAATCGCGCGGATCACCCAGATCGGGTTTCCCACCCGGGACGATACCCACTCGTCCTAGATCCGGTCGTCAAAAATATTAGGCTGAAGAAAACCTCATCGACGGAGGCAGTGCGCTCAACATCCTGTTCGGCAAGACTTTGGACGAGATGAGAATTCTCGTTCAGAACTACGGCCGAGCACCGCGCCCTTCCATGGGATAATCCCCGGCTTGTCATCAACCCACTCGGGCAGATAACCTTGCCGGTGACCTTCGGCACGCGGGACAACTTCCGCACAGAAAACATCTCCTTCGAGGTCGCCGACTTCGAAACCGCGTATCACGCGATACTCGGACGACCGCCCTCGCAAATTCATGGCGATACCGCACTACACATACATGGTGCTGAAGATGCCCGGGCCAGCAGGAGTCCTCTCCCTCCGCAGCGACGCTTAGCAAGCCTTCACCTGCGACAAGGAGAGCTGCGAGCTAGCTCAACACAAGAAGCGGCAGTCGGGCGCGACAGCATCCGGCAAGCGCTACATCTGAAGTCGATCAAGATCCAGCTCGGCGAAAAAAGCAGCGAAGTCGGGAATTTCAGCGGACTCGGACACAAAGAAGATCCCTGGACCCTTCCGACCCTCCAAGACTGCCTTAGTCGGGACCGGACTCGACCCCAAATAGGAAGACGCGCTCGTCACCTTCCTCCAAGCCAACAAAGACATCTTCGCGTGGAAACGTCCGACATGCCGGGCGTACCAAGGGAGGTGATCGAGCATGCCCTACACGTAAAGCCAGACGCCAAGCCAGTCAAACAACGGCTGCGGCGCTTCGCTCAAGACGCAAGGATGCTATCCGGGAGGAAATCACAAGCTCCTCGCAGCCGGCTTCATCAAGGAAGTCTACCACCCGGATGGCTGGCCAACCCAGTCCTGGTCCGGAAGAAAAACGGTAAATGGCGCATGTGCGTGACTACACCGACCTCAACAAAGCGTGCCCCAAGGACCCATTTGGTCTTCCCAGGATAGATCAGGTGGTTGACTCCACGGCGGGGTGCGACCCTACTCAGTTTTCTCGACTGTTATTCGGGATATCATCAAATTAGCTTGAGGGAACAAGACTGTTTAAAAACATCTTTCATCACGCCGTTTGGAGCGTATTGCTATATACAATGCCGTTCGGTCTGAAAAACGCAGGCGCAACCTACCAAAGGGCTATTCAGCGGTGTCTGCACACTTAGATCGGGCGCAACGTGGAAGCCTACGTCGACGATGTGGTGATCAAGTCTAAATCCAGACAAGACTCATTGCCGACTTGGAAGAAACCTTCCAAAACCTTCGAAGATTCAAGATGAAGTTGAACCCGGACAAGTGCACCTTCGGGGTGCCCGTCTGGGAAGTTACTCGGCTTCATCGTCTCGCACCGCGGCATCGAGGCTAACCCGGAGAAAGTCAACGCCATCAAGAACATGGCGCCCCCGACCAACCTTAAAGAACATCCAGAAGCTGATAGGCTGCATGGCGGCACTCAGTCGATTTATCTCCCGACTGGGCGAACGGGGGCATGCCCTTCTTCAAGCTCCTCAAAAAGGCGGACACACTTTCAGTGGACCCCGGAAGCCCAGCAAGCCTTCGAAGACTTCAAAGAATTCCTCACATCACCCCCGTGCTAGCGTCACCCCTGCCCCAGGAACCACTAATGCTTTATCTGGCGGCAACAACACAGGTAGTCAGCACGGTGCTGGTAGTGGAGCGATCCGAACAGGGTCATCTTCAAAAATACAACGGCCAATCTATTTTGTCAGCGAGGTCCTTGCCGACTCCAAAACAAGATACCCGCAGGTCAGAAGCTGCTATAGCGGCCTACTCATCACAGTCCGAAGCTGGTGCACTACTTTCAAGCACATCAAGTCACGGTGGTCACAGCGTTTCCACTCGGGGATGTCCTTCATAATCGCGAGGCCACCGGCCGGATGCTAAATGGGCACTCGAGCTGATGGCGTTTGACATCACCTTTCAGCCATGGACAGCTATCAAATCTCAAGCTCTAGCCGACTTCGTGGCGAGTGGACAGAAGTTCAACTCCCAACACCAACAACAAAGCTAGAGTATAGACAATGTAACTTCGACGGTTCCTTACGGATCGGCGGTGCCGGGGCTGGTGTCATACTGACATCCCCCCACTGGCGAAAAGTTGAAGTACGTACTACAAATCCACTTCCCGGCTTCCCACAACGTCGCCGAGTACGAGGCTCTTGTTCACGGGCTCCGCATCGCCATATCACTCGGCATACGTCGACTGGTTGTGCGCGGAGACTCCCAAACTCGTGGTCAACAAGTCATGAAAGACTGGACCTGTCTCGACGACACAATGGCGGCATACTGTCAGGAGGTCCGCAAGTTGGAAAACAAGTTCGACGGGCTGGAAATCACACACGTCCTGCGTCAATACAACGACGCGGCCGATGAGCTGGCAAACATGGGATCCAAGCGAGAAGCGGTTCGACTGGAATCTTCGTGAGCAACTTATGGAGCCATCAGTCAAGAAGAAACAGGCACAAGAGCAGTCGGGAGGCGAGCCTACCCCGACCACCGACGAAGTGCTGCACATATGTCAAGACTGGAGGGGTCCTGTTCTCAAATTCCTCCTGGACGATGAACTCCCAGAAGATCGCAATCAAGCCGAGCAAATCAAGCGTCGAAGCAAAAGCTTCCTGCTAGTCGGAGAAGACCTGTACCGAAGGAGCGCATCCGGTGTCCTCATGCGCTGTGTCACCACCGAGGAAGGCAAGCAGATCCTGCATTCAATCCACTCGGGCATATGTGGCAACCACGCTGCATCCAGGACGTTAGTCGGAAAATCTTACCGGCAGGGATTCTTCTGGCCCACCGCAGTCACAGACGCCAACGATATCGTTCGCAAGTGCGAGGGTTGCCAGTTCTTCGCAAGACAGACAAATCTTCCCGCCTAGGAACTCCAGACTATCCCTATCTCTTGGCCATTCGCAGTATGGGGGCTCGACATGGTCGGGCCATTCAAGAAAGCGCCAGGAGGGTTCACACATTTATTCGTCGCAGTGGATAAATTCACCAAGTGGATTGAGGATAAACCTGTCGCAACAATCACAGCGGCACGAGCAAAGGACTTCATCTTGAGTATACTATACGGTTTGGGGTCACTAACCGCATCATAACCGACAACGGCACTCAGTTCGCGGCAGGCCTATTCCAAGATTTCTGCGACGACTTCGGCATCAAGATCTGCTATGCGTCTGTGGCACACCCGCGGAGCAACGGGCAGGTTGAGCGAGCCAACGGCATGGTCTTACAAGGCATCAAGGCCAGGATATACGACCGACTACAACCATATGCGGGTCGGTGGGTACAAGAACTACCATCTGTTCTCTGGTCTCTCAGAACCACGGTTAGTCGGGCAACAGGGCAATCCCCTTTCTTCCTGGCCTACGGTACTGAGGCCATGCTACCGACTGAGATACAGTTCGGCTCTCCGCGAGTCGGGCTTACTCCGAAGACGATTCCAACAGCACCCGACTGATCGAATTAGATCAGCTGGAAGAAGCAAGAGACGCCGCAACAATCCAGTCGGCAAGGTATCTTCAAGGCCTGCGTCGCTACCGACAATCGCAATGTCGTGGCGCGCTTTTTGGTCGGGGATCTCGTTCTAAGGAAGATACAAACCACCAAGGACAGGCATAAACTATCCCCCATCTGGGAAGGGCGTTCATTATAGCCGAGGTACGCGCCAGGCGCCTACCGACTGAAGACAAAGACGGCGTCCTCATCACCAACTCATGGAATATAGAAACAGCTACGTCCTTTCTATACCTGAGTCTTACTTTTTCCATGTGTACAGTTTTTCCTGACTCACTACGCCGCTTGTTCCAATCGAGTAGTGAGTCGGGGGCTGCATGTATATATGTGTTCTGTCAATAACATACAAGCTTATCTCACCTCGGTTATGAAGCCTTGCCACGACTGATGCGTTTCGCCCGAGTATAGCATCTTCCTCCGAACGATTTTTATCAAGTTCTATCGAACTAGCTCGGTGCATGCTACATGGTCGGGTAAGCTAATGACAACCGAATAATAAGTTTGGCGGCACGACACATATATTTACACATGATCGTATATGAAAGCATATGTATACACCGACTACAAATATATTGCCTTTACAGACCAGGTCTCGGGTAATCGCTTCAGCAGTCGGCTTCGCCTATGAGATCAGCTCCAGCGCTTCCCTCGGCGTCGTCTCCTCGGAAATCCCTCCCGATGGCCTCAATGTCCGCCTCGGGTAGATGGACTTGGTCATTGCTAGGGTCTGGGCCACGCCGGCGGCAACCCGCTCGTCTGAGTACTTTTTCAGGGCACTCGGCGCGTCCTCGAGACGCCCCATTATTTGAGGAATTCGGCTACAGCTGGTCCCCACTGAGCGGGGATCCACAAGGTCAAGGAGCCCTTCACGGACCCCGACGAGGGCCTCCCGTGACTCCCTGATTGACCTTATCTCCTCCGTGTAGAACCGGTACTGGGCCTGGACGTTGGTTCTCATGCTGCCCAGATCGGCCGGCAAGTAAGCTTGTCAGGTTCGGCTACACACAGGGTGACTAATGTATTGGCTGAGATCACAGTCGGGTTGAGGACTTACTTTCGTAGTCGGCCTCCACCGGCCACGGTCTTCTCCAGTTGGCCTTCTCCTTACCGAGCTCGACGACGGCCTTCTCCAACTCGGACTTCTCCCGGTCAAGCTCGGTGTTGGCCTTTGTCAGGTCGGCCTTGACCCTTTCAAGCTCGCCTTGGCTTCTTCGGCTCCTTCAGCTACGACTCCCTCTCCGCTTCGAGGTCTGCACCACAGATTAGCCAAGAGTTCAATCACGCAGTCATGACACCACAAGCAGTCGGATCGACGTAGCTGGATGATTAACCAACGGTCCAGTCGGGGAGATATGCTCGAGGATTTTACCTCTGATCTTCTCGGCTAGGGCCCATGTCTCAGCCCTGAGCTGATCAGCGCCGCTCTTCAGCCAGGCCTCCCTCCTCGTGTGACGCGCCTCCATCTCGGCCTTCAATGCCCGGAGCTGTTGTAATTCCGTGAGGTGGGGAGCCATCTCCACCAGGATCTCTGTCATCGCCTCGTTGCGGTCGACGAGCTTCTGCTCAGAACAAGGAACAAACCGACGACAGAGTCAAACTTCAAGACAAGAAGATTGCTGGAGCTTCACTACAAGAATCATACCGTGACCCCTTGGGACCCGTTGATGGCGGCACGAAGCTGGCTCTCGCGCTCTCTCCTTGCAACGACTTCATCGAGCCTGAAGCTTTTCATAGTGCCGTCGCGAGTGGTCCACGAGAAGGTCCGGGGCATCACACGTGGGGGAGCTTCGATCCGAGGCAAATGTGGGATCTCCGGTGGCGGCGGCAACGGCGACGATGGCGATGACGATAACCATGATGGCGACGGGGTCCTGGCCTCGGCATCGCCTTCCCCTACAACATTGGGGACCGGCTCGGGGGATCCGTCCCCCGCTTCCGCGACGTATGGTGCCTCGGGGGCTGGGGCCTCAGTTTCAACAGCCACCTCTCGGTCGAGTGGCGGTAGTGGCCCTGTAGTCGGAGCCACCTCGGTTTCAGCGACCGGGCTGGCCGCCGGCTCAGCAGGTGTGTTCGCTGCTGCTGAGTCGGCTGGGACGGACTCATCAAGCAGAGCAGATGGGTCGGCCTTTTTGAGGTCGATATCGGCCCGCTTCCTGCACAACGAAGCAAGACATCAGGACTGTATTTTAACATACAACGACTACAGAACGCTCGGAGTAGCGCACCTCTTGGAAAACTTCAGCTTCCTGCTAGCGTGCCCGCTCCCCGGCGAAGCGCTAGCATCGGCATTCGCCCCGGTCGGTGTCGTCGACGGCAGAGGCATATCGGCCTGAGTCGGCCTCGACTCTGGTATGGTTGGTTCGGGTTCCTTCGCCCCAATCGGCCTCTGCCCTGGTTGGCCCCTTGGCGGCGCTGTTGCTGAGTACGACAACGTCGAGCCCAAGCCTGCTGCTCTCAGCCTGGGACTTGACCGCGTGGGCGTTGTGGCAGCGGTGTCCTTTATCTTCAAGCTACCGCTCATGGCACGCGCTGTCATGGCCCCCTCGCCCCGATATAAAATTGGCTTCTTCCCCGCTCTCTTGGAGTCGGGTTGGGCATCAGAGGGACTCCTTGGCCTCTTCCTCGGCGCGACCGCAGACAATGGACGAGAATCTTCATCAAATTCCTCGTGCCACTACAAGCAAGTCGACAAGATACCATCACGCAAGGTTGAACAATCATCGTTCCTCAGGCGTTCACTACAGAAGAAAGTAGAAGGTTACCTTGGTCCGTGGCCGGATGAAGCTATAGGCAGCAACTCGGCGGTTATCATCTTCGGTGGCAACGACCCCTTCAGAGAAGTAGCCAAACAAGGTATCGGTTACTGCCCCCTTGTCCGCTGTCTCGCTGCTCACCCGGTCAGGATCGTGTTTACCTCTGAAGGCCCAGCCGAAAGCGCTTCTCAGCTTCAGCGGCTGGACGCGCCTCGTCAGGAAACGACGAGCCACCCAGGGCCCTGTCAAGCCGGCCCTCTTGAGGTCATCTATCTTCGTCAGCAATATGTGTGCCTGGCCCAGTTCTTCAAAGGTTGGCTCCGAAGACCAGCTTGGCACACCGCGGCGGCATACCAGTAAACGGGCGCAAGGAAGGAGCTAGATCGGCACAGTAAAACCACTCCTTGTGCCAGCCCTTCAGAGAAGATTTCAAGGCAAATCGATATATGTTTTCTCCCATCACTCCTTAGTTGAAGACCAGCCCCCCAATCACACTGATATTACTCTTGGAAGGCTGGGCTTGACATGGAACAAGTGTCGGAAGAGGATGAAATGGGGCTCAACACCCAGAAAGCACTCGCAAAGAGTAACGAAATATGGAGATCTGAAGGATCGAGTTGGGATTTAAATGCACCAACTCCAGCCCGTAGAAATCAAGGATGCGGCGGAAGAAATCAGACGACGGAAGGCACAAGCCCCGATCAAAGAAAGAGGCGAAACTACCGTTTCACCAGGCCGGGGGTTGGGGCTCGACTCATCCCTCGCGACCGCCAACGATCACTTCTTGGCTGGGCAACTTCAGCTCGCTCTCCAACCGTCTCAGCTTCACCGAGCCGCAATCGAGATCGGCCAAGAACTCCCTGGCGCACCCGCAGGATTCGTCGCCTTCGGCATGACTGGAGGTGTTGAGATTTGGGGGAAAGCAAATCGGGGGCTTGGAATACGAAGAGGATTGAAATCGCCCGAGTCCGGTGGGGAACGGCTGCTGCTAACCCTAGCCGGGCGGGAGGCGAAAAGCTAGGCGAAGGTGGAAGATGAAGAGATTGGTTGCTTTGGGGAAGACGATGGAATCTTTTTCTCTCTCCCCCATCCTTTTATAGCCTGAACCGACTAGATGGGCCCAGGCTTGCACAGTTGGTATTGGGGCCGACAAGACATGAGTTCCTACAGTAGCATGCTCCATGTGGGCGCCGCCCGAGGCTGAGTTGAAATTATAGCGCTGGTGCTACCCACAAAATCGATGAGGTAAACAGATATGCTTCATGAAAGCCTCACTGCTAAACATATATGTTTGGGTAGCTGTTTTATCCACCAGGTCTCGAGGATATATCCTTACAAGGATCACAAGCTGGTCTTCATTAAAATTGGGGATGCAGGTATCTTTCTCGGGAACACCTGACCACGTAATGGATTTATTTTCATAAAGTGGTACTCGGCCTACATGCATGGCCATCAGTTGCCATGAGCAACATTCTTCCAGCCGACATGACGTTAAAGAGTCTAACTTTCGAGTAGTGCACTACTCGGGAGAGACTATAAATATCTATTCCCGCTGACATGATGCGGAAGAGTCTAGCTTTTGAGTGGGACGCCACTCGGAAAAGACTATAAACTCATATTCCGACTGACATAAAGTCGAAGAGTCCTATATACGAGTAGTCTCCTACTCGGCAAGACTATAAATTATATTCCGGTTGACATGATACCGAAGAGTCATATACCAGTAGTAATCTACTCGGGAAAGACTTCCAGGTTAAAGATCTTTGACTTTATGTTTAATTGTCTTCACAATTAAGCACAAAGTCGGGGGCTACACCTAATAGGTGCGCCTATTCGGCGCACACTATTCATATATTTACATGAAGCCCTTCATAGCCTCGCTGCCAGCTGACATGAAGCAGGACTCGGGAAGACTTACTCGGACAAAGAGCACTCGGGAGCATCGCACTCGGGTAACCTTCACCGTGGAGGAAGAGCACTCGGCATCAGCTGTGACTCAACTATGAAGGTCTCAGGGGCTACTGTGGGAGCCATGGGCCCCGGGTACCTCACTACAAGCACATGGGCCACTCGGATAGAGGATGGGCCAGATCATGTAATTAGAGATAAGATAGCACCCGGCAGGCTGTGCCTTGTACAATAAGGAAACATAGCTTAGTCGGATAGGATTCTATCTCTAATAAGGAAATCCCTTGGTCGTATCCGACTGGGATCCTTACCATGTACCCCTGTCCCCTAGTATATAAAGGGAGGCAGGGCGCCCCATGAGGGCACCCCCAGATCATTGATCACAAATCCACCTCAGAGGAATAACACCTCAACTGGACGTAGGGTATTACCTCACATTGAGGGCCTGAACCAGTATAATTCCCTCGTGTTCCTCTGCAATCCACCGAATCCCAGGTCGCCGAGTATCCCCATAGTATTATTGCCGGTGCAAAGCATCGACACCCGATCTCCTATGATTCAGTTTGGACACGGCCAAGCGTCGTTTCAGATTGGATCTAGAGAGGTTGGGGTCGTTCTCACTCCGATAAACTACTCGGAGTCCGACTCCAAGTCGGATAACGGTTCGAACGCCAGTTCGAACTCCAGTCTGGCGAGTTTTCTCCTCCCCCGCGAGATCTTCATGGCTTCAACACCTCCCTCCGAGGTGCACCGACTACAAGAGGAGCAACAGGAGGAGGCGCGCCAACTGCAACAACAGGAGGAAGCTGATCGCGACGCTCGCAATGACGGGCTGCGCAGAGCTGGGCGAGCAGCCCAGCAGCAGATTCTCCAAACTAAAGTCGGCGATCATGACGTCTTCGTCACGCCACAACAGAACGTTGTGGCCGCCGCAACTTTGCTGGACACGCTCCAGCTCGGGCCTGACCACCAGGCCACCCCAACCATCGCCAAGATCAAGGCGATGATCACGGCTGCTGCCTGCCAACAACAACAACAGCAGTCGGGCGAAACCCTAGTACCGACTAACTGGTTGGGATCTCCAGCAGCGGGCTCGTCCACATCAGCTCAGCGTCGGGCCGCCGGCTCAAGTCGGCCACGCGAGGAGTCCAGGCAAACTACACTCAGCAATACTAATAACAACAACCGGCGCCATCACCAGTATGATCGCCGGCCTAATCAAGACCTCCGAGAGCGCATACAACATGACCTTCGCCATACTATCAGCGCCCGGCGCCGCGAGCGAGAAGAGGATGAGCGCCGCCGACTGGAAGACGAAAACGAGCGCTTTGGCCTCCATCACAAGTGGTTTAACCGCCGTGGTCGGAGCTCGAGCCCCCATGAAGACGAAGGGATCCCAGCTTTCACTCGGGAGCTGCAAGACGTCCACTGGCCGACTGGCTTTAAGCCCACAGGGATCAAAAAGTATGACGGCAAGACAAATCCCGAGTCCTGGATCACCGTATATACCCTAGCAGTTCGAGCTGCTAGGGGCGACAACAAAGCCATGGCTAACTACCTCCCGGTCGCACTAGCCGACTCAGCGAGGACATGGCTGACAGGCCTCCCGAAGCGGCCGATCGGTTCCTGGGGAGAACTCAGGGAGCGGTTCATCACAAATTTTCAGGGGACCTACGAGAGGCCATCTTCAGAGCACGATCTTTATCAGCTGCACCAGAAGAAGAATGAGTCTTTACGAGACTTCATCAAGAGGTTTTCCGAGAAGCGTAACAAGATCCCAACGATCCGCGACGAGGCCGTCATTGCCGCCTTCCGCAAGGGAGTAAAGGACGCCCCATTCATCGCAAAGTTCACTCGGAAACCACCGCCGTCTGTCCGGGCTCTGTTCGACATGGCCAATAAATACGCCGACTCGACTGAAGCGGTCGCAGAGGCCCTCGACGAGAAGGAGTCCCAACAGAAGGACCAAAAGGCGAAAACGGATAATGAGCCGTCTCAAAACAAGTCTGGCAGCTGCAAGCGGAAGTCGGACAACGAGGTGGCCAACATGGAGCGCAGTCGGTCACGGCCCCAACGGAACAACAACTACCAGAAAGTCATGAGCAGGCCATGCCCCTTCCACCCCAAGGGCAAGCACGCGGCCAAAGACTGCTACATGCTCAAGAAGTTTGCCTCCGAGCAGGCTTCATCGTCTGGTGCCGACAAGGACAAAGACAAGCCAGATCAGGGTCCGGCCGACGATCTTCGGAGGGCCGTCCGCATACGAGTCCAAGCGCAAACAAAAGCTAACAGCACGCGACATCAACACGGTCTCTACGACGGACACCCCCCAGTACCTGCGCTGGTCAGAGATGGCCATTACCTTCAATCGCGCAGATCACCCAGATCGGGTTTCTCACCCGGGACGTTATCCACTCGTCCTGGACCCGGTCGTCAGACACATTAGGCTGAAGAAAACCCTCATCGATGGAGGTAGCGCGCTCAATATCCTGTTAGCCAAGACTTTGAACGAGATGAAAATTCCTCGTTTAGAACTATGGCCGAGCACCGCGCCCTTCCACGGGATAATTCCCGACCTGTCATCAACTCCACTCGGGCAGATAACCTTGCCGGTAACCTTCGGCACGCCGGATAACTTCTGCACGGAAAACGTCTGTTTCGAGGTGGCCGACTTCGAGACCGCGTACCACGCGATACTCGGACGACCGGCACTCACCAAATTCATGGCGATACCGCACTATACATACATGGTGCTCAAGATGCCTAGGCCAGCAGGAGTCCTCTCTCTCCGCAGCGACATCAAGCAAGCCTTCACCTGCGACAAGGAGAGCTGCGAACTGGCTCAATCACAAGAGGCGGCAGTCGGGTGCGATAGCATTCGGCAAGCCGTCACAACTAAAGTCGAGCAAGATCAAGTTCCGGCGAAAAAAGCAGCGAAGTCGGGAATTTCAGCGGACTCTGACACGAAGAAGATCCCCTGGACCCTTCCGACCCCTCCAAGACTGCTTTAGTCAGGACCGGACTCGACCCCAAATAGGAAGACGCGCTCATCACCTTCCTCCAAGCCAACAAGGATATCTTCGCGTGGAAACCGTCCGACATGCCGGGCGTACCAAGGGAGGTGATCGAGCACGCCCTAAACGTGAAGACAGACGCCAAGCCAGTCAAGCAACGGCTACGGCGCTTCGCTCAAGACCGCAAGGATGCTATTCAGGAGGAGATCACCAAGCTCCTCGCAGCCGGGTTCATCAAGGAGGTCTATCACCCGGATTGGCTGGCAAATCCAGTCCTGGTCCGGAAGAAAAATGGTAAATGGCGCATGTGCGTCGACTACACCGATCTCAACAAGGCGTGCCCCAAGGACCCATTTGGTCTTCCCAGGATAGATCAGTTGGTTGATTCCACGGCAGGGTGCGACCTACTCAGCTTTCTCGACTGCTATTCGGGATACCATCAAATCAGCCTGAGGGAGGAAGACTGTTTAAAGACATCTTTCATCACGCCGTTTGGAGCGTACTGCTACATCACAATGCCGTTCGGTCTAAAGAATGCTGGAGCAACCTATCAACGGGCCATTCAGCGGTGTCTTCACACCCAGATTGGGCGCAACGTGGAAGCCTACGTCAACGACGTGGTGATCAAGACCAAATCCAAAGAAGACCTCATCGCTGACTTGGAAGAAACCTTCCAAAATCTTTGACGATTCAAGATGAAGTTGAACCCGGAAAAATACGCCTTCGGAGTGCCATCCGGCAAGCTACTTAGCTTCATCATCTCGCACCGCGACATCGAGGCCAACCCGGAGAAAGTCAATGCCATCAGGAACATGGCACCCCCGACTAACCTTAAAGACGTCCAGAAGCTGACAGGCTGCATGGCAGCACTCAGCCGGTTTATTTCCCGATTGGGCGAACGGGGTATGCCCTTCTTCAAGCTACTCAAAAAGGCAGACAATTTCCAATGGACTCCGTAAGCCCAGCAAGCCTTCGAAGATTTCAAGTAATTCCTTACATCACCTTCCGTGCTGGCGTCACCTATGCCCCAAGAACCGCTAATGCTATATCTGGCGGCAACCACTCAAGTAGTCAGCACGGTATTGGTGGTCGAGCGATCCGAACAGGGTCATATTCAGAAAATACAACGGCCAGTCTACTTTGTCAGTGAGGTCCTTGCCGACTCCAAAACGAGATATCCGCAGGTCCAGAAGCTGCTATACGGCCTACTCATCACAGTCCGGAAGCTGGTGCATTATTTTCAAGCACATCAAGTCACGGTGGTCACAGCGTTTCCACTCGGGGATGTCCTTCATAATCGCGAGGCCACCGGCCGAATCGCTAAATGGGCACTCGAGCTGATGGCGTTCGATATCACCTTTCAGCCATGGACAGCAATTAAATCACAAGCTCTAGCCGACTTCGTGGCCGAGTGGACAGAGGTTCAACTCCCTACATCAACAGCAAAGCTAGAGTATTGGACAATGTACTTCGACGGTTCCCTACGGATCGGCGGCGCCGGGGCTAGAGTCATATTGACGTCCCCCACTGGCGAAAAACTGAAGTACGTTCTACAAATCCACTTTCCGGCTTCCCACAACGTCGCCGAGTACGAGGCACTAATCCACGGGCTCCACATTGCTATATCACTCGACATACGTCGACTGGTTGTGCGCGGGGATTCTCAACTCGTGGTAAACCAAGTCATGAAAGACTGGACTTGTCTCGACGATACCATGGCGCCATACTGTCAGGAGGTCCGCAAGCTGGAAAACAAGTTCGACGGGCTGGAAATCACACACGTCATGCGTCAATATAACGACGTGGCAGACGAGCTGGCAAACATGGGATCCAAGCGAGAAGCAGTTCCGACTGGAATCTTTGTTGAGCAACTTATGGAGCCATCAGTCAAGAAGAAACCGGCGCCGGAGCAGTCGGGAGGCGAGCCTACCCTGGCCACAAACGAGGTGCTGCACATATGTGAAGGACCGAAATAGGCGACCAGAGGGGGGGGGTGAATGGGAGCCTATAAAAATTTCTTTCAAAAAGAAACTCGGCCTATGTCCCAAATTTCAACCCAACGCCCCTCTCAATCAATCGTCAAGATTACTTACCCCAACTAGTGGTGTAATAATCTTAGGAACGATTAAACAAGTTCTCCAAGCCGGCAGAAGCAAAAATAATTAAGACAGCTCAAAACTGCCCTGTAAAGAATTCCTCAAACACCTTGCGTGCAGTAGCGACAACAGCAGCTTGCTGGTGGCCGGCAAATAGCAGGTGCTGAACTCCCGTCCTGGCGTGCTCGACCAGCAGCAGCAGGGAACGGCAACGACACCCAGCGGATAGCAGAAACTTGACTCCGCGACGGCGCGCGTGAGGTCACTGGCGGCAGACAGTAGGAAAAGTAGATGCAAACAAAAAGAACAGAAAAGTAGATGCAAACAAAAAAGAACAATTCACCAAGATGAATGATTAACTCCAGTAATTGTTCTACAGAACTGCATCTAGCCTCCGCCCGATCGTCCTCCCTCTCTTGATTGGAGAGATCAATAAAAATCTCTCTCTAGACTTGAAGACCTAGGCTAGATCGAGAGAGAAGGTGTGTTCCCTAGAACCCTAGGCACGGGTACTGTTCACGTGAACAGTAGCTCGCCCCAAAAATCCCAAAAACCCCCTCTCTCTCAACCCTAGGTGCCACATATTTATATCTCCAAAAAGGTGGCCCACCTAAATTACAAGACTGTCATTACGCGACGTAAACGACACGTAATGGCATGATAATCATATCCAATCAATCACGTCCTCCATGGCAAATTCCGCGATGTTCGTGATCCCTCCATCTCCACGATGTGATCCTCGCGATGTCGCCGCACGACCATCCGAAATCATATCGCGATCGCCGGAAATTTCCATCTTCGGCCACGCCCGCCGCACGAGCGTCCCGGTACGTCCTTGGTTTTATGGCTCAACCAAGAAACCGTCCACCGACGTCCTCCCGCCGTGTAGCCAGATACAGTAGACGTACACCGCACAATCTCCGTCCCTCGAACGCGAGCGTCGAACCACCCTTCACCGCCCCGCGGTTCATCAGCATGGCATCCTATCCCCGTTCTTCACAGATTGCCGCATGATTAGTCTCCACCTGTCACCTGCAACCACAGCCTGCCAAGAGACACGTCACACGCACACCGTGTTGTCAATCGCTCATCACAAGGCACTAGCCCCACGGGCATCTCAATCTCCCCCTTGATGAGTGCATTGACAACACCACACCTCACAAATTCATAGAACTATAAAATCAAAACAGAAGAAGAAAGAAAAAGAAACAATCTTGATCCCCAAGGACATGGGCTAGGCTCGACACGATCAAGACAAATAAAAGAGCAACTCGAACAGCTCCAAAAACTGACTCCCTCCCTTTCTCCCTCAAAATCAGCAATTTAGGAAAAAATAGCTCCCCCTGTAAAAGTGAATTTGTGCCACTCATTCTCCCCCTTGTTGACAAGGCACTCCATCAAGTAAAAATGCAAGAATCCATTCTGAGATACATGAGAAGGCGGCACATGTAGAAGCTTCAGAAACATATATCAAATACTTATAAAAACTAACCAGTGACTCTAGTCATCCAGAGAAGAAGCAACACAATGCAGTGACCATCAAAGTTAGGAACCAAAAGCTTTTTTGAAAACCAAAGAGCCAGGCGAAGCAAGCAAACCTTGAGACAGTACCAAGCTGAAAGCAGAACATATATCAAGCTCAGCGACGGGTAACAAAACTTCCAAACAAAGTTTACTGCAAACGCTTCAATCAGGTCTATGCCATGAAAGACAAACCCGTGGCACACACGTCACTTGCAACTTGGGCAAACTGTGAGTAACCAACTTAGGCCGCCATGCCAAAAGCACCAGTCCTTATGAATTTTTAACCCCATTTCAGCATCATATATTTTTCTTTTAAAACCCAATTTTGCATGTTGAATCATGAACCCATTTTTCTTTTGGTGTCCCTGCTGATCCGGGATCTTTTGACAGCCCCTGGACTATAGAGTGCCCGGTTCATGTGTGTCTTTGCGACACGAAGGAACCTTGCCCTTCCATAGGCCTAAAAGAAGCTACATTTGCAGTGACAAACGGTCTTTGACCCATTGGAAGGAAGCTGAAAACCGAACCATGAGCAAGATATATGTCGAGGCTTCAACAAGATATTAAATCAAGGATAAGCAAGCAAAGCCCAACATAATCAAGAGAAATTATGTGCTATTTTCAAAACAAAGTATGGTCAAGCAAAGCATTACAACCTCTCCAAAAACTTCGATCACCAACTAGCCAAAACAAGTATAAGGTATATGTAACCGAAGCAAGCAAAAAGACTGATACTAGAATGGATAGCACACACCGAGCTCACCATGCAAACGTGCAAACGTGGTTTGATCGAGTGGCTTCGTTAAAATATCAGCAAGTTGCTGACTAGTATCAACTCGCCAAAGCTCAATATCACCCTTCTCAGAATGATCCCTCAGAAAATGATAACGAACATCAATATGTTTCGTTTTCGAATGAAGCACAGGATTCTTTGCAACACTAATAGCACTAGTGCTGTCACACAAGAGAGGAACATGAGAAAACGACAAACCAAAATCACGAAGGGTAGCTATCATCCATAAAAGCTGAGAACAACAGCTAGCAGCAGCAACATACTCGGCCTCTGTAGTAGATTGAGCAACATTTGATTGTTTTCTAGAGGACCAAGAAACAAGTGAAGAACCCAAAAACTGGCAAGTACCCGAAGTAGATTTTCTATCCAACCGACACCCAGCAAAATCAGCATCCGAATAACCACACAAACTGAGAGTCGAAGAAGCTGAGTACCAAAGGCCAAACTCGGGAGTGAATCGAAGGTACCTCATTATGCGCTTCACCGCCTGTCGGTGAGAAGTCCTGGACAGCAATTAAATCACAAGCTCTAGCCGACTTGGGCCACTTGAGCTTTGACTTGCTTTGCCGCTTGAGTTCTATGAATTTAATTACTGGTTTACCGAAACTCAAGTTTGAGAAGGATTTGGTCTGTGCTCCCTGCAAGCATGGCAAAATGGTTGCTGCTCCTCATACACCTGTGACTCAAGTGATGACAGAACACATAATGAGGTGAAGCGCATAATGAGGTGAAGTCCATGGACATCAATTAAATCACAAGCTCTAGCCGACTTCGTGGCCGAGTGGACAGAGGTTCAACTCCCTACATCAACAGCAAAGCTAGAGTATTGGACAATGTACTTCGACGGTTCCCTACGGATCGGCGGCGCCGGGGCTAGAGTCATATTGACGTCCCCCACTGGCGAAAAACTGAAGTACGTTCTACAAATCCACTTTCCGGCTTCCCACAACGTCGCCGAGTACGAGGCACTAATCCACGGGCTCCACATTGCTATATCACTCGACATACGTCGACTGGTTGTGCGCGGGGATTCTCAACTCGTGGTAAACCAAGTCATGAAAGACTGGACTTGTCTCGACGATACCATGGCGGCATACTGTCAGGAGGTCCGTAAGCTGGAAAACAAGTTCGACGGGCTGGAAATCACACACGTCATGCGTCAATATAACGACGTGGCAGACGAGCTGGCAAACATGGGATCCAAGCGAGAAGCAGTTCCGACTGGAATCTTTGTTGAGCAACTTATGGAGCCATCAGTCAAGAAGAAACCGGCGCCGGAGCAGTCGGGAGGCGAGCCTACCCTGGCCACAAACGAGGTGCTGCACATATGTCAAGACTGGAGGACTCCTGTTGTCAAATTTCTCCTGGACGATGAACTCCCAGAAGATCGCGGTCAAGCCGAGCAGATCAAGCGTCGAAGCAAAAGCTTCCTACTAGTCGGAGAAGACCTGTACCGAAGGAGCGCATCCGGTGTCCTCATGCGCTGCGTCACCACCGAGGAAGGCAAGCAGATTCTGCATTCGATTCACTCGGGCATATGTGGCAACCATGCCGCATCCAGGACGTTAGTCGGAAAGGCTTACCAGCAGGGATTTTTCTGGCCCACAGCAGTAACAGACGCCAAGGACATTGTTCGCAAGTGCGAGGGTTGCCAGTTCTACGCAAGACAAACAAATCTCCCAGCCTAGGAACTCCAAACCATCCTCATTTCCTGGCCATTCGCAGTATGGGGGCTCGACATGGTCGGGCCTTTCAAGAAAGCGCCAGGAGAGTTTACACATTTATTCGTCGTAGTGGATAAATTCACCAAGTGGATTGAGGCTAAACCCGCTGCAACAATTACAGCGGCACGAGCAAAGGACTTCATCCTGAGTATACTATACCGGTTCGGGGTCCCTAATCGCATCATCACCGACAACGGTACTCAGTTCACGGGCGGCATATTCCAAGACTTCTGCGAAGATTTCGGCATCAAGATCTGCTACGCATCTGTGGCACACCCGCGGAGCAACGGGCAGGTCGAACAAGCCAATGGCATGGTCTTACAAGACATCAAGGCCAGAATATTTGACCGACTACAACCATATGTGGGCCGGTGGGTACAAGAACTCTCATCTGTTCTCTGGTCTCTCAGAACCACGGTTAGTCGGGCAACAGGGCAATCCCCTTTCTTCCTGGTCTATGGTGCCGAGGCTATGCTACCGACAGAGTTACAGTTCGGCTCTCCGCGAGTCCGGGCTTACTCGGAAGATGACTCAAATAACACCCGACTGGTCGAGCTAGATCAGTTGGAAGAAGCAAGGGACACCGCAACAATCCAGTCGGCAAGGTATCTTCAAGGCCTACGTCGCTACCACAATCGCAATGTCCGTGGCCACGCCTTTTTGGTCGGGGATCTCATTCTGAGGAAAATACAAACCACCAAAGATAGGCATAAATTATCCCCAATCTGGGAAGGGCCGTTCATTATAGCCGAGGTCACGTGGCCAGGCGCCTACCAACTGAAGACTGAAGACGGCGTTCTCATCAGCAACTCATAGAACATAGAACAGCTACGTCCTTTCTATACTTGAGTTTTATAATTTTCATGTGTACAGTTTCTCTGACTCACTACGCCGCTTGTATCAACCGAGTAGTGAGTCGGGGGCTGCATGTATATATGTGTTCTGTCAATAATATACGAGCTTATCCTACTTCAGTTATGAAGCCTTACTACGACTGTCACGTTTGCCCAAGTACAGCTTCTTACTTTGAACGTTTTTATTAAGTTCTGACAGACTAACTCGGCGCAGACTACACGGTCAAGTAAAGCTAATGACGACTGAGTAATAAGTTTGGCAGCATTGCACACATATTTACACATGTTTTTCCACAAAAGTTTATACATACCAACTACATAACATGTTGCCCTTACAGACCCAGGTCTCGGGTAATTATTTCAGCAATCGGCTTCGCCCGGGCAATCAGCTCCAGCGCGTCCTCAGGCGTCGTCTCCTCGGCAAACCCCTCCCCGTTGGCTTCAATATCTGCCCTTGGGTAGATAGACTTGGTGATCGCCAGGGTCTGGGCCACGCCAGCAACAACATGCTCATCCGAATACTTTTTCAAGGCACTCGGTGCATCCTCAAGACGCGCCTCTATCTGGGGGATCCTGCTGCAACTGGTTCCCGAGTATCTCATTACCAGTATATGGGCCACTCGGATAGAGGATGGGCCGAACCATGTAATTAGAGATAAGATAGCACCCGGCAGGCTTTGCCTTGTATAACGAGGAAACATAGTCTTAGTCGGATAGGTCTCTATCTCTAAGAAGGATATCCCTTGGCCGTATCCGGCTGGGATCCTTATCATGTACCCCTGTCCCCTAGTATATAAAGGGAGGCAGGGCGCCCCTCAGGGCAAGAGACAAGATCATCGATCATCAAACACCTCAGAGGAATAACACCTCAACTGGACGTAGGGTATTACCTCACATCGAGGGCCTGAACCAGTATAAATCTTCTCTGTGTTCCTCTGCAATCCACCGAATTCACCTTCGCCGAGTAGCCCCATAGTTTTATTGCCGGTGCAGAGCATCAACAATCAGATTCTAGAAGATATGCTGAGAGCATGTGCGATCGACTTCGAAGGCACCTGGGATCGCTGTCTCCCCTACGCTGAATTCTCGTACAACAACAGCTACCAATCCAGCATTCAGATGGCCCCGAACAAAGCACTGTTTGGATGCAAGTGCCGTACCCCTCTTTGTTGGACAGATGTGGGAGAGAAACAATTGTTTGGTCCTGAAGTACTCAAAACCGATGAAGAGCAAGTTAAGATCATCTGAGAACGACTGAAGATTGCGCAGACCCAACAAAAGAGCTACGTAGACAACTGCATGAGAGACCTCAAGTTCGAGAAAGGCAACCATGTATACCTGCGGGTATCTCCTCTCCGTGGTTTAAAGAGATTCGGGATGTCAGGCAAGTTGGCACCCTGTTATGTTGGACCATATCAGATCACCGCTAGATGTGGTGAAGTCTCCTATCAGCTAGAGCTACCGGAAGGACTGGCTGATGTGCACAACGTGTTCCATGTGTCGCAACTGAAGAAATGCCTCCGTATGCCAGAAGAACAAGTGCCCCTCGAAACCTTGGATCTACAAAAGAACCTGACCTACAAAGAACATCTAGTCCGGATCCTCGAAGAAGCTGAACGACAGACCCGCAGGAAGATGATCAAGTTCTACAAGGTTCATTGGAGCAACCACTCGGAAGATGAGGCAACCTGGGAACGCGAAGATCATCTCCGCGCGGAGTTTCCGGAGCTGCTCCCTTAGGTTCGGAATCTCGGGGTCGAGATTCTTGTTAGGGGGGTTGGTTTGTAACACCCTAGCGTTTAGGCGTAAAATATAATTTAATAAAAATCCATAATTGCAAAAATTGAATTTAATTGTTGTCGTGCCGTGTGTCGTGATCTCATTTCCTCCCGTCGGATCGAATCTCGCAACCCGCGATCCCCCTTTCTCCTAAGTTCCGATTCCAAGAAAACCCTCCAACATCCTTGAAAATTCTCAAATCCGCAATTAAATAATTGCTTTGCCCGTCCAAATAAATTAATCCAAAATCTATCCCTCTTTCAGAACCAATCAAATAAATCAAAAAAAATCCAAATTCCTAAACTCAATCCTTCAAACAAATCCAAGAAAATTCATTCTCTTATATCTGAAAAATTGGGAAAACGTCCTGTTTCCGTGGGCCTATTCTTCTCGGCCCATTCCTATACCGTGCTCCTTCCGAGCCGTTCGATTTTCTTGGCCCCAACAGATGTCACCTCCCCACGCAGCGACGCCCGGTGAAAACGGAAGAAAGCATTGTACTTCGTCATCGCGTGTCCCATTCTTCTCTCTCTCTCTCTCTCTCTTTCTCTCTCTCTCGCCAGTTGAGCAACCTCGCCGAATTCTAAATCCTCATGCGCGCCTCGGGAGCCGTAGTTCCTGCCCGGTCGCCGACCGCCAGTACCGCCGCCGTCATCTTGCACTGTACCCAGAAAATATACCAGAAATAAATTGTGGATAATCAAAGAAAAACTAATGTAAAGTGCTAAGGCTTTGTTTCAAAACCTTTTACCTATATATATATATATATATATATATATATATATATATATATATATATATATATATATATATATATATATATATATACACACACACACATATATGGAGACCCATGTTTTGCTCTCTTTTGAAGAAAAACTACGAATCGCATTGTCAATTCAAATTATTAAGGGAACTTTCTGGAGAAATAAAAATCCGAGAAATATTCCCTTAGAAACTAAACTATATCAATCAATCACTGTTGTCGGCGAAATGGGACAGGGGGTCCCACATGCCTTGGGGACGCGTGGGTCATCGGCCACGTCAGTTCCCCGGGGGTCATCTCTCCATCGGCCCCGGGCTCGTCCCCGGGGCGTTATCGCCAGCGGCCCCGGGCTCGACCCCGGGGCACCGTAGCCATCGGCCCCGGGCTCGTCCCCGGGGCGTCATCGCCATCGGCCCCGGGCTTGTCCCCGGGGCGCCGTCTCTAGCGGCTTCGCTCCTGGGCCCGGGCACTGATACCCCGGTCCCGGATGCCGATCCCCCGGTCCCGGATGCCGATGCCCGGGCCCGAGGCCGACCGACTCGACCTCAGGTGCCGATCGCCACGGCTCCAGAGGCCGATCCACCCGAAGAACTCGGTTGACCAGCTCCCCAACTACCTACATTAATGATGAGGTGACAGGGCCTGTCGCCCCTGTCGCCTGCCTTGCCATGCGTGGACGTCCCAGGACGGCCCCCCGTGAACACCCGACAATACCGTCAGAGCCTTTTGACTAAGAGGACCTCGGTTCTCTGCCCTATGGCAGCGGAGGGCGACGGCCTCTGTCACATCTCTGTACTCCAGCCGCCCGCAGCTGACGAGGGAGACGGCATCTAGCCGCCCGCGGCTGACATGGGAGGCGGCATCTAGCCGCCCGCAGCTGACATGGGAGGCGACAACCGAGACGACCGGACGCTCCATCACATCCCCACGTCCCGAAGGCTAGGCCGCCCGCGGCCGACCAACTCTCCGGCGCAGCGCCGTGGGCGCGGCAGGCGGCGGCATGCGTACGAAGCGACAAGACGTAGTATAGCTCTCGCTCTCTCCATGTACTGGCACTGTGGACTCCCCTTGACTATAAAAGGAGGATCCATGCCTCTGGCTAAAGGGGAGGCAGTTCCGGCCTGAGCTCACTCTCTAGCTACCGCTCTTCTTCTCCGGCTCTGGCCGCGGGTTAGGCTCACCTTGTAACACAGCAAACCACATTCATCTCCACATAACATACACACAGGAGTAGGGTTTTACGCCTCCGTGCGGCCCGAACCTGTATAAATCCTCTCGCCTCCTCTGTGCGCCTCTGTTCATCATCTTCCCCAACACCCTGCGCGATTACCACGCTTCGGACGGTCCGGACCCACGTCGGACGGTCTGGACCCTTCTGCTTCGCCACGGTTCGGACGGTCCGGACTCGGTTCGAATGGTCCGAACCCCGCCTCTTCTACGTCTTCTTCGCATATCTTTCTTCTACACCTGACGCCGGCTTCACCTGAGAACTACTCCCCTGGCCGAATCTCAAAAGGGGGGTCTCTCGACTTCCCGCCGTCGAGGTTTCATCCTCCGACAGCTGGCGCGCCAGGTAGGGGGAGTTTCCTTTTCAGGTGTTACGCCGTCGCCTCCAACACCGGCGCACTCCATGGCAGGAGGCCACCGTCCACGGGACTCTGACGAGGAGTCCGGCGGCTTCACCCCGCCGGGTGGCGTTAGCCCGGTGGTAAGCCCACCGCGCTCCCCGTCTTCCAGGAGACGCGCAGCGCGAGCCAGGCGGGCTGAGCTCGCTCCCCGGCAGCCTGGCAGCGCGGCGTCGGCCCCTTCTCTCTCGGAAGGAACCGGCAAGTGCCCCGCCGGGTCTGCCACGGCCTCATCTTTGAGGCGCGAGCGGATGTGCCGCTCCACGGCGCACCGCAACCTCGACTTCCAGCCAGCATCACCACAGGGAGCTCTCCTAGCAGCGGAAGCCCTCCTGCGCCACCCCCCGGCATTTAACGGGGACGGGGGCCAGGAGAGGCGCTGGCTCAACGAAGTCACCGACCTCGTAGGCGCGGCCCATCGCCAGGTCACTGCCCACAGCAGCGCAGGGGCCAGTAGTGCCGACCGCGCGACGTCTAGCGTGGGCCGGCCCCCCGCCCCGAGTCAAAGCAGAGCCCGGAGCACGGCGCAACGCGCCATGACTCCAGCAAACAGCGGCCACGGCGACCTCCGTGACCGGCTGAACTGGGGGTGGTCCGACGAGGACGCCCGGGTCACTATGGAGCGACAGCGCGAGCGGCGGGCGGACGCCGCCACGCATTCCGAGGTCCAGGCCTCCAGCTCCAACTTACTGACGGGAAACCGTCATCTGTTACCCGAGCCTGCTCTGTACGGCTCGGGTTGCCTGGCGCTCTCCCCAGGCCTCCGGCAGGTTCACTGGCCGGCCAGGTTCCGGCCCAGCTTGCCGGAGAAGTATGACGGCTCCGTGGATCCCACGGAGTTCCTGCAAATATACACTACTGCCATCCTGGCGGCCGGAGGCGATGATCGAGTGATGGCGAACTACTTCCCCGTCGCTCTCAAAGCCCAGGCGCGCTCTTGGGTGAAGAACCTCCCCGAGGGATCAGTCTACTCGTGGGAGGACCTCTGCCACCAGTTCGTGGCCAACTTCCAGGGCACCTTTCCGCGCCCTGGGACCGAGGCGGACCTCCATGCCCTACGCCAGGGCAGGGACGAGACGGTGAGGCACTTCCTACAGCGCTTCAGCCAGGTGCGCAATACTATCCCCACATCGCTCCTCACGCAGTCATCCATGCCTTTCGCTCGGGTGTACGCGACAGGCGCATGCTCGAAAAGATGGGCACCCGCGACGTCTAGACTACGGCTGAGCTGTTCAAGCTCGCCGACCTCTGCGCTCGCAAGGAGGAGGCCCGGGCGTGGAACGAGCCGCGCCCCGAGGCCCCTGGCAAGGACCCCGAAGAATACGGTGAGTCCTCACGCTCTGCGGCGTGTCGAGACAGGAGGAAGCAACGGAAGGAGAAGGCAGCCGCCGACGGCTTCGCCTTGGCTGTTGCGGGCACCCCATGGCCCGACGACGCCCGCGGCGACAACAGCACCGACGAGCGGACAAGGGCCGCATGCGCACCGCCTTCGCCGGCAGCGGCCCAGAAGTGGTGCGCCGTCCATGAGACGGATTCGCACGACCTCACGGAGTGCCGCGCCGTCCAAAGCTTGGCCAAGCAGGTCAAGTACTTCCGGCAGGAGCCTTAGCAAGCCGAGCCCGGTCGGGACAATTCGGGCGGCCCGGCCGAAGGCAGCGGACAGGCCGACCAACGGCCCAGCTCTAGGAAGCCCGAACCCAGGCCACCTCGCCAAGGCGAGTGCGACCCTTGGACGTGGCACCCGGAACAACCAAGCCCGGGCCTCCGGATCCCAGCATATATCAAATCGCATTATAGTCGGGCCCCCCGGGTCCCGGGGCCCCTTGCCCAATAAGGGCGTAGCCCGGGATCCGCTTGTTGGGCCCGGAACCGTGCGGCCCGAACCAGGGCAGCCTCGCCAAGGCGAGTGCAGGCCTAGGGGCGTGGCGCTCAGGACAACATCAACATTTTCATAACCAGATGGGGACCGATAACCCGGATAGCTTCGCCCTGGCGAGAGTGTGTCCGGGAAGGGCGTCCCGACACTTTCCAAGAGAGATCATCCCGATTCGTCCCTCATTACCTTCTACTCAGCCCGGGACCTTCCGGTCCCGGACACACATAGGGTACGGCTGCCCGGACTCCATCGGACGCGATGACCAGTCCGGGCGGTTCGTCCCGACTTAGCCCGGGACCTTCTGGTCCCGGACACACCTAGGGTACGGCTGCCCAGACTCCATCGGACGCGATGGCCTGTCCGGGCGGTTCGTCCCGACTCAGCCGGGGCCTCCGGGTCCCGGTATGATAGTCTGGACCACGCCGCCCTGTCGAGCGCAAGTCCGTGCAGGCCGCTCCCGGTTGATCTGTTCCCGGTTGATCGGCTGCTCCCGGTTGAGGATCTTCTCCCAGTGTCAAGAGCTCGCACCCTCGCAAGGGAAGCTGAGCCCGAGCACGGCCCCTGACAGGCCAGAACCAGAGAGCGTCCTCGCTGCCCTCGGTAGCGCGGCTCGTGCCCGCTCCTCGCGCCGTAGCCTCAGGTCATGACACGCGAGTTGATGGTTGGGCACACACCAATAATATTCCGCAGGCAGCAAGCGTGGCGCACGTCGCAGAGCGCCCCTCGCCCGGCAAACATATGGCCTGGGACTTACCTCCCGGGCCCGACTCTGAGGAGCCCGACCCGGGGCGGCATCGCCAAGGCGAGTGCGCGCCTAGGAACGTGGCACCCGGAATGACCCTCAACAGGGCACGAGTACTCGGACGGCATCGCCTCGGCGAAGGCGGGTTCCGGAGAAGTTGTCCCGACGTGGTCCATAATCCTTAGCCGGGGCCCCCGTGCCCGGGCGTTTGACGACCACGTCAAATCACATGACAGTCCGGGGCCCCCTAGGTCCCGGGTGCATGTTTGAGCCGAGGCACGGACTCCCGAATCCGTGCCCCGGGCCCGACACCGAGGTGCCGAACCAGGGCAGCCCTTGCCAAGGCGAGAGCGGCCTAGGAAGGCGACACCCGGCATAAGGCGCGATAGCCCGGATAGCACCGCCCCGGCGAGAAGGCTTCCGGAAGGTCGTCTCACATTCCATATTCAAGCCCGGGCCCCCGGAACCCGGCTTATATCAAAACCGTATTTCAGTCCGGGGCCCCCGGGTCCCGGACACATATCCTTAGCGCTGGCCGGGGTCCCCGGGTCCCGAGCACATGCCTTTCCCCAGCCTCGAGGCTCGCGAGGGAAGCGAGTCCAAGCTCCATTCCCGGAACAACACCCTAAGCAAAGGTATAAAAATATATACATGATCATATACATATGCAAATACCTCTCTTTGTACAAGACAGGCAAAACCGGAGCGCAAGCACAAGCGAGGCCCGGAGATGTCGTCGCATGAGGGAAGGTCACCGGCGTACTTCGCACCGAACCCCGGGCGGCGCCAGAAGGTCAGCGCTCGGGGGCATGGAGGGCCCCCGGGCCCCGAAGGCGGCCGCGGATGGCGTCAGAAGGAAACCGGCGTCTTCCTCGACCTCTTCGTCAGGCATCGGCTCCACAAGATGCTCGCCGCGGTTGAGGAACCCTGCCTCCGGGGCAGTGGACTAGACCACGGCCTCCCGCGCCTCCTCGCGAACCTCCGCGACTTCCTCGCACGCGGCGAACTCACACCCCCGAGACGCGAGCCCGGCCTCTTGGGCCCAGACGCTTTCCTCTCGGGAGAGTGTTTCCTTCTCCCGCGCCTCCATCTCGGACCAGGCGCGGGAGTCCTCATCGGCGGCAGGCTCGGTGGCGCCCTTCGATTGGACGACGCACCTGTCTGCTGCCGCGATTTCCGGCCAGAGGGTTGCGACGAAGAACTCGACGGCGACGCCCGAGTCCCGGGCATATCCCATCTAAAGCACCAAAGACGTCAAGCTCCACCAGCTCAAGATGAACCAGGCGGACCCAGCGTCCCCTTGTTTTTTCAAGGACGTGGCCCCGTTCCTGCCCGAAGCGGTTTCGGCCGAGCAACAGGGCCAGGGGCCACTGTCGGCGAAATGGGACAGGGGGTCCCACATGCCCTGGGGACGCGTGGGTCATCGTCCACGTCAGTTCCACGGGGGTCATCTCTCCATCGGCCCCGGGCTCGTCCCCGGGGCGTTATCGCCATCGGCCCCGGGCTCGACCCCGGGGCGCCGTAGCCATCAGCCCCGGGCTCGTCCCCGAGGCGTCATCGCCATCGGCCCTGGGCTCGTCCCCGGGGCGCCGTCTCCAGCGGCTTCGCTCCCGGGCCCGGGCACCGATACCCCGGTCCCCGACGCCGATCCCCCGGTCCCCGATGCCGATGCCCGGGCTCGAGGCCGACCGACTCGACCTCAGGTGCTGATCGCCACGCCTCCAGAGGCCGATCCACCCGAAGAACTCGGTTGACCAGCTCCCCAACTACCTACATTAATGACGAGGCGACAGGGCCTGTCGCCCCTGTCGCCTGCCTTGCCACGCGTGGACGTCCCAGGACGGCCCCTCGTGAACACCCGACAATACCGTCAGAGCCTTTTGACTAAGAGGACCTCGGTTCTCTGCCCTATGGCAGCGGAGGGCGACGGCCTCTGTCACATCTCTGTACTCCAGCCGCCCGCAGCTGACGAGGGAGACAGCATCTAGCCGCCCGCGGCTGACATGGGAGGCGGCATCTAGCTGCCCGCAGCTGACATGGGAGGCGACAACCGAGACGACCGGACGCTCCGTCACATCCCCACGTCCCGAAGGCTAGGCCGCCCGCGGCCGACCAACTCTCCGGCGCAGCGCCGTGGGCGCGGCAGGCGGCGGCATGCGTACGAAGCGACAAGACGTAGTATAGCTCTCGCTCTCTCCATGTACTAGCACTGTGGACTCCCCTTGACTATAAAAGGAGGATCCATGCCTCTGGCTAAAGGGGAGGCAGTTCCGGCCTGAGCTCACTCTCTAGCTACCGCTCTTCTTCTCCGGCTCCGGCCGCGGGTTAGGCTCACCTTGTAACACAGCAAACCACATTCATCTCCACATAACATACACACAGGAGTAGGGTTTTACGCCTCCGTGCGGCCCGAACCTGTATAAATCCTCTCGCCTCCTCTGTGCGCCTCTGTTCATCGTCTTCCCCAACACCCTGCGCGATTACCACGCTTCGGACGGTCCGGACCCGCGTCGGACGGTCCAGACCCTTCTGCTTCGCCACGGTTCGGACGGTCCGGACTCGGTTCGGACGGTCCGAACCCTGCCTCTTCTACGTCTTCTTCGCCTATCTTTCTTCTACACCTGACGCCGGCTTCACCTGAGAACTACTCCCCTGGCCGAATCTCAAAAGGGGGGTCTCCCGACTTCCCGCCGTCGAGGTTTCATCCTCCGACAACTGTGATTTTCACTGAATTTTATCAATTCAATAAGTGTCTCAAATAAATATCCTTAATTCAGCAAAATATGGAAATTTTTCACTAACAGACAGCCTACTTGACATTTTTTCCAGAATTAATCCATCAATTAACTTCTCACCAAAATTTACCAGAACCTGGATTTGACTGTGAGATAATTACAGTAAAAATTTCAGTACAATCTTCAAAAATCTTGAACATAAAATAATAGGACAGAGCTCACTGACTCAGGTTAGAATACAGGGAAGACTGAATTTTGGCCGAACTTTGAAATTTTATCGGGAAAAATCTACAAGCCACATGACTCTAAAAATTGGCACAGAGCTAGCCATTACCACTCACTGATCACAGTAATTTTTCCATGATTTTATCTACAATGCAACTCGGCGAAAACGCCAGCTCAAGTGACCTCCCCAACTACTCCATTGACAGTCTCTAGAAGGTGTTCTCTCTAATTTATCACTGCCAAGTGGATCCCAGCCACCGTGGGCCCCATCTGTCAATCACAGGCATCCTCCAATATGGCCCCACCTGCAGAACACCATCGCCACGCACGCGGACACGCGCCAGGCCACCGGCTACACGCCCACAGAGCGGTGCCAGCACACTCTCCTCCATTTCCTCGGCCGAGTCAATGGCAACCCAAGCCACTTTGCCATTTCACTCTCCTCGCCATTCCCTCTCTCTTCTCCACGGAGAACCCGAGGTGAAAACCACCACAATGATGAGAACGCTGCCTTCTTCCTTAGCCCCGGCGAGATCCCGACGGCCGCCGTCCTTCTTCGGTGAGCCTCGCCGCAACCGAGTCCTGGGAACGTGATTGCCTCTAGATACCTGACCCATTTTTCCCTTCTTCTTCCCCTGACCTCGAGGTTGAAGACGCCGTAGTGTGCACTCGGCTCTGGTGACCATCGCCACAGCATGGCTGACGTTCTCCCTGACTGAAGCTCGATAGGCGTCGATCTTTGGACAGCGGCATCGCCGACTCAAGTCAAGCTCAAGGACTGTGCACGAAGAGCTGAAGAGCCCCGAGGCCGTAGATCCGAGTCTTCTCCTTCTCCACCGGCCACCGTGCTCCCTTCTTGCTCTCTCTGACCACAGTGAGTTATATCCCGATTCCTCGCGCATGAAGCTACTCCAGGATATCACTGAGCTAACGCCGACGGCCTTCCTCTGGATTGTAGCCCAGATCCGGCTGTCGACGATCAACCGAAGTACTCCACCGCCATGAGACCTCTTCCAATGCGCTCGCCACCGTTCCAGCACTACCGAGCAACCCAACACCTTCGGTGAGCCTCCCCGGTCCCTCAGACACCACATGCATGCATCCATTCGGCCCGTGAAATGCAGTCCATATGCATGCCGAGTGAGTTCGCCGCCTCTGCCGTCGTCGCCGTCGATTCCGACCACCCCTGACAGTGAGACTACCACCAATAGTTGCGCAAGAACTTGTAGAACATTTCTCCTTTTGGCAACTCGGCGAGATTGACCACCGTTCGCCGTCGCCACTGCTGCGAAGCTCGTTGGAGACGCTCGCCGTCGCTCACTCTGTCCCGAGTCGCTGACAAGCGGGCCCCACACGATTAGCACGTGAGGACGACTATCAGCAAGAGTTTAAAACAGCCGAGTCCCTTTTTGAAAAAATACCAGTCACTAACGAATGGACCTAGGACCTAAATGTAATATCTAAAAACAACGGGGACTCTTAATGAAGATTCCCTCTCACACGTGGTAAAGGACTGCAGGTTGATCCCTGGAAATTCCGAGGGCCTTTCTGCAAAGTCACTCTAACTGACATGGGGGCCCCATCCTTTATAAAATCCAAAAAATAATAAAAGAAATGGATAAAAGACTTTCTGATGAACTAGAAAATAGGCATAAACTTGTCAAAATTGTAGAAAATTCATTCTAACTTCAAATTGAGTGAAACCAATTTTGTTGGTCTTGAAATTTTATTCTCTACAATTTGGTAAATTAAAAAGTAGCACTTTCTGAACAGAAAACTTGCCTAAAAGTTATAAGAATAAAAGAGGGGTGAAAATAGGACTTTTAACTAGAAAATTCATAAGAAAGTCATTCTAGCCCAGAAAAATGTCAAACCAATTTTGTAGTTCTTAGAAAAATGTATATTTTCCATTTATAAAGTTATTTTGCACAGAACTAAACCACAAATTACCAGCAAATTTCATACTCTTAAAAGGACACGTAAAAATTGTAAAAATCATATCTCACAAATGGTAAGTGGAAAAATAAAAATAACTTCACCAGAAAATATCTGAAACCAGTACCAAATCACTACACAAAAATCATGCATATTTGAGCATTTTTGCATTAATTATTGATTTTGCTCTAACTTTAAAATTTAAAATTAGAAGAAGAGCCTTTGGAGTTTGAGGAGGTAGAATATATTGAGGAACCTGAAGCAAATCTAGACCAAGGCAAGAATCCCACTACCTTTGAACATATTGCTCCTTAATTTTGGGATTATCAATGTTTTTATTTTAACTTGCATCGTTATTTTGCTATGTATATTATATAGTTTGTGGGCAATGGTAGTTAATCCCTTTTTCTGTATAATCCACCTTGAAATATTGATAACCTACTACTTATGGGTGGAGGTACTTGTTAAGTACTTACTATGAGGTATATACTTATATGTGTGCTTAGACATGCCTAGCTACGTACAAAATAAGTCATGGCCATCTAATTATGTTTGAAATAGGAATTTATTTACTTCTGATCAGAGATGAATATTTATGATATTTGTGAACTAAAACTGAAGGAAAACCATTTTAAAACTTGGGCAAGCAAGTGGTACACATATATGATAGTTGTGTACCGATAGGGGGAGTGTTTGCCTGGGTTGCTTAAGGACCGAACTCAATGTCATTTCTCATGTTAAACAGTATAACCATATGTGCTAGTATGGGATAGCCATAGTGGATTAAGTTACTTAATGTTTAGCCTTGCATTTTGGTAGGCTGAGTAGTATGGGCAGTGCCTACAAATGTACCATAGGGCTATTCAGAGGAGCTACCTATATCCCGTAACGGAATAGGCATCTAAGCGTGTCCAATACAACGTTGTGTGCCTCGTGGGGAGCCAGGTAGGCTGCCGCCACGGCGCTAGGTTAAGGCGTGGGCCCGCCACCCACGGCATCGGTTTGCACCCCGATGTGGAGTAACACACCTCGTGCTGGTGCAAGGCTAAACGTTAGGTAATGTAAAAGCTTTGTTGTGACCTCTAGAACGCATTCAATATGTAGAGTGTGGTGGTACCGACGGGTACCGGACAAACTAGAGCGATCACATCATGTGGGTAAAGTTGTACAAACTCTGCAGAGTCAAAACTAATCGGTTAGCTGTGCTCACGGTCATGAGCAGCATGGTTGTGTCCATTGAGTATAGATTTCTGTTTTTAAAATGCTTTATGGAATGGGATGGTTGGGTGAAGATTTTTACTGATCTATACTTGGTGATTGATGATATGATGATGAAATGGAATGGAGCTGAAGTATTAAGTTGTATTATAGTCTTGCTGCCAAGGAGGGCAGTGAAGTTTTTATTTATGAAAATCGATGCCATGATGTTAATCTATCAGTTTATTATGCAATTTGATTTATGAACTTCTCTTCAAATTGTTGCGAAATAAAATTGGCTTTATGCAATAAAACTGAGCCTCTTCTTAGAGCCTTTACCTTGATTACATCTCACATGTATAATTAGGTTTGATTGTGGCCTTGCCAGTACCTTGCGTACTGAGTTGTATTTTATTTTTGTGTATGCTCCTATAGATCCATGCACAGGTGGAGGTAAAGATTTGTATAATGAATGTGTGGGTGAACAGGTTGATCAGGATGGTCCTATCTAAGGGTTTACCCTTAGTCGGTTGCCTGAGGGTTCTTTGGGTAGCCAAGCTTCCGATGGACTAACTATTTAGCCTGTATGGCTGATGTAAACACTAGTTAATATGTATCTGTATATGTACTTTTTGTTTAATTAGCTAAGTATACTCTATATTGGATATTACTTGCTAAGATGAACATGTGGGACTAGAACTTTCCTAGGCTAGTCACAAATTAGTAAGAATTCAGAAATGATGAGATGCATGGATGTTGGTTCAACCATGAACCATGTCCCCAGAAGTGTGTATCGTGTTTGGTTGGCACCTTCGTGTGCTTTGACGGGCACACTTCACCGTTTCGGACTGGTGAATCAACTCTCCAAATATCTCTTTATTTCTGAATTCGGTGCTTTGGATTTGTATTGTGGATGGGTAAACATTATGGCAAGGCTGCGATGAGGATGGATGGTTACTGTACTTATCTGGTTTTTATTCGAGATCCCATCCATCTAGATATTTCGCATTGTCATAGTAGTTACTCTCCATAATGCATTTTTGGGGTGCCCACACATCCTGCCTCCGCTCGGTGCCAAACTCCTCCCCGCTTTTTAGTCGCCCGCCTGTGTCACCCCAACCCCGCCGCAAGCTGCCAATCTTGGGACGAACGCGCCTGCCTCGCCGCCACCCATTTTTTTTACTCCCTTTTTCTCCTCCCGCCCACGCTTTCGTGCCGCCTTTAACAAAGCACTACCGGGCCTCCTCCGTCGCTCGTCCGCTAGCTCAACGGGCGGAGACCGAGTGACGCCACCAGGGCCGGTCTGCCGTCCTCGCGAGGACCGCGCCAGCACGTCGTCTCCACTAGAAATCCCCGAGCCATCCCTACATCGCCAGCCTCGAGAGCTGCCTATAAAATCCTCGCCATCGCCCCTATGTTCCCCCTTCCGAACACCTTCCTCCCCACATCACCTTGGGTGTCCACACCGCGTCAAGCTCGCGTCGCGCCAAGGATTGCTGCCGCCGCCGCCGCCGGTCCCCTCTTCTCCGCCCGTCCATGCTGAGGCACGAACGATCACGTTCGTGCCGCTGGCGCTCGTCACTGCGTTCTCCACCTCGGTAGCTTACCCAATCCGGTTCTTCCCCTCTGCCCCTCCCCAAGATCATGTGAACGACCGCCGAGTGCCCCCTGGGGCCTCACTCTCTACCGTATACACCGCGCCATGATCGTCGTACCGCCGCCTCTCTGTATCGCCGTCGACCGCCCCCTAGCGCCTAGCAATCTTGCCGCCGCACCGAGGAATCGTCTCCTAATCGCGTCGGGAGCCCCCGGCCGCGCCGAATCATTCTACGGGAGCCCACCGGAGGAACGCCCAAATCGTCGCCGTTGTCGGGTATCCTCGCGATTCTCCACCTCCGGCCTCCTCTCTGCGAATCCAAGCCGTTAACTCTTTTCGCCTCCCCTCTTCTTCGCACCAGTGGTTTTGCCGTCGTCGAAAACCCCGCGATTCGCTCCGATGAACCACGCCGCCGTAGGTCATCTGATCCCGTCACTGTTCTTCTTCTACCTCACCTCGTGCGGCTGAGAACCTGGGACACTCTCCCTCGTCACACCGCAAGCACGGTCCACCAGAACCGGGCGGCTGCAAGTGGGTCCGCCATCTCCTGTGCGCCCTGAACCGAAGCCCTGTGCCGAGTCCACTACGCACCCGTGCGCGTCTCTTCGTGAGCCCGTCTTCCCGTAGACCTATGGCTGATATTGGGCCCCGCTCGTTGGGTCGGACCCACATGTCAGGAGCCGTCACGCCTCGCTACCCCCGAACCACTGACAGCGGGCCCCGCCAGCCAGGCTAGGCCCCACTAGTCAGAACCCACCGCCCCCCAGCCTAGCCGGGCCGAAGCCAAACCGGCCCAATTCGCCTGTGTCCTGAGGCCGCCCCCTGTCTTGGGCCTAGCCCACTACACCCCCGCCTCTGTGACCTCCCCCCCTGCGGCTGACCGATGGGCCCTGGCCGTCAGCGGCCCAGGGAGGATTAAATGAGAGAAATCCTTGCTTTTTTTCAATATCCCAGAAAAGCCCAAAAACCTCCCAAAATTCATATCTTTTCCCTCGCTCGTCTGATTGACTCCGTTCCAATTCTAGAAATTTTCTAAAAATGAGATCTTCCTGTTGGCATACTTAGAAATCTCTAATAGGACTATTATACTAGCCGTTTTGTTGAGTTGTTTCGTAACGCGTGTAGCTTTGGAGTCCGAGGAGCCTCAGGACGCAGAATTTGAAGACGAAGCTGTAGGCCTTGAGCAAGGCAAGTCACCTTTGATCATCTTGAGCCCATAATTGCGGAACTAAGTACTTTAATTGCCAAATTGCATTTACTAGGCTACACAGAGATGATTTCCCGGTCGCGGTCGCGAGACGACTGACGGGCCGCCAACCCATTTGCTGCATGACTTCCTTGATTGATTGTGATCCCCTTAAACATCCTTGTCACCTCTCTTGACAAATCCCAATACCTGTGCCGACGGGCAAGGTACCGGTGATCGCCTATCAAATTTAAAAATGACTACGATGGGTAAAACTTGGGTTTGCTAAACCTTGAAAAACCCGACACCTAAGTCGGTGCCTTGAAAATAAAATGGTTTGTGAAAACCGCAATGCGGGGATCATGCCAGTGGGACGAGTCTCCCACACTGCAGCTAAGGACTGATTTCTTTGGAATTTCATCCGAACATACGACAGTACAACCACATGGGTGACATGGGATAACTCCTGGCTGAGTAAAGAGTCGCCCATAGACGCCTTGCGTGCTAATGGACTGTGGATCGTCCGGGAGGACATCGGGGTTGCCTCCTGGGTTCCTGGTATGGCATGGTCGAGGACCTACCCTGTGATTGGTCGTGGACCCCTCCAGTTGGCATGGGGTAATCTGAGTGGACTCCGGAAATGCCTTGTCGCGAAAACCCCTTGTCACCAATCGTATCCATTCATTCGCAGGCTGGGTGATAGGGTAAGTCGTGTCGTGTGGGTAAAGTGTACCCCCTCTGCAGAGGTTTAAACTGTTTGAACAGCTGTGCCCACGGTCATGGGTGGATATGAGGTGATTCCTTAGCATAGTTTTGTTTGACTACTGTTTGCAAAGGATGTTTGCGGATTGGGAATCCGATTTCGGAAAATGTGGTGACGCTGTCAAGGACAGTAGGGCTATGGGCCTGATGTAGTTGGATCAGTTGGTGGAGCTGGATCCTGAAAGCCAACTCTTGGGAGTTGCGTTGATTCAAAGACTGATACAATTCACTCCGATCCGGACGAGACCGTACCTCGCCCTGATTGTTGAGAAGCACACACTTAGACTATTCCGAAAGCAATTTTAAATAAAAAGGATTACGAAACAACCAGCCATCCTTTGAAGCTTGCATTAACCACTTAAGTCCCCATGGCTTGTTGAGTACGCTAGTACTCACCGTTGCTCTATATATATATATATATATATATACCCTAGTGCTAGAAGACGAGCTGAATCCAACCGATGAGGAGTTCTTCCAGGAACAAGCTGGCTTCGAGGAGTTTTAGGGTTTCGGCTTAGTTTTCGAGTCGCGCTTGTGGCTTTGGGCTAGATTCCGCTTCCGCTCTTCTGCTAATGTATCGTTGTGAACTCGGGGTATGTCCGCAGTTCCAACTTGGATGTAAGATTATGTCTACTAATAAAGACAAGTTGTGCCATGATGGTTCCATCGCCTGTTGTGCCAACACTATATTCCTGGGATTGGTACAGGTTTGCAGGTTAATTGTATGGTCCGGACTCGTCCTTCACGGAAGGTCAGTTTGGGGCGTGACAAAAGATGGTATCAGAGCCCATGCTCGGGCCTAGGACGAAACCCTACGCATAGAAAGACCGTAAGGAAGAATACGTTCATAAAAAGATATATGCGAAAATATAGGATCTTCTTGTAGCTTCTTTTATTTTAGAAATTATTAAAAACAGTTACTGACTTCTTCTCTCCCTCAAAATTTGTAGATGGCCGCTAGTCAGACCATCTCCTCCCACGGTGCGGGAGAGGGTGGTTGCGTCGACCAGCTGCACGACATGCCAAGATTCCTTGGCTTCACTCTCCCTGAGTACACTGGCTACACCTTGTTCGGCCAGCTTCCTCGCTGTGAGATAACTGTCCACATCTACCCTCGTGGAGGCACCCATGGGATCGGCCTTCACCCCCCACACCTTCACCAGGACTCTTCCCACCGCTCAGCTGGCTTACCAAGCAGTGGCTTGGACGGCACTCCGCTGCCTGGCCCACATTTACGTGAGTCATCTCACTGGCTCAGCTTTTCGCCTATTCTCTCGCTTGCCCCGTGGCCGCACAGACACTCGCTACCCGTGCCCCTACCGCGAGTCACACCCCGCCTTGACTCGACTTGTGGAGCTGTCAGACGCACAGGGAAGCATGGTGATGCGTTTGGTTAGTTCGGATCGAGACGAGGACGATCAATGGCGGCCGTCGACGAGACGCTAGAGACGGAAGGGGAGATAGAGGAGAGCATAGGAGGGCCATGGCCATGGCAACGTCGGGGGACAAGCTGAGGGGAGCTGAGAGAGGAGAGAGGCGCCAGAGTAGCATCCAGAGTAGGTACACCCGAGGGGTTCATTGGGGAAAACTCACCGGCGGCGGGGATCCACGAGGTGATGGAGTTCGAGGGCAGTGCCGACATCGTAGAGGATTTTGGGGCCTTTTTGCACTCAGATTGAGTGGAGGCCGGGTGAGGTAGAGGGAAACGGAGTCGGAGGAGAGCGGCATTCACGGTGGCTTGAGAGGGGAGGTGCCCGAGGTGATCAAGCGGTGGCGGCGGCCGGGCTTCGGGAAGATGACAACGCTGGATGGCATTCACAGGAGCAGGGGCAAGGGGCAGAGATTGGAGCTCGGAAGGGGCTTTTATAGAGGGCGGTAGATGTGTTAACGCCAAAATTTGGTAAGGCCCTATGTTAGATTCGGTCAAAGGGGAAATTGCAGTCAACTGGCGGAAGTTGATCCAGAAGAGACCGATTCCGGGAGGGAGCCGTGAAGACCGCTGTTTGGCAGTTATTTACTGTACCTATTAGTTAGGCAAGTGTTTATCTTTAGGAAACCTGACCTCGTGTCCGGTCAGGCCTTGTTAAAAGTTTTCTGTTATAATTAGGAAATCATGTACCGTGTCCAATAAGGACTCATGTAACTCGGGGTATAAATACGTACGCCCGGGGACCGTGTAAATTATCACTCGATCAATACAATTTCGGCGCATCGCCACCCTTCCGACGGGATCTTGCTTCTCGAGCCGGGCTTCATCGGTTAGGTCCGACCTCCTGCGAGAGGGTAAGTCTCGTCACCCCGGCTACCTATCGGCTAGGACTTCCTCGGTTAGGTCCGATATTCTAGTCGGTTTATGGTAGTCGGCTTACCATGATATATTTATTTTATCTATGGCTGCATCAGTTCAGTTTGATCTCATAGATTGATTAGGTATATCACATCACGCGTGCGTAGATCGTATCGGCTTGCTGGGAAAGGTTTATCATCAGTTTGTGCTGCATCGGTTAGGTCCGACCTACTAAACTGCTAGCGATAAATCGTTCCTGCTAGGTCGATACTTTATGTGCAAGCGTCTTATCGGGGTGTATAGCCGGTAAGTTATTAGGTTTTAGCATCACGATCGCATCAGATCTATCGGCCTATCGAGATCTCGTTATTATTATCAGTCTGTACTGCAACGGTTGGGTCCGATCTACTAGACTGAATAATAACGTTACCCTTGATAAGCCGATGGGTTTTATGCGATGTTGTTATCGGAGTACTTAGCCGATAAGTTATCCCTTATTAAATATAGCCGATTATGTTGTTTGCCTTGTTATACATTCTTGCCTGCACTACTGCTACAATCGGCTAAGAGCTAGCCGATTGGTTTATTCTGCCGATCCGAATGCGACCTCAGCCAAATTCTCGGGCACGACCTCAGTCAAGTTCCCGGGGACGACCTCACGTAAGGACACGGGCACGAGCATAGGTAAGAACCCGGGCACGGGCACGGGCAGTATCTTCACAGCAATATCAGTAACTTTAAACTATGATCGGCTGGAGTTTATTTAATCTATTTACTTATGCATTCTGCTCGTTTATTTTACCAAGTTTATAGCCGGTTTTTTAGCATCCCTTCGATGATCGGCTAGCGCAATTCTTGTTTATTATTATGTTATTGCTCTTGCCGTCATCGGCTTTTAGCCGATGTATAAGTGCTATAGTGCGTATCGGCCATCGGCCGATGAGATGAGTCCAAGCCGACTTCCAGCCGATTGGCTCACGAATTTGACATCTTCTCTCCTTGTCAATTGCAGGGTCAAATTGACTGGCACGCCTACGAACCTCAAGATTTTAGGACCTGCACTGGAGTGAAGCAAATCTCCCAGGCCTTCGCGTGTCTCCCGGACGCCCCCGGCGGGTTTTCGGCGTCAACACGTTTTTGGCACGCCTGGTGGGACACGAAGTTTCAACGCAAAGTTTCAACGCGAAGTTTTCAACAATCAGATTGGCAACATGGCCGGGAAAGAAGTCAAAACAGACAACATAATTCCGGTCAGCATGGAAGATTTAACAGAAGAACAAAAACAGCAAATTGAGCAAACTATGGCCAACTTTCAGAAGCTGTGCTTAGAGTCCTTCAGCATGACAAGGCAAGGGCCGATTCAAAAATCCCAGTTTCCGAAGCCAGTATTGGTTGGAGAATCGAGCCGTACGCCACCTGAGAGTCCACCGGTAAAACCCTTACAAGAGATGGTGAATGAAGCAGTTCATCACGCGCTCATTAATCAGTCCGGAATTCTGGTGAACACACTTCATAATCTTATAAAGAAGACGGTGGATGGATCAATTATTCAAGAGCCTGCTCGGGGTCCTGTTTACCTCCCACCGAAGGTTGAACCGACTCAGATTGCTTACAACATCAGCAGAGATATACCAGAAAATATGTTTACACAGAACCAGGCTGGGGGGCAACAGGATATTCCTGCTGGGTACCATCGGTCTTCTTACTATGGAGGATATCAGCAAAATTACCCAGGAGGCGGGGCCGATCTAGGTACTTACCAGAGGGAATATAATAGACAGAGTCGGCAACAAACTCCACCCGTGCAGTATCAACAAGACAACCTGAGGGAAGAAGATCTATCAACTAAGGTTGTTGAAATAGTGAGGGAGCAGTTCGGGATCAAGCCCAAGGAACAAACATTCATGTATCAGCATCCATATCTTGAGTGGTTCGACAGGGTTCCATTACCACACCGATACAGGGTCCCGGATTTTTCTAAGTTCTCAGGGCAGGACAACACGTCTACAGTGGAACATGTCAGCTGATTCCTGGCACAATGCGGGGAGGCATCGGCTGAAGAGGCTCTGAGGGTTAGGTTTTTCCCCTTATCACTATCGGGATCGGCTTTTACGTGCTTTTCTTCATTACCACCGAATTCCGTTCGAGGGTGGGCCGATCTAGAAAAACAGTTTCACAAATATTTCTTTGCTAGAATTCATGAGTTGAGACTGTCAGATTTGACATCGGTTAAGCAACGACCAGATGAAACAGTACCGGAATACGTTCAGCGATTTCGGGATATCAGAAACCGATGTTATAGTTTAAACCTGAGCGATGGGCATCTGGCCGATCTGGCTTTCCAGGGTCTCTTGGCGCCGATTAAGGAGAGATTTTCTTCGCAAGAGTTTGAGTCCCTGGCGCACCTGGTACAGAAGGTATCGGCTCATGAAAGCCGATTTCAAGAGGCAAAAAGGGATAAGTACCAGAGAAGGGTTGCTCAAGTACAGGTCTATTCATCGGATTCAGACGATGAGGAATCTGATGCTGAAGTTGGATTGGCGGAGTGGGCCAGGAACAAGAAATCAGTATCATGCCCATGGGTCAAGGATATCGGCAAGGAGGAGCGGTATGATTTCGATATTAGTAAAGCCGATAAAATCTTTGACTTGCTGTTACAAGAGAAGCAGATACAACTGCCGCCAAATCACGTGATTCCATCAGCCGAAGAACTAAAGAAGAAAAGATATTGCAAGTGGCACAATACTATATCGCATCATACTAATGAGTGCAAGGTTTTTCGGCAACAAATTCAGTCGACTGTCGAACAGGGCAGAATCAGATTCGAAGATAAGAAGCCGATGAAGATCGATGGGCACCTGTTTCCCGTAAATATGGTCTATGCGGGATCATCGTCAAGAGATCAGGCCGATGGAGCGAGACGTCAAAGGTATAAATCAAGGATTACTTCATCGGATATGATAGAAAAATATTCAAGATATGAGGAACAGAGGGATGAGCCAGAAAGATATAATCCGCATTGGGACTGCCCGTTCTTCCGGTTCTGCTGGGATCAAGGGATGAGATTGACATCAGTTGAAAATTGCCCCGAGTGCAGCAATACAGGGAATCGGCATGATCAGCAGCAGGGGTTTTCGCAGGATCGGTTGCTTGGAAAAAGAGCATCGGTTCATAGCCGATTAGGGCCGATCCATGAAGAGTTCTTTGAAGAGGATGAAGAGGAAGTACGTGAGAAACAAGTCCAGAATCCTCAATGGTGCCCTAGTGGGATATTCACGAAAAATCAGAAGAGAAGGGCACAGCGACTACGACACCGAGAGCAACAGGAAGAACAGAGTCAAGATTAGGAAGAGGCCGATCATCGTCACAAGAAAACTAAACAAGTTTGGCGCTTGAAGAGAAAAGACGATGAACCTGATCAATCAGCCCCAGCAAATATGGTGTTCTTTCTACCTCGGGAATATAAAGCACTCTCATCAGATGAAGAAGGCGATGAGAAGATTTTTCCTCAACTGACGTTGCAACCCGATCAGGCTATATTTGATAAGCCTGAAGAGTCAGAGCATCGGCACCTAAAACCGTTATATATCAAGGGCTATGTGAATGGGAAGCCGATGACAAAGATGCTGGTTGATGGGGGAGCAGCAGTCAATCTCATGCCTCATGCCACATTCCGGAAATTGGGGAAGACTGCCGAAGATCTGATCAAGACAAATATGGTGCTAAAAGACTTCGGTGGGAATTCATCAGAAGCGAAAGGCGTATTGAACGTGGAGTTGACAGTGGGGAATAAGACATTACCCACCACGTTTTTCGTCATCGACGGAAAGGGGTCGTATAGTTTGCTTCTCGGCAGGGACTGGATTCACACGAACTGTTGCGTGCCTTCGACAATGCATCAACGTTTGATACAGTGGCAGGGAGATCAAGTCGAAGTGGTCTTGGCAGATCAGTCAACCAACATTGCAATGACCGATCTACCAGTATGGGAAGCCGATGGTGTTGACTGCCTATCCGGAAAAATATGGGAAGGAGACTACCTTAAGGTCACTAGCCAGGGGATACAGCCGATCCAGCAAGTCAGCTCTGAATTGTTACTCTGATGGGCTCCATTGAAGACTTTGAGGGGAAACTGGGGCAAGGATTTACGTCGGCTGATGAGTTGGAGGAAATTGACATAGGACCAGGAGATAAGCCAAGGCCGACGTATGTAAGCAAAAAATTAAGTCCTGAACTTCGAGAAGAATTGATAGCACTATTGAAGGAGTATCGGGATTGTTTCGCCTGGGAGTACCATGAGATGCCAGGATTAAGCCGATCAATTGTAAAACATCGGCTGCCCATTAAACCAGGATATCGGCCATTTAAACAGGCTCCAAGGAGGTTTAAGGCAGAGTTATATGAGCCGATCAAAGCAGAGATCACAAGGTTGTATGATGCCAAGTTTATAAGGCCATGCCGATATGCTGAGTGGGTTTCTAATATCGTCCCAGTGGAAAAGAAAAATGGAAAATTGAGGATGTGTATTGATTTCCGGGATCTGAATAAAGCTACCCCAAGGATGAATACCCAATGCCGATAGCGGATTTATTGATGGATGCAGCCTCAGGCCACAAGATTATCAGCTTCATGGACGGCAATGCGGGATACAATCAGATTTTTATGGCTGAAGAAGATATACATAAGACTGCGTTTCGGTGTCCAGGAGCTATCGGCTTGTATGAGTGGGTAGTAATGACTTTTGGATTGAAGAGCGCCGGTGCGACTTATCAAAGAGCGATGAATTATATATTTCATGATCTCATTGGCTTGTTGGTAGAAATTTATATTGATGATGTGGTGATCAAGTCTAAAAGTGAGGAAAGCCATATAGCCGATTTACGAAAAGTGCTGGAGAGGACCAAGAAATACGGACTAAGAATGAATCCCAATAAGTGCGCTTTTGGTGTATCGGCTGGGCAGTTTTTGGGTTTTTTGGTTCATGAGCGAGGAATTGAAGTTAGTCAGCGAAGCATCAGAGCCATTAAGACTACGGAGCCACCAAGCAATAAGACAGAGTTGCAGTCATTGATCGGCAAGATTAATTTTGTGAGAAGATTTATATCAAATTTATCAGGGAGAATCGAATCTTTTACTCCGTTGTTGAAGTTGAAGGCCGATCAAGAATTTGTGTGGGGGGCAGCACAGCAAAAGGCATTTGACGAGATCAAGAATTATCTGAGTTCCCCACCTATTTTAATTCCGCCGCAGAAAGGAGTGACGTTCAGGTTGTACTTATCAGCCGATGAGAAGTCCATCGGGTCCGTTTTGATACAGAAGTTTGAGGGAAAAGAGCGAGTTGTGTTTTATCTGAGCAGAAGGCTTTTGGATGCTGAAACAAGATATCCTGCGGTGGAGAAGTTATGCCTGTGCTTATATTTCTCGTGTACAAAGTTAAGGCATTATATCCTATCGGCTGAGTGTATAGTAGTTTGCCAGGCCGATGTGGTCAAATATATGTTGTCGGCTCCAGTCTTGAAAGGGCGAGTTGGTAAATGGATTTTTGCTTTGATAAAGTTCGACTTGAGATATGAATCGGCTAAAGCAATTAAGGGACAGGCAGTGGCCGATTTTATTGTACAACACAGAAGGGCTCACGAAGATTATGTAGAGCCGATCCCATGGACTTTGTTTTTTGATGGATCGGTTTGCAAGCATGGATCTGGTATCGGCTTAGTTATCATATCGCCTCGGGGGGCAAGTTTTGAGTTTGCTTTTACAATTAAGCCTTTTCGGACTAACAATCAGGCAGAATACGAGGCGGTGCTAAAAGGACTTCAACTCTTAAAGGAGATCGGGGCCGATGTCATAGAGATAATTGGTGATTCTTTATTGGTGATCAGGCAGTTGTCTGGAGAATATGAGTGCAGGGATGATGTTTTGAGGTCATATTATGAAGAATGTACGGATTTGTTAAAGGATTTCAAGATAGTATCAATAGATCATATTCCCAGGGAGCAGAATTTAGAAGCCAATGATCTTGCGCAGATTGCTTCAGGGTATTGGCTGAATAGGCAGGTTGAGGTTGAAATAGCCGATATTGATATCCAGAACAAGGCCGATGACTGGAAACAGGAGATAATTGATTACTTGCAAAATCCGTCGCAATCGGTTTCCAGGAAAATTCGGTATAAAGCTACTAAGTATGTGCTGCTTGATGGGGAACTGTATTATCGGACTTTTGAGGGAGTTCTGCTTAGGTGCCTGAATTTGGAAGAAGCCAAAGTGGTTATGTGTGAAGTGCATGAAGGCGTCTGTGGGACTCATCAATCGGCTCATAAGATGAAGTGCTTGCTAAGAAGAGTGGGATATTTTTGGCCGACAATGTTGGAAGATTGCTTCAGGTACTATAAAGGATGTCAAGATTGTCAGAAATTTGGAAATGTACAACGAGCACCAGCATCGGCTATGAATCCTATCATCAAACCGTGGCCGTTCAGAGGATGGGGAATTGACATGATCGGCCAGGTTTTTCCTCCATCAAGTAAAGGACATAAGTTCATATTGGCAGCAACAGATTATTTTACCAAATGGGTAGAGGCGATTCCTTTGAAGAAAGTTACGTCCAAGGAGGCAATCGAATTTGTGAAGGAGCATATTATTTATCGGTTTGGGATTCCTCAGACGATAACCACTGATCAGGGGTCTATCTTCGTATCTGATGAGTTTCAACAGTTTGCTGCCAGTATGGGAATCAAGCTATTAAATTCGTCGCCTTATTATGCTCAGGCCAATGGACAAGCAGAAGCTTCTAACAAGAGTTTGATCAAGTTGATTAAGCGGAAAATTGATGAGCAGCCGCGGCGATGGCATACTACGTTAGCCGATTCACTATGGGCCTATCGGATGGCATGTCATGGATCTACTCGAGTGCCACCGTATCAGTTAGTATATGGACATGAGGCAGTTTTACCGTGGGAGACTAACATCGGCTCTAGGAGAATTTCTTTGCAGAATCAGTTGACAGCCGATGATTATTATAATTTAATGATAGATGAACTTGAAGATTTGGCTCAGAATCGGTTAAGGGCGTTGGAAAGGATCAAGGAAAACAAGGCTAAGGCAGCTCGGCATTACAACAAAAAGGTGGTGAATAAATCGTTTGCCGAGGGAGATCTTGTATGGAAGTTGATTTTGCCGATCGGGTCCAGGGATAATAAGTGTCGATGTTTTACACCGGCAATAAATATATGGGGCTACTCGGCGGATGGAAACTCGGTGGATTGCAAAGGAACACAAGGGGATTTTATACTGGTTCAGGCCCTCGATGTGAGGTAATACCCTACGTCCAGTTTATATGTATTCCTTTGAGGAATTATGGTGGCGATTCTGATGAACCGTATGGCCGTGAGCTTATGAGTGCTCTTCTGCCCTCATGGGGCGCCCTGCCTCCCCTTATATACTGGGGGACAAGGTTACAAGGTGTCGATGCTTTGCACCGGTAATAATACTATGGGGGTACTCGGCGATCTGGAATTCGGTGGATTGCAGAGGAACACGAGGGAATTATACTGGTTCAGGCCCTCAATGTGAGGTAATACCCTACGTCCAGTTGAGATGTTATTCCTCTGAGGTGGATTTGTGATCAATGATCTGGTGTTGCCCTCATAGGGCGCCCTGCCTCCCTTTATATACTAGGGGACAGGGGTACATGGTAAGGATCCCAGTCGGATACGACCAAGGGATTTCCTTATTAGAGATAGAATCCTATCCGACTAAGGCTATGTTTCCTTATTGTACAAGGTACAGCCTGCCGGGTGCTATCTTATCTCTAATTACATGATCTGGCCCATCCTCTATCCGAGTGGCCCATGTGCTTGTAGTGAGGTACCCGGGGCCCATGGCTCCCACAGTAGCCCCTGAGACCTTCATAGTTGAGTCACAGCTGATGCCGAGTGCTCTTCCTCCACGGTGAAGGTTACCCGAGTGCGATGCTCCCAAGTACTCTTTGTCCGAGTAAGTCTTCCCGAGTCCTGCTTCATGTCAGCTGGCAGTGAGGCTATGAAGGGCTTCATGTAAATATATGAATAGTGTGCGCCGAATAGGCGCACCTATTAGGTGTAGCCCCCGACTTTGTGCTTAATTGTGAAGACAATTAATCATAAAGTCAAAGATCTTTAACCTGGAAGTCTTTCCCGAGCAGATTACTACTGGTATATGAGACTCTTCGGTATCATGTCAACCGGAATATAATTTATAGTCTTGCCGAGTAGGAGGCTACTCGTATATAGGACTCTTCGACTTCATGTCAGTCGGAATGTGTGTTTATAGTCTTGCCAAGTAGGATACTACTCGTATATGGGACTCTTCAGCGTCATGTCAGCTGGAAAGGGGGTGTTTATAGTCTTTCCGAGTGGCGTCCACCCAGAAGTTAGACTCATCCGCGTCATGTCAGCGGGAATGAAGATTTATAGTCTCTCCCGAGTAGTACACTACTTCGAAAGTTAGACTCTTCAGCGTCATGTCGGCTGGAATAACGTTGCTCAGGGCAACTGATGACCACGCATGTCGGCCAAGTACCACTTTATGAAAAATAAATCCATTGCGTGGTTAGGTGTACTCGAGAGAGATACCTGCATCCCCAATTTTAATGAAGACCAGCTTGTGATCCTTGTAAGGATATATCCTCGAGACCTGGTGGATAAGACAGATACCCAAACATATTTGTTTAGCAATAAGGCTCTCATGAAGCATATCTGTTTACCTCATCGGCCCCTGTTAGTAGCATCAGCGCTATAATTTCAACTCAGCCTGCGGGCGGCCCACAAGGAGCATGCTACTGTAGGAACTCATGTCTTGTCGGCCCAATACCAACTGTGCAGGCCTAGGCCCATCTAGTCGGTATAGGCTATAAAGGATGGGGAGAGAGAAAAAGATACCATCGTCTTCCCCAAAGCCACCAATCTCTTCATCTTCCACCTTCGCGCCTAGCTTTTCGCCTCCCGCCCGGCTAGGGTTAGCAGCAGCCGTTCCCCACCCGGACTCGGGCGATTTCGATCCTTCTCGTTTATTCCAAGCCCCCGATCTGCTTTCCCCCAAATCTCAACACCTCCAGCCATGCCGAAGGCGACGAATCCTGCGGGTGCGCCGGGGAGTTCTTGGCCGATCTCGGATTGCGGCTCGGTGAAGCTGAGACGGTTGGAGAGCGAGCTGAAGTTGCCCAGCCAAGAAGTGATCCGTTGGCGGTCGGCGAGGGATGAGTCGAACCCCAACCCCCGGCCTGGTGAAACGGTAGTTTTCGCCTCTTTCTTTGATCGGGGCTTATGTCTTCCGTCGTCTGATTTCTTCCGCCGCATTCTTGATTTCTACGGGCTGGAGTTGGTGCATTTAAATCCCAACTCGATCCTTCAGATCTCCATATTCGTTACTCTTTGCGAGTGCTTTCTGGGTGTTGAGCCCCATTTCATCCTCTTCCGACACTTGTTCCATGTCAAGCCCCAGCCTTCCAAGAGTAATATCAGTGTGATTGGGGGGGCTGGTCTTCAACTAAGGAGTGATGGGAAGAAAACATATATCGATTTGCCCTTGAAATCTTCTCTGAAGGGCTGGCACAAGGAGTGGTTTGACTGTGCCAATCTAGCTCCTTCCTTGCCCCCGTTCACTGGTATGCCGCCGGTGGTGTTGCCAAGCTGGTCTTCGGAGCCAACCTTTGAAGAACTGGGCCAGGCACACATATTGCTAACGAAGATAGATGACCTCAAGAGGGCCGGCTTGACAGGGCCCTGGGTAGCTCGTCGTTTCCTGACGAGGCGCGTCCAGCCGTTGAAGCTGAGAAGCGCTTTCGGCTGGGCCTTCAGAGGTAAACACGATCCCGACCGGGTGAGCAGCGAGACAGCGGACAAGGGGGCAGTAACCGATACCCTGTTTGGCTTCTTCTCTGAAGGGGTCGTTGCCACCGAAGATGATAACCGCCGAGTTGCTGCCTATAGCTTCATCCGGCCGCGGACCAAGGTAACCTTCTACTTTCTTCTGTGGTGAACGCCTGTGGAACGATGATTGTTCAACCTTGCGTGATGGTACCTTGTCGACTTGATTGTAGTGGCATGAGGAATTTGATGAAGATTCTCGTCCATTGTTTGCGGTCGCGTCGAGGAAGAGGCCAAGGAGTCCCTCGGATGCCCAACCCGACTCCAAGAGAGCGGGGAAGAAGCCAATTTTATATCGGGGCGAGGGGGCCATGACAGCGCGTGCCATGAGCGGTAGCTTGAAGATAAAGGACACCGCTGCCACAACGCCCACGCGGTCGAGTCCCAGGCTGAGAGCAGCTGGCTTGGGCTCGACGTTGTCATGCTCAGCAACAGCGCCGCCAAGGGGCCAACCAGAGCGGAGGCCGATTGGGGCGAAGGAACCCGAACCAACCGTACCAGAGTCGAGGCCGACTCAAGCCGATATGCCTCTGCCGTCGGCGACACCGTTCGGGGCGAGTGCCGATGCCAGCGCTTCGCCGGGGAGCGGGTACGCTGGCAGGAAGCTGAAGTTTTCCAAGAGGTGCGCTACTCCGAGCATTCTGTAGTCGTCGTATGTTGAAATACAGTCTTGATGTCTTGCTTCGTTGTGCAGGAAGCGGGCCGATATCGACCTCAAAAAGGTCAACCCATCTGCCCTGCTTGATGAGCCCGTCCCAGCCGAGTCAGCAGCAGCGAACACACCTGCTGAGCCGGCGGCCAGCCCGGTCGCTGAAACCGAGGTGGCTCCGACTACAGGGCCACTACCGCCACTCGACCGAGAGGTGGCTGTTGAAACTGAGGCCCCAGCCCCCGAGGCACCATACGTCGCGGAAGCGGGGGACAGATCCCCCGAGCCGGTCCCCAGTGTTGTAGGGGAAGGCGACGCCGAGGCCAGGACCCCGTCGCCATCATGGTTATCGTCACCGCCATCGTCGCCGTTGCCGCCGCCACCGGAGATCCCACATTTGCCTCGGATCGAAGCTCCCCCACGTGTGATGCCCCGGACCTTCTCGTGGACCACTCGCGACGGCACTATGAAAAGCTTCAGACTCGATGAAGTCGTCGCAAGGAGAGAGCGCGAGAGCCTGCTTCGTGCCGCCATCAACGGGTCCCAAGGGGTCGCGGTATGATTCTTGTAGTGAAGCTCCAGCAATCTTCTTGTCTTGATGTTTGACTCTGTCGTCGGTTTGTTTCTTGTCCTGAGCAGAAGCTCGTCGACCGCAACGAGGCGATGACAGAGATCCTGGTCGAGATGGCTCCCCACCTCGCGGAATTACAACAGCTCCGGGCATTGAAGGCCGAGATGGAGGCGCGTCATACGGGGAGGGAGGCCTGGCTGAAGAGCGGCGCTGATCAGCTCAGGGCTGAGACATGGGCCCTAGCCGAGAGGGTCAGAGGTAAAATCCTCGAGCATATCTCCCCGACTAGACCGTTGGTGTAATCATCCAGCTACGTCGATCCGACTGCTTGGTGGTGTCATGACTGCGTGATTGAGCTCTTGGCTAATCTGTGGTGCAGACCTCGAAGCGGAGAGGGAGTCGCAGCTGAAGGAGGCCGAAGAAGCCAAGGCCGAGCTTGAAAGAGTCAAGGCCGACCTGACAAAAGCCAATACCGAGCTTGACCGGGAGAAGTCCGAGTTGGAGAAGGCCGTCGTCGAGCTCGGTAAGGAGAAGGCCGAACTGGAGAAGACCGTGGCCGGGTGGGAGGCCGACTACGAAAGTAAGTCCTCAACCCGACTGTGATCTCAGCCAATACATTATTCACCCTGTGTGTAGCCGATCCTGACAAGCATACTTGCCGGCCGATCTGGGCAGGCATGAGAGTCAACGTCCAGGCCCAGTACCGGTTCTACACGGAGGAGATAAGGTCAATCCGGGAGTCACGGGAGGCCCTCGTCGGGTCCGTGAAGGTGCTCCTTGACCTTGTGGATCCCCGCTCAGTGGGGACCAGCTGTAGCAGAATTCCTCAAATAATGGGGCGTCTCGAGGACGCGCCGAGTGCCCTGAAAAGGTACTCAGACGAGCGGGTTGCCGCTGGCGTGGCCCAGACCCTAGCAATGACCAAGTCCATCTACCCGAGGGCGGACATTGAGGCCATCGGGGAGGGATTTTCCGAGGAGACGACGCCCGAGGAAGCGCTGGAGCTGATCTCACAGGCGAAGCCGACTGCTGAAGCGATTACCCGAGACCTGGGTCTGTAAAGGCAATATATTTTGTAGTCGGTGTATACATATGCTTTCATATACGATCATGTGTGAATATATGTGTCGTGCCGCCAAACTTATTATTCGGTTGTCATCAGCTTTACCCGACCATGTAGCATGCACCGAGTTAGTTCGATAGAACTTGATAAAAATCGTTCAGAGGAAGATGCTATACTCGGGCGAACGCATCAGTCGTGGCAAGGCTTCATAACCGAGGTGAGATAAGCTTGTATGTTATTGACAGAACACATATATACATGCAGCCCCCGACTCACTACTCGATTGGAACAAGCGGCGTAGTGAGTCAGAAAAACTGTACACATGGAAAAAGTAAGACTCAGGTATAGAAAGGACGTAGCTATTCTATATTCCATGAGTTGGTGATGAGGACGCCGTCTTTGGTCTTCAGTCGGTAGGCGCCTGGCCGCGTGACCTCGGCTATAATGAACGGCCCTTCCCAGATGGGGGATAGTTTATGCCTGTCCTTGGTGGTTTGTATCTTCCTTAGAACGAGATCCCCGACCAAAAAGGCGCGGCCACGGACATTGCGATTGTGGTAGCGACGCAGGCCTTGAAGATACCTTGCCGACTGGATTGTTGCAGCGTCTCTTGCTTCTTCCAGCTGATCTAATTCGATCAGTCGGGTGCTGTTGGAATCGTCTTCGGAGTAAGCCCGGACTCGCGGAGAGCCGAACTGTATCTCAGTCGGTAGCATGGCCTCAGTACCGTAGACCAGGAAGAAGGGGGATTGCCCTGTTGCCCGACTAACCGTGGTTCTGAGAGACCAGAGAACGGATGGTAGTTCTTGTACCCACCGACCCGCATATGGTTGTAGTCGGTCGTATATCCTGGCCTTGATGCCTTGTAAGACCATGCCGTTGGCTCGCTCAACCTGCCCGTTGCTCCGTGGGTGTGCCACAGACGCGTAGCAGATCTTGATGCCGAAGTCGTCGCAGAAATCTTGGAATAGGCCTGCCGCGAACTGAGTGCCGTTGTCGGTTATGATGCGGTTAGGGACCCCAAACCGGTATAGTATACTCAGGATGAAGTCCCATATGCGAGTAGCATCCTACTCGGCAAGACTATAAACATACATTCCGACTGACATGAAGTCGAAGAGTCCTACATACGAGTAGTTCCCTTCTCGGCAAGACTATAAATTATATTCCGGTTGACATGATACCGAAGAGTCTCATGTACCAGTAGTAATCTACTCGGGAAAGACTACAAGGTTAAAGATCTTTGACTTCATGTTTAATTGTTTTCACAATTAAGCACAAAGTCGGGGGCTACACCTAATAGGTGCGCCTATTCGGCGCACACTATCCCAACATCTACATCGAGACCTTCATAGCCTCGCTGCCAGCTGACATGAAGCAGGACTCGGGAGAAGCAGCACTCAGACAAAGAGTACTCGGGAGCAATGCACTCGGGAAGACTTCACCGTGGAGGATGAGCACTCGGCATCAGCTGTGACTCAACTATGAAGGTCTCGGGGGCTACTGTGGGTGCCATGGGCCCCGGGTACCTCATGACAAGCATATGGGCCACTCGGATAGAGGATGGGCCTAGCCTTGTAATTAGAGATATAGCTAAATTCGGCAGACTTCGCCTTGTATAGAAAGGAGTATACAGTCCTAGTCGGGTGCGTTATATCTCTAAGGGGAGATCTCCTAGTCGTAATCCGATGGGGACTCCTACCTTGTAACCCTATCCCCCAGTATATAAGGGGAGGCAGGGCGCCCCATGAGGGCAGAAGCATGAGAAGAGCTCATAGAAGCACACGGCCATACAGTTCATCAGAACTACCACCGTATATCCTCAAAGGAATACATACAAACTGGACGTAGGGTATTACCTCACATCGAGGGCCTGAACCAGTATAAAATTTCCTTGTGTTCCTTTGCAATCCACCGAGTTTCCATCCGCCGAGTAGCCCCATATATTTATTGCCGGTGTAAAACATCGACAACGGTCACTTCGACGTTGCCGGTTGTTGTTTGGGTTGCCGAGTGATGTTTGGCGTGACTTCGTGTGCAGCCGACTAGAGCCGGCCGCTCGGCGTCGCTTTGAGGTAGACGAGACTGCCATTGGGGATGCCGACCGGTTGGTCGGTACGAGGGTATCGCCCGACTGTTGGTGCTGCTGACATGCAGCAGCGGTAAGCATGGCTTTTATCCTTGCGATCGTCGGGGTGGCCTGGTGATCAGGCCCAAGTTGGACCGTGTCCAGTAGGGTTGCGGCGGCCACGATGTTCTGTTGTGGCGTGACGAAGACGTCGTGGTCGCCGACTTTTGTTTGGAGGGTTTGTTGCTGAGCGGTTCGCCCAGCCCTGCGTAGGCCGTCGTTGCGGGCGTGCGGGCGTCTTGCTTCTTCCTCCTGTTGTTCTCGCAGTCGGCAGGCCTCCTCCTCTTGTTGTTCGTGTAGTCGGCGTGATTCCTGAGTAGGAGTGGAGCCTTTGGATGCCATGAAGATTTCTCGTGGCGGAGAGAAGCTTGCCGAGCTGTTGTCCGACTTAGAGTCGTAGTCCGACTGGAAGTCGGAGTCCGACTGAGAGTCGTAGTCGGAATAGTTGATGGGGGTGATTACCACTCCGACCTCCCTAGATCCGATCTCGAGCGGCTCGGGGCCGTATTCGAGTCGAACTCCAGGGGATCGGGTTTGCCGCGTCGGACGTAGGTTGTAGATATCCGCGGCGTCGCCGAGTCCGAACGGGAAATTGACGATCTCTTCCCTTCTCGGCCCGATCTCAGCCGGCTCGAAACCGAGTCCGAGTCGAACACTGAAAGGAAGAGTTGTCCCTGGGCTCGGGCGTATAGGAGATCGCCGCAGCATGTCGTCGAAGATTGCCGCAGCGTCGTGTGGGCCGACTGGCGCGGAGTCGGCTGGTTCCTCGACCGGTTGGATCATGTCCGTGTCGGCCAAGGTGAGATTGCCGATCTGGTCGGCGATGACGTCGAGGCTTCTGAATGCGATTGTATCTCCGGGGGAGAGTTCGCCGCCGTCGACTTTGGTTGCTGGATCCATCGAGCTTGTAGATGTAGATCACGCCGATCCCCTACCTGGCGCGCCAACTGTCGATGTTTTACACCGGCAATAAATATATGGGGCTACTCGACGGATGGAAACTCGGTGGATTGCAAAGGAACACAAGGGGATTTTATACTGGTTCAGGCCCTCGATGTGAGGTAATACCCTACGTCCAGTTTATATGTATTCCTTTGAGGAATTATGGTGGCGATTCTGATGAACCGTATGGCCGTGAGCTTATGAGTGCTCTTCTGCCCTCATGGGGCGCCCTGCCTCCCCTTATATACTGGGGGACAAGGTTACAAGGTAGGAGTCCCCATCGGATTACGACTAGGAGATCTCCCCTTAGAGATATAACGCACCCGACTAGGACTGTATATTCCTTTCAATACAAGGCGAAGTCTGCCGAATCTAGCTATATCTCTAATTACAAGGCTAGGCCCATCCTCTATCCGAGTGGCCCATATGCTTGTCATGAGGTACCCGGGGCCCATGGCACCCACAATAAGTATGGAAAATGGTCGCCTAATTGGGAAGGGCCCTATCGGATTAATCGCTGTGTGCCTGGTAATGCCTATGTGTTAGAAGATCTTGACGGGACGGAGTTTGCTAAAGCACTTAACGGAAAATATCTCAAGAAATACTATCCTAGCGTTTAGATCAATTCTTAAATCGGTTAAGTGTAGCCGATTTCTAAAATAATCCGGAAAGCCGATGTTTTGCATCGCCTAAAGACAGCCGATATCGATCGATATCGCCTTTAGATCAAGCAAACAGAAATATTATCGGGGAGGAAGCAGGCAGCAGAGCCGATCAGAATATATTACAATACAATTAATGTTTCAGGAGGCCATCGGTCATTAATTTACATGAACTTTTGGATTGTTTCGATTGCATGCAGGCGGATTTGGTCAATTTCATTGATGGCCCGGATGTCATCTTCATCGGAGCCCGGGATGGTTTTCAAGTTCTTGCGTCGATGAATGACTTGACGCACCGTCGCTGCGACCTTAGCCTCTTGGTCTTGGATGGCTTGCGGCAGGCCGATAAGCTGGGATTCTGTGGCTTCAAGATCCTTGCGAACTTTTTCAAGTTCTACCAGCAAATCGGCCTCCTTCTTCTTCAGTTGATCTAGCTTGGGTTGGAGCTCTTGGGGGGCGGTTGCCATATCATCAAGTCTTTTCTTCTCTATCTGGGCTAGCAGCCGATCGGCTTGGATGTCTTCGGTGATCTTTTGTTGGTCGGCGCGATCGGCTATGCGCTGTCTAAGCTTGATGAGTTTAAACCTATGAGACTCCAGGTATGCTGCAGGGGTTAGCGCGTCAACGAGTTCTTCAGGCAGATGGTGTTCAATTTCTGCAAGTCTTGCCCGAATAGGCCCGCAATCTTCCACCAGCGCATCGATTGGGTTGTCCAGCCGATTGTTGATGCTTGATAAGTAATCGCGCACATCGGCTAGGAACGACAGTTTTGTTGCTGCGCTAGTGGCTGGTTCGTCTTCTGCCTCCAAATACTTGCCGATGTCAAAGGAAAACAAATCAGCTAAGGACTGCAAAATTGGCATCGGTAAAAGGATCAGTAGGAAGTTAAAAGCAAAATATGGGCATAAAGGGGTTACCTGAGGAAGGACATCAGCAGCTCGGGTGGCATCGGCTTCGAAGAGATGAAGAGGTTGTTCTTTGGAGGGGCCGATGTCAGCCGATGGAATAGGAGTAGTCTCGTCGACGGTTGGAGGACTTGGTACCGAGAGTGGGGCAGCTGGAGAAGCCATCGGCTCAGTGCTTGGAGGGATGTCAGAGGAGTGCTGAGGTTCTGGAGCCGATGACTCGAGCTGGAAAGGAAATTAGTAAGATGAATAAGAGCGGGTACTAATGTCAAGACTTAGCGCATACCTGAGGGGATGAGGGAGCCGATGTTGTCTGGGGAGAAGATGGCGTCGTAGTAACGACATCGGCATCGGTTTTCTGCTTCTTCGAGGAGGGGCGATGCGCTAACTTCTTCCGTTTTTGTCCTATCGGCCGAGGCGCCTTGAGGAGAGCCGATGGAGATGGAGCGTCGCGCCCTAAGTTTGGAGCGGCCGATGGAGGTTGATATAGAATCGGCCGACCGCTGTTGCTTGTGGTTGGGGGCTCGATGCTGGCAGCCTGCAAAATTAGGAGTAAGAGTTGATCGGAGAAGGCGATTAAGGTTTACAGGTGTTACCTCTTCGTCGGATTCGATGTACTCGGTGTCAAGACGAGAACAGTAGCAGGTGGCCGCTAAGCTGAATATATGTTTTTTTCATTCTAACCACCATCGGACAAAAAGCTTGGTGTTGGCAATACAGATATATACCTCAGTGGCGGCGCCTAGAAGAAGGGGGTCTGTCAAAGTCCGCATCCGATCGTATTCTAGGGCATTGCTGACCATGCCCCGGGCCTAAAGTTTGTCGATGAAGAATAGGCCGATCGGAAGCTGACCAAGGCCAAGCTGGCGGGAGCTGACCGATGGATGGTAAAACTCGTATGATGGTTGCAATCGGCCCAGAGAAAAGCCAGTTGGCAGCAGATGGGGGGTGATGGCCGATAGGAATATGGCCTTGGACTCCTCGCTTTCCAAAGCATTAAGCGGGTCGAAGTTAGAAGGCATCTCAAATGACGATGCATCATTGTATGCAAACCAGAGAGTGGCCTCCCTGGTGAAGCCATAATAAAACCCCTTGAACCACTGACTGAGTCCAGTGGGGGTTATTTTGCCGCCAGAGAGAGCCGATGCAGCTTCGCCCATGGAAACGCATCGGCGGTAAATGGGATCTTGGTCTTCTGTGTGGTCAGCTAGAAAGGATTGGTTGAGAAGAGAAGTCCCCGAGAAGGCCTTGGAGGTGTAGACATTGAGCCAGAGCTGTACAAACCACCAAGGACCCCCGATATGGCCGACGGGCTGGCCGGCCGATAGCTTGGTCGTCACTTGGTGGAGCAGGTGATAAGTGGTGCCAAGGAGGAATTGACCCAAGGGGATCTGTTTTCGATCAACCAAACACTCTGCTAGACACTGCATGTTGATCGTTGGACCGAGGGTTGCGCCACCAAAAACAAACCGCTCCAGCCATAAGTTCAGAAAAGCAACATGTTCCCGGTCATCAACCGATCCAGTTCCCTTGTTGTGAATGGATATGTATCTGGACCAGCCGCCGATGTTCTTTGCTTGGAGCCGATGAGCAGGTTTGAAGCGGAGCTTGAAGGGGTCGATGTAGCTTGTTGTGTCCAGGCAGGTGAGCATAGTAACGTCCAGCAGAGTGGGGATCATCGGCCCGTGCCCGAACAGGAAGGCATTGAGGGCATCGGACCAGAAATATGAGGCCGACGCGAGCAGGGGTTCATTCCTTTCCATATCGGCCAGAGAGAGATTGATGCAGTGGCCGATATGTGATTCTTCCCAGTAGGTTCTCTTTGCAGCCGATACTCTGATGTACCAATCTCTCCACCCGGGCAGCTTGCTCGGCCATGACCTGAAACTATTGGTCCAGTCGCTGACCAGCATGGCCGAGTTCTTGAAAGGGATACGCTGGGTCTCAGCGCATATGAAATCGGTGGGATCTTCGCTACCCATGGGGCCATGGTAGAAAAAGTTTGGGTAATCGGCGGCCGGGATCAAGATCTGGTCTCTAAGATGCTATAGTAAACAAGAACATGACGAAGAACAGATGAAGAACATGGCAGATTGGATGCGTCTAGGCCACAAAATCGGGAGAAATAATTGGATAGAAGATTACCTCAGGAACTGCAGATGTCGATGCCATCGCGAGAGAGGAAGAGGATGGAGGAATCAACGGCCGAAGAAGAGGGCTGCGACGGTTCGTCTGGATTCGCTAGAGCTTGTTGAAGCATTGGAAGATGAAGCGGTGGTGCTCTGGTGATGTGAAAGCGTAACAAAGGCTAGGGAGACAAAGCGTTTTATAGAGATATGATGACCGGGCGGGAACCGAGGCCGTTGGCACTGTTTCAAACAATTATGGCAAGTGGGCTACCTTGGGCCGCTTCGGTATGGGAGAAATCTAGAGGCCCAAAATGAAAGAATTTCGAAGTCCTATAGGAGAACTCCGAAATTGGGGGGCATGTGTTAACGCCAAAATTTGGTAAGGCCCTATGTCAGATTCGGTCAAAGGGGAAATTGCAGTCAACTGGCGGAAGTTGATCCAGAAGAGACCGATTCCGGGAGGGAGCCGTGAAGACCGCTGTTTGGCAGTTATTTACTGTACCTATTAGTTAGGCAAGTGTTTATCTTTAGGAAACCTGACCTCGTGTCCGGTCAGGCCTTGTTAAAAGTTTTCTGTTATAATTAGGAAATCATGTACCGTGTCCAATAAGGACTCATGTTTCTCGGGGTATAAATACGTACGCCCGGGGACCGTGTAAATTATCACTCGATCAATACAATTTCGGCGCATCGCCACCCTTCCGACGGGATCTTGCTTCTCGAGCCGGGCTGCATCGGTTAGGTCCGACCTCCTGCGAGAGGGTAAGTCTCGTCACCCCGGCTACCTATCGGCTAGGACTTCCTCGGTTAGGTCCGATATTCTAGTCGGTTTATATTAGTCGGCTTACCATGATATATTTATTTTATCTATGGCTGCATCAGTTCAATTTGATCTCATAGATTGATTAGGTATATCACATCACGCGTGCGTAGATCGTATCGGCTTGCTGGGAACGGTTTATCATCAGTTTGTGCTGCATCGGTTAGGTCCGACCTACTAAACTGCTAACGATAAATCGTTCCTGCTAGGTCGATACTTTATGTGCAAGCGTCTTATCGGGGTGTATAGCCGGTAAGTTATCATGTTTTAGCATCACGATCGCATCAGATCTATCGGCCTATCGAGATCTCGTTATTATTATCAGTCTGTGCTGCAACGGTTGGGTCCGATCTACTAGACTGAATAATAACATTACACTTAATAAGCCAATGGGTTTTATGCGATGTTGTTATCGGAGTGCTTAGCCGATAAGTTATCCCTTATTAAATATAGCCGATTATGCTGTTTGCCTTGTTATACATTCTTGCCTGCATTACTGCTACAATCGGCTAAGGGCTAGCTGATTGGTTTATTCTGCCGATCCGAATGCGACCTCAGCCAAATTCTCGGGCACGACCTCAGTCAAGTTCCCGGGGACGACCTCAGGTAAGGACCCGGGCACGAGCATAGGTAAGAACCCGGGCACGGGCACGGGCAGTATCTTCACAGCAATATCAGTAACTTTAAACTATGATCGGCTGGAGTTTATTTAATCTATTTACTTATGCATTCTGCTCTTTTATTTTACCAAGTTTATAGCCGGTTTTTTAGCATCCCTTCGATGATCGGCTAGCGCAATTCTTGTTTATTATTATGTTATTGCTCTTGCCGTCATTGGCTTTTAGCCGATGTATAAGTGCTACAGTGCGTATCGGCCATCGGCCAATGAGATGAGTCCAAGCCGGCTTCCAGCCGATTGGCTCACGAATTTGACATCTTCTCTCCTTGTCAATTGCAGGGTCAAATTGACTGGCACACCTACGAACCTCAAGATTTTTGGACCTGCACTGGAGTGAAGCAAATCTCCTAGGCCTTCGCGTGTCTCCCAAACGCCGGACGCCCCTGGCGGGTTTTCGGCGTCAACAAGATGTCAGTCAATTGGATGGTGTAGTTTGGAGTGGGCGCGCGGGTGGTAATGAGTGGGAGAGAGAGAGATTCGGAAGGAGGACCATGTCGGCTCGGTTCCTAGTCAAAAGGAGGAGAGGGGAGGGGAAAGCAGGGCGACAGTGGATGCCCAACATTTGGCCGCTAGCGGCGGCCATGGCAGGGCCGGGCAAGGACCGGCATGGCATCGGGCGTCCTCTCGGAACATAGGTCAAGCACCTAGCAAGCGCGGAGAGTGGAAACGGGACGGACGGAGAAGGAAGAAGAACTGTGCGAAAGAGAATCGAACGGCTGCGCGTGGCTCGGGACACGCAGCGTGATCCGAACGGCCGAGGGTGTCTTGCATGGCACGGGCGAGCAGAGAGATCGAATGGCGGTGCGCGGCCTCAAGGATGCGTGGCGAAAATCGGACAACGGCGATCGCGCGCGGGCATGCTGGGGCGGTTAAGGAGATCGGGCGGCTGGGAGCGGCTTTGTGGGGCACGTGTCGGGCATCAGCGATGGCGGGCGAGTGAGGCACGGTGCGGGCGAGTGGAGCACTGCGCGGGATTGGACAGCTGGCGCGGCGCCTGCCACGTGGCACGATCCCACGGCGGCGGCGGCCAAGCGTGCCTCACGCCGTGCTGGGCTGAGGGGAGGGGATTGTGGCCTAGTGATACAATATCATTTTTCTAATTTCTCAGAGAGTTGTTTTAGGAGTATTTTGGTGATCTGGATTTCGACTCAAACTCAAATTTCATATTTGTGTTTGGGGAAATTCAAGGAACCAAGGATGGTGCCCAAGTGGTAGATTTGGGTATTTTGGCGTAACTTGTATTTGGACTTCCAATAAATATTTTGAGAGGGGTTTGGGGTATTTGATTTGGCATTTGCACATGGGTTCGGAGGAAGAAGCCATGGGATGACTCAATTATTTTTGGAATGGGTGATACTTTTGGGTTCTTGTTAACGCCAAAATTTGGTACGGGTCGTTACCATGTTCGGTTAAGGAAAGAAGCAATATCAGCCATTGGAAACTAATCCAGAAGAGTCCGAGCTTGGGAAGGAATCGTGAAGACCACGATATGGCAGTCAATTACCTTATCTGTAAATTAGATAGTTTTAATACTTTTTAGAGAAACCTGATCTCGTGTCCGATCAGGACTTGTTAGTTTTCCTTTTATAGATAGGAAATTCGTGTGCCGTGTCCTATTAGGACTGTAATAACTCGGAGTATATATACGTATGCCCGGGTACCTTGTAAATCATCTCTCGATCAATCAAATTTGGCGCATCGCCACCCTTTACCAACGGGTTCTTGCTTCTCGAGCCGGGCTGCATCGGTTAGGTCCGAACTCCGGCGAGAGGGTAAGTCTCGTTACCCCGGCTACCAATCGGCTAGGACTTCCTCGGTTAGGTCCGATATTCTAGTCGGTATATGGTAGCCGGCTTACCACGATATATCTGCTTTGTCTACGGCTGCATCGGTTCGGTTCGATCTCTTAGGCCCATCAGGTATATCACATCACGCGTGCGTAGATCTTATCGGCTTACTGGGAGTAGCTTATTGTAACGACCCGCTTTCCATTTCCCTGTTGTAACTGGTTTTCTGATCTTAATCTTTTCCTATCCTGTCAGCTGTGCCTCCGTTTTCCCTCTCCCCGGCCAGCCGACTACCTTCTCTCTTGTGCCGAGTAGAGTTGCTACTCAGTCCTTGTATCCTGCCCTTATCCTTGTCTTACTCGGACCCCTTTGCTGCCGAGTGAGCACTGTGATGTGGCCGACTACCTTGTTGAGACCTGTTGCTTCTTCGTACCCCGAGTTGCACCCGCCCGTTGGACGCCGACTACCGAAGTAGTGAAGAATCAATCTTCACCTAACCGCAGCATCGCTTGGACCAGTGGTCAGTCCGAAGCCCGGTCAGTGAGATTTCTCCAACTTGTCCTAGCCTTGACCTTAATGTCTCGTCGCAGCTACAGTGCCTGCCAACTCCTCTGACCAGTTGGACTCCACAGTCACTTCCTGTCATATCCCTGTCAGTTCATCTTGACTTCCTTGCTCCACCCGTTGCCCAGCTCCACCGTGCCTCAACCTTGCACGTCAGCTATATATATGGCCAACCGTGCCCCCCCCTTCTTCCTTTGTTTTGCAAACCGGCCAGCTCCAGCTCTGCTAAGTTTTCATCCTCTCAAGCTTTGGAGCTCTGTCGCCTGGTTCGCAAGTCTGGTTCAGCCGACTGCCCCCTTTTCTGCAGCCGACTACTTCTTGATCTTTTTCTTGGTGTTTTACTTCTCCTGCTTCTCAGTGTTTCTTTCTGCTTGTTCAGAGCCTGAACCGGTGGACGATCCAGAAGCCGCCTTCGCCGAAGACGACCCCTCCTTGGAACAAGGCAAGCCTCTTTGATCATATTGTTCCCCATATATGCAAAACTATGTTGTTTGGAAAATATTATGCATGCTTAGTTTACACCTTTTTAAACTGTTGGCCTCGGTTTTGCAAGCGCAACCGATGGACCTGCCCAGTAGTAGCACTTATTTGGTAGGATGTTGTTATATTTCTCCCTTGAAGAGCCCCACAAATGGCACGCTAGCATCCTATCTGAGGATACGATGCCGAGTAGAATGGCTTAGCCTGCAACGTTGTTTGTCGTTGGGAAAAACATTGGGTTTTACCAAAACTGATTAAAAAACCCGGTACTCCCGTGTATCGGCGTGTTTGTGAAACAAATAAAGTTGTGAAAATCTTGATATACAGAGACAGTGCCTGTGTGGCTTGGCTATGTATCATCATTAAGGACCGTTTCCTTTGGGAATTCCATCCGAGCATCTTACAGTGCGACCAGACGGGTATTATGGGATGCCCTGGCCGAGTAAATAGTAGGTTTAGGGAAGTTCAGTGCCGACCACTGAATCCTGTGTGGATCTTTCGGCTGGCATTGGATGACTCTAGACTGGCTTTGGAAATGGCCTTGTCACGAATTTCTGGGTACAGGCCAGTACTCGGTGTAATTTTCGTGTCGGATGGGTAAAGCGCACACCCTCTGCAGAGTTTAGCAGAACTGTTCGAACAGCCCGTGCCACGGTTAAGGGCGATGCAAGGTGATTCCATAGCGTAGACTTGTTTGCCAGTGATTTGTGAAAGTGTTTGATGGGAAGGGAACGTGACCAGAGTTTTGCCGAGTGAGCAAACGGAAGGCCTGTGTGGCCAGAAACGGATCTGTGTGATCCGGGGTGTGAAGCACCATAATCAAGTGAATGAAAAGTAAACAGGATGAAGATCATGCTCCGGGTTGTAGCCAGGGCAGCAAACTTAAGCCCCCGGGTTGTAGCCAGGGCGGCAGTTGTACTGATGTCTTCACGGGTTGTAGCCAGAAGACGGATTGATCAAGCTCCCGGGTTGTAGCCAGGGCAGCAAGTTGATCAAGTTGTGCTCCCGGGTTGTAGCCAGGGAAGCCACTTTAGCTAGCTGGTTGTAGCCAGCCTAGCGGGCATTTAGTGCCATGATCATGCTCCCGGGGTTGTAGCCAGGGCAGCGATGATGAGCCCCCGGGTTGTAGCCAGGGCGGCCGACTAGCTAGCTGGTTGTAGCCAGTGTAGCGGGCATCAAGTGCCACAGCTGAGATTTGGTTGTAGCCGAGTCTCAGGGTCAACGAGTGGTTGTAGCTACTCGGGAGGTACAGGACCAGCAAATACGAAGTAAAAGATGATAAGAACATATATGATTATGCTTGATTCATTAAGTGGCGAGTTGTTGAAAAGCAACTTGCGGAATGGATAGAGGCGTGAGCCTCTGTCCGACAACAAAAATTTAAGCTCACTAGTGTTTGCAAAGAAAAAGGTTTCTTAAGGGCATTTTTCGCAAATAAACCTTTAGCCTTTCCGTCTAACCGACATGGCATCATTTCCGGCTTGCTGAGTACGAAAGTACTCACCTTGTTCATATTATGTATAGTAGGTTTTGGAGAAGAAGACGAAGATCCGACTGCTGCGAGTTCCTCAAGACCAGGCCGATACGAAGACTTCTGAAGGTTTCGAGCCTAGTTCCCAACCGAGCCTGTGGAGTAGTTTTTGCCCAGCTTCCGCCCTGTTTCTGCTGTTTCGTTAGTTTACCTGTTGATTATTTTTGCCCATCCCGGGTCTGTCCTGGATGGATCTCCTTGTACACATATGTAAGTACTCTGTTATGTATTATTGTAACTCTGTGTTGTATCATTGTTGTGCGTACCCGACTACTGATCCTGGGATCGGGTGCCTTATGCACATGGTGGCCTTCCACCTAGTCGGGAGGCGCCACACTTATCGTCAGTTTGTGCTGCATCGGTTGGGTCCGACCTACTGAACTGTCGCGATAAGTTGTTCCTGCTAGGTTGATATTTTTTGCGCAAGTGTTTTATCGGAATGTATAGCCGATAAGTTATCTTATTACATCACAGTTGCATTAGATCTATCGGTTTTTTGAGGTTCCTTTACTATTATCGATCTGTGATGCATCAGTTAGGTTTGAACTACTAGATCGATAATAATAGATTTATCCTTGTCGAGCCGATCGGTGTGTATGCGACATTCTATCGGAGTGCTTAACCGATAGGTTATCTTTTTATAAAGCCGACTGTATTATCTTTACTATTTTGGTCATCTATATTATCATCGGTTCTCTAGCCGATGCACATGTGTTTCCTTGGCAGTCGGCTAGTTCACTATTCTGCCTATCTATTTTATCATCGGCTTCTAGCCGATGCACATGTTATACTGACAGCTTATCTATTTATCTATAGCGTTATCGGTTTCCCAGCCGATACACAGGTGCCATCGGCCATCGGCTACAAGGAGCCTACATCAGACCGTATCGGCCGATAGCCGATGTGCAATTGCTGCTGATCCGGGCACGGGCACGAGACCCGAACGCGAGTACAGGCGGGGACCCGGGCACGAGCATAGCGGCGATCGGCTGGAAGGGATCCGTATCGGCTTGCTGGCTGATTGGATCAGTAATCAAATTTCTTCATCTCCTCGTCAATTGCGAGGTCAAATTGACTGGCACGCCTGCGAACCTCAAGATTTTAGGACCTACACTAGAGCTAAGCAGATCTCCCAGGCCTTCGTATGTTCAATCGCATCAAACCAGATCATCAACAAGCTTCTTGGCACACCCGGTGGTTTTTGGTGCGAACAGTTCTCAAGGAGTATTTGTGAGGAATCTAGGAAAGGATTCGGATTCAAAATTTAATTCAAGAAAATACTAATTGGACTCGGGGGGAGGAGTCAAGGGGTTTCGGAAGTACAAGGAGTGAGGGTTTTTGCATGGTATGTTATATATATATATAATATATATATATATATATATATATATAGTTATATATATAGATATATGGTTATATATGGGTGGAAGAGATTTTTCAAATAGAGAACTCGGGATTTTTCCTTGGGGATTCAAGGGGGAGAGAAAACAAGGGGATTCAAAGGGATTATTTTAGGGTTTCGATTCGAATTTTTGAAACGGATATCGAAGCGGGGGTTTCTGAGAAAAGAATGAGGGACTTCGCCGTCAGGGTTTTGGAGCGAACTCAGATACGACGATTCGAACTTGAGGAGATTACTTTGGAACAAGATTTCGAGAGGAGGGATTTCGAGATCAAGGACAAGGGAACAAATTGAGATCTAGGCACGACTTACGACACAGCATACAAAGAAGCGAAATTTTCACAGATAGATTTTTGTAAAATATAGTTTAACGTCTCACTGAAAACGGGGCGTTACAATTTCCAAACTTATTTTATTTTTTATTCAGAATTTTAATTAATCTCGTGTTGTGTTCTAGATGGACTGTTCTTTCAATATTCCCTAATTTTTTATTCAAAATTTTATTTATTTCTAAATTGTATTCCTAGTTGAAATTTTATTTTTTTTCTTTTTCCCCTTCGATGTTATTTTATATGTATTATCGTTATATTTTTTAAATCCTACTTTTAGATATTTAAAGATTGTATTTTCTATGCACACTTCTTGGTATGTCGTCTTTACTTATTTGTTTTTTATTATATTTTTGTTCCAAACTTTCATGATTTTTTAAAGTTTATTTGGAATTAGTGTTGAAATCATATTCTATTTTTGTTTTGAATTTTAATAGTCTTTTTAAAGTTTGTTTAGAATTCATACTAAAAATCCTATTTTGGAATTTAGTTTATTTTATTCTAAATTTTAATTAATCACATGTTGTGTTCTAGATGGACTCTTCTTTTAATATTCCTTATTTTTAATTCAAAATTTCTGTTATTTCTAAATTGTATCTCTTCTTAAACTCTTCCTTTATTTCCTCAATTAATGTGAGAATTTATAGCGTCCAAGGCTAGTTTTTATGATATTTTTATTTTGAGTTTTAATGATTTTTAATTTTCTTTGGAATTCGCATTGAAATCCAATTTCTGAATTTATTTTATTTTTTATTCTGAATTTTAATTAATCTCGTGTTGTGTTCTAGATGAACTGTTCTTTCAATATTCCGTATTTTTTATTCCGAATTTCATTTATTTATAAATTAAATTCCTAGTTGAAATTTTATTTTTCCCCTTCAATGTTATTTTATATGTATTATTGTTATAATTTTTAAATCTTATTTTTGGATATTTGAAGATTGTATTTTCTATGGACTTTTCTTGGTATGTCATCTTTACTTTTTTATTATATTTTTATTCCAAACTTTCTTGGTTATTTAAAGTTTATTTGGAATTAGTATTGAAATCATATCCTATTTTTGTTTCAAATTTTAATGGTCTTTTTTAAGTTTATTTAGAATTCATACTGAAAATCCAATTTCGCAATTTATTTTATTTTTATTCTGAATTTTAATTAATCACATGTTGTGTTCTAGATAGACTCTTCTTTTAATATTCCTTCTTTTTTATTCTGAATTTCAATTATTTCTAAATTGTATTCCCACTTGAACTCTTCTTTTTTCCTCGATTAATGTGGGAATTTCTTGCATCTAGGGCGTGTTTTTATTCTATTTTTAGAATTTTAATAACCTTTTTATGTTTATTTGAAATTCATATTGAAAATCCAATTTTAGATTTTATTTTATTTTTATTTTGAATTTCAATTAATCTTGTGTTGTGTTCTAGATGGCCTCTTTTTTCAATATTCCTTATTGTCTATTCTAAATTTTAGTTATTTCTTAATTGTATCCTGCTTGAACTCTTTTTTTTCTTTTCCTTTGATTAATATGGGAATTTATAGCCTCCAGAGTGAACATGGTGTCTCCTTTCAACACTGTCTTAATAATATAATAGATAGATAGATGGATATATAGAAAGTGCTGACAAAATATCGTTTAATCAATATAAAATGCAAAGAAACCAAAAGGTAGACCAAAATCAGCACGATATGGAACTTTGAAGGTAGAGAACACACATTATCAATATTGATCGAACTAAATGAATCCATGGGGTCCAAAGAAGTACATAGAGTAAGAAGCTCCCTAGCTTATTAACTGAATCTACAATTCAACTCATGCACTTGTTGATCAATTGCAACTACAGAAATGTCATATCTATTTTTGGGAATATAAACTACAGGGTTGTTAAAAAAAATTGCATGTTGTATCCAATCACACCATATCTTGCCACTCAAGACGAAGATGATAGATAGGTCACGGTTTCGATGGGTTATGCCCAACCTGTGCAGAACTGTGGAATGGTTTGGGCCGGTTTGGTTCAGCGGGTTGAGCAGTTTAGTCCAAGCCCGAACCGTGAAAAGGCCTAAACCTATCCAATCACACCTTATCTTGCAGTTCACCTACGCACACTGAAATAAGATGGCAATAAAACATTGGTCTCTTCGCGTCCTCTCAACCATTGATTGCGTGGACCATCATATCCAGCGGTGGAGGATTCCGAGACAGACTCGATCGAGACCCTGACCCTTCTTCTCCTAACTTAATCCAAGTGTGGAAGCAATTAATGCACATAAGTTGATTCGCCGCCGCGTGCCTTCATAAGTCGCATCCAAAGCTAGCTAGAGTGTAAAATCAGCCGGTGAGAAGGCTCAGATCATCAGCATCGATGGCAAAACTGGTGGTGGATGCCGGCGTCGGCGAGGAGGCGGCGGCTCCGGTTCGAAGGTTCGGCTGTCGATGGAGAGGATCGATTTTATGCTGGCTTGGGAGAGGAAAGCCTTTCTGCGACCTTAGCTACCTAGACAAGGAGCCTGACCCTTCGATGACGTCCAAGGAATCGTTCGAGAGGAAGAGACTCACGCTCAGCGCAACCAAGACATACGACGAGGTTCAGGCTTATGGAAGTGTTTCCGTTCGTCACATCGTCCGTTGTCCACGTGTGCGCATCCCCACCCCCTCCGTTCCTTCGTGTGTGCATCCACGCCCTCCAAGAGCTTTCCACGAAAACAACCACTAACCCAACCGTGCCTCTCCCTCCATATTCTCGAATCGACTCAGCCCCTCCTATCCCCTCAATTGCTCGCGAAGGCCTCCCGTTCCCCTCTCTCTCGTCTCCAGCTCAAAGAGAAGGAAGGAAGAAGGGCATGTAGCGGCGGGGACCATCCGATCTGGCCCAATCTGGATGCTCGAAGGAGGGGATGAGTGGCTAGCCTCTAGGGACAACACATCGATGAGTTAGACGGAGGGCGCTATTATATATTTTAAAAAACACACAATTTAGTAATTTAGGAAGCGTATTCATAAAAAACAAGGGAATAAGCTTAAGCCATAAGATGATTCAACCTGATGAACTCTGCAAGATCAATTCCACATCCTTTTGCGGAAATTTGAGACCAGTGGACGACTCACGTCCCTCATGCTGACTCCCTCAGCGCAGCAACTCGTCACCGCGCCACCGTGCTTTGAGATTAGCACTGGACACATGTCGTATAGGAGATAACGTCCTACAGAAAAGCGTAGGACTGACGTCCTATCAAATTTTCTTCCCTAGTTGGGTAGGGCATGGATTAGGCACATTTGGTCCGCATGTTAGTTATTAGAGCAATGTTACCATCTTTGCGGGGAAGGCGGTACCAAATTTCAGCCGTTGATCGAGCTTGATCCGTCAGCTGATATCAATCGATACCGGTCGTGCGGTACTAGGGCGACCTAAGGGTAAATTCCTACTTTCGCGTGTGACGTTGCCGCTAGACCCATCGAACTTGTCCGTTCGCTTTTGGCCGGCGACGATTTTGGGAGAGCGCTAGGCCTGCTAATGGCTTCAAATCCACCCCGCCCCCAGCCCAATCCACACAAGTGAGGCATAGTAGGCTGAACCAATCCAATGCACTAGATATCAATTAGGACCCAAACCAACCCAATCCATTTCCCTCAGCCCAAACCAAACCAACCCATTTCCCCTCATGGGCTTAATCCACTTATCTAATCCATTTCAACCCATTTCCAATCCACACCGTACGCTCTTAGCCATCGCCAAGAACTGTATAACCTGGAAGGCTGGAGGCGGCGGTCTGATTGCTCCACGACAATGGCGAGCCCTTTGGCGTTGCGGTGCAAGCGAAAGGCGGCGACGTTCAACGAGTTGGAGGAGGTTGGGGAAGCACCGCGGGACGCGTCGACGTCCTCTCCAGCCGCGAGCTCACGGGGCCCTTCGCCGTCGCTGTCACTGTCGACCTCCTCGGCCTCCCTAGCTTTGGCAGCCTAGCCGAGTTCCCGTGCCAACAGGTGGCGGAGCTCGGCATGGGGCTCGAGGACTTTGGCGTGAACTTCGTCTGGGTCGTCAACGACAAGAACACATCGGCGTCGCTGCTCTCGGACATGAACACTACCATGTCGGCCGGCAACCGGCTCGTGATGACGGGGTAGGGGCCGCATGTGGTGGTTCTGAGGCACGTGGTGGTGGGCGCCTTCGTGACGCACGTCCAAAAGGAGAGGTCGGGCCAGTGCATCCCGGCGGAAGGGTGGCGGCGGCCTAGGCGGAGGAGGAAGATCAGGCGCAGCTGAGGAGCTCGGGTTAGAGCAGATGCCGGCGACCTCAACCCGAAGGAGCCGAGGAGGAGTAGAAGGCAGTGCGGCAGCGTAAACATCAGCAGGGACGGTGGAGTCAACGAGCACGCAGACGTACATACCGGCAGGGGCGACGAAGTCAACGGGCAGGCAACAAAGGAGGCAGTGGAGGAAGTCGGGGCCGGCGACCTGGAGTGGAGAGCAAATTCACCGCAGCAGCAGGTGAACGGCGACCCACGAGAGAGGAAGGTAAGCCACCGACGGCGTTGAGCGAGTGTGGACTGTGGCGGCGCTGTGCCTGTTCGCTGTTGAGCTCTTGGCGAGACGAAGGATTTGGGGACGATCCAGTGGATGCCCATGGGCTGAATCCAATTTAGAACCGAAATTTTGCAACCAAAACCAAACGGATCCAAATCGTTTTCCATCTTAATCCAAACCGCTCCAGCCCATTGGATGCATCAACCCATTTCCACCCACCCAAAGCTAACCCATACTGGAATCCAGTCCATTAAATCCATTTGTACCCAACCCATTAGCAGGCCTAGAGAGCGCCACCGCCTGCTCCGCTGCCTTCAGCTGGGCGTGCACGGCTAGCCTTCAGCCGGACGTGCGCCACCGTCGTCAACGGGGAGCGCGCCTACGCCTTCACCTGCATCCCACCTTCAGCCGGACTTGCGCCACCGATGTATTTGCTGGTTTGCTCTAGGGGCGTAAGCACAACGGGAATATGCAATTTTAGTATCAGCCTGGAAGGTTAGTTAATACTAATAAGTTTTGATTATGTGGACGATGGTATATGAAATGCTTAGTACTGGATACATGGTTCAGAACCATAATGTTTGGATAAATCGTAATATATGGATACAAATTTGTGCGAACATAGCTAATGCTTCATTACAGGATCAGAAGTTGCTTGTTCGATTCAATCTGCTCGGTTGTAGAAGTTTGATATCATGGCTTGGAAGAACTATGTGTAGAGAACGACTAATTACACTGGATACAATCTTCACTCTGAATAGAACAGCATGCATGCAAAGTAACTTCTGATTGCCGGCTAATCCAAGGCGGAAGATGATTCGCCAACGGATTCGAAGTGGGCCCCGTGGAAGATCTCGGACGGATTGGATGCCGTGCGGATGCGAAGTGGGACGAACGAAAGGCAACTAAGCGCGCCTCCGCGAGCGATGCGTTGAGGCGGTCGCGTCGCCGCCGCCAGATGAGGCGTAGAGTAGGCAGCGCCGTCGCTGCCAGATGAGCGAGATCGGGGGGATTGCAGCGGGATAGGGGGTCCTACTCGGCTGCGGCACGGTACCAGCAAACTTTTCCAGTCGATCGTGCCCTTGCCCAACGAATGGCCAGATTTGATTGGTTCCTCCTGGTATCTGGTGTAGCTCTTCAAGTATGGTAAAATTACTCTAGTTGTTTTTTCTAGACAAATATAAACTGCCTAAAAACAAATCCAGACGGTCCGGTGAGGCCCGGGAGCCGAACTCCCGACTGGCCAGATGCGCAGCAACGTCACGACCAACTGCGCTATGCGCAGTCCTCAATTGCTCTAGTTGTTAGGAGGCCGAAGCCGAACTATTGGATCATGGGATTATGGGCTTGTTTGAAAAGTTAAAAGTGGGCTCTGCTATGTTGGGCTTTTTCTTTTTTGGACTAATCATGGCGCTGGCATACCATTAGAGGTTGGGCCAAGTCTCTCACTCTCACTTTGGGCCCAAATATCTCTTTCTCCACTCCCTCGACGGCAGCACGCGACCGACGCGAGAGAACCTGATTCGATTAGTCGAGATATCAACCGTCGCAGCTCGATCTCCGGCGAGGTCCGCGTGGGCACTGTTCCATGCGGCAGCCCGCCGGCGGCGAAGGGAGAGCCGACTGGATCTCCCGCCGACGAACTATTCAACTATATGTTGATTAATTGCTCCGCCGCCGCCGGGAATCCCCGTAGCTCGCCGTCGTAAGCAACATTCTTACACGCCTTGATAATGATATCAACCAACTTTGTAGTAACATTATTACATTCCTCGGTCTCAATTATGTCCAAATTTTATGAGTACCCATCGACATTGTAAATTCTCTCTGTAATTCAATTCAAAGACAGCTGCGCGCCAATTTTATTTTGCCGCCATGAACGTCTACAACCGAGCAGATTGAATCGAACGTCTACAACCGAAGCTTCCTACACAGAAACGCCAAAAACGGTAGGCATAAAGAGGCAAGCAGCCACCTAGCAGGTCAGAGACCGAGCCCAACGACCCGGCCGATTTGATAAAACGAGCGTGAGGACAAGAAGGGAGCTCGAACCTGCAGGTGCTTCCAAGGTCTCGTTTTGGCTTCACTAGTGGAACGCCATGGCGGCATGCTCCCTTGAAACCGACGTGCCCCCAACCGATGCCGTGATCTGCAGGTAAAACGGCGATCGAGCAGTCCTTGTTGAACTTCTACGGCCTACGGATCACCAAGGCTACGCAAGAGGCTGTATTCTAGCTCGCATGTATTGGAAAATTCAGTAGGAAGCTCGGAAGCTACAAGATCAGTTGCATTCAAGAGCTCTGTGCATCGACTGCTCCTACAGGCTACAGATCGAGTCGTAGAAAGGTATTTGGTAGTATACTAGTACAGACAACTAACTGGGGCTTCAGAGAGTGACCTGGAAGACTTTTGAGTTTTGAGACTGAAAAGTTGGGCAGAATGCAGTAATGGACAGCACTGCATTATGGAGTGTTTCAGTTGTTTAATCAGAGGCAGAGCTAGTAGCAAAGAACTGATGAGTTCATGGATTGGCGCTTAAAGAGTTAAAAGATAGCTGACTGGTATTGATTCCCTGGAGTTTGGGTTTATCCTTATCAGCCTAGATCGTTACATGTATGCTAGTTAATCTGCCAAGTTGCCCAGAAAATCCATTCTATGTGATTGAGCTCTTTGTTGCTGCATGCAGCGATGTCACTGTCGGAGTAGCTACTCAGCCGAGAGGATCAATCGATGTACGATTCTTCCTTGACAGTTTTTGACCTTCTGCGTCATCGTAATTCGGCCTTTTGTCCGGCTTTTGTCTGCTCGTATGGAAATTTCAGGAACTGAATGAACGTCGCAGCGCTCTGAAGGCGATTGAAAATGATAGGTTGCATGTTTGGTGCGAAACAGACGTTTTCGTTGAACGGATTGGTTATTTTGAACTGTTTGCCATTGCAAGCAGACAATTTCTTTTTTTGAAACTGTTGCAAACGGACAATGGGCAAATGTAATCAGGCCAGCTGTGATGATAGAACAGCATCTTTCTTTGCTCTTCAACTAAAAGTCAGTTCGGCATTGATTTTGCAGCATCTTAATTAGGAATTTTTGGAATGCTTACATGGTCACTAAGACATTAACCCTCCATTGATTGCCGCTGACAGTTAAAAATAGCATATGACAGAACATCAATATGACAGTTAAGAGAAATTTATAGGTGTACATACAACGGAACTTTAGTAGTAAATCCAACTTTGCCGGTGGAACACATCGCTTTGTCAAAAACTCTTGACTACTAACTGACGGGTGGAAACATGATATGTCTCTGAAGATTAGTACACCTTGCAATATATTATGTTAGGCGATCTCCACTTGCACTTCGAATCACTCGAAGATCAGTTCTTGATATTTGCTACAGAATTTTGAACTCCAGACAAATTTTGCATGGCTGTCATTAGTACCATGCTATCTGTTAGCAATCACATGTTTGGTCAGTTGGCAAACTAAAATTTTCTTTGCCAAGTTATTTTACTATTCTTAAAGAGGTACCATGAGATACCACACTTTCTAGTGTAAATTTTAGTACCTCTCGGTACCTCGAATACTAGGAGGTACCAAATTTACACTAAAAATTTTGATACCTTTCGATACAAAATTATTTTACGGTCCTTGAGAAGGTACTTATAAGTACCACACTTTATACTATAAATTTTGGTACCTCTTAATATCCTGGCATGTCACACCCTAACCTAACACCACCGTAAAAGATGGTTCTAGATAGGATGTGCCGCTAAGGACGGTGAACCATTCCCTACAGAACCACGATTGCTAGTACCAGTCTTAGAATTACAAGCTGGTACTCATGGTAACAATATAATAATCATTGCAAAGTTAACGTTACAAAATATCTTATTGCCATATCAGGTAGACCCTTAGCAGCAACTTCAAGCAAAAACAGCAACAACGGAACTTAGCACGGCTAGCACATCAATCCAAAGACATTGGCTTGGGTCTAGGGACGAAACCGAAACCTTCAATATCTTCAACCTAAACTCGAGGAAGGAGAAAAACAGCAACAAAAATGGGGAGTGGGTATGTTCGTACTCGTAAGTCATGGGAAATGTGACTATGCAGGCTTGGAAGAAAGGTTGGGTTTATTTCACAATATTTTATTTTAAAACATTTTTCGAAAACTCTAAGTGAGAGTTTTTATAAAACATTTTGGAAAGAGACTCTTCGTCTCATTCCGCCCGCAAGTTGCTTTGCAACAACTCAAGCAAAGAGATCAAAATTTTAGTTTAATATTAGTTTCATTTCACATTCTAACTCCATCTATTATATCTCATCATTATCTCATGTGATCCAACCATACCATATCGTTTCCGGTCCGGGAAATCTTGGCACATCTACCAACATCTTTTGTCCTCCAGCTCGTTGAGCCATCCATCACATATCAAACATTCGGCTTTTTCTCGAAGCCAACCTATGCCTCCTCCGCTTTCCTCGGGAAGCCTACTCTATGATGCCTTCTCGACATCCCGAATCACACAGACTCGTTTCAGACCACCCAGGTCATCCATTAGTCACCAAGACCGACTCTAGTAACAGTTCTCATACCACAAACCTTTTTTACAAGGCACAGACAAACAAATCTACTCTAGGAGAATCACCTTACATTCTAGGGGCGAGGCCGTTGCGTCATGAGTGCCGACGTGACGATGGCATCAGAGAATAAAAGGGGGAAAGCAACTGGTGTACGAGGGAAGGCAGAGATGCAACGGCGGCGCGATGCGACGCGCCAGGACAAGAGAGAGAGCGGAAGGGCGGTAGATTTTCGGAAGAAGAAGACGGCGCGGCAGTGGCTAGTTGGCGCCGGAAAAACGAGTGGCCAGTTGGCGCCGATGGTGACAGCAAGGTGTAGGGCGACACAATGCGCGGAGAACGGGATTCCTAGTGGGAAATTTGGGAGGAGATGGCCGCTGCGACAACGAGGGCGATGGTGACAGCGACGGGACCTCCGGGTTTCCCGGCAAGGAACAAGGAAAAGGGACGGTGGGAGGCGGCAATTCCATCGGGATTTGCGGCGGGCTCCAAGGTTTGTCGCGGCAAGGGTTTGGTGCAATGCGTGATACGCAGCAGAGGACGGCGCGGGCACGGCAGGAAGGCGGACGTGACGGCGGCTCAGGTTGGCATTCCGCTGAACAGGCGGTGGACGGGTGCGGCCTACTGGAGGAGAGGAACGAGCGCACGGGGCTGGTGAAGAGAGCGAGTGCAGGTTAGCGGGGAGGCTAACACACGGGGCTTGCGGGGAGGGGAAGCACTATGAACGCACGCGCGAGGCCGGCCACGGCGAGCCAATATGGGAGGCAGGTCGCCGCAGTGGGCTGGGCCGCACGGCCATGCCGACTAAGGGAGGGGAAAAAGGACAGAGGGAGTTGGGCCAGGGAGAAAGGAAATGGATGTGGCCCACATGATCAGTCACTCTTTGGAATTTTCCAGGGATTTCAGAAATTGAAAATTGGATGGATTTATATGGAATTTGAATTTGGATTTGAGTTCAACTTGGATACTTGGACTTGGTAAAATACATAGAACCCAAGGATTTGATCCGGGGGGTGTTTGAATAAATTTGGAGATAATTTGATATTTGGGAGGATTTTGATAGGAAGTAAATAGGAACGGAGTTTGAAATTGAGTATTTTCTATTGTATTTTTGGATACAAAGATTACATTTGAATTCAAATTTTTAGAAGTGATTCAAGAAGGGGAATTTGGGGATTTTGATGATTTTTTGAAATTGAAAAAATTTGGGAAGGATTTTGGAATATCTTTGGAGGAAATTCGGATTCCCAAAATTCGAATCTCGAGATTTGGTAGGGATTTTTGAGTTGAGCTTCTTGAGGTCACAAAGAATGGTCGAATTTTATCTTAAAAAAAAGAATGGTCGAATTTGAGATCTTGGCACACAATACACACAAAGATCCAAAATTTGAACTTAGGATTTTATTAAAATAATTTTTTCGCGGCTATACGGAAACTTGAACGTCACACGATACCTCTCAAGGACCATAAAATTTCTATCCAGAACCTCTCAAGGACTGTAAAATTTCTCTTTGCCTGTATACAACATTGCTTACTTATTTGACTTAAGGGGTTGTTTGGACCTCTAGTGTTAACAAAAATAGATTTTTTTAAAACTATTTCAGACAAAAATAGATTTTTTTTAAACTATTTCAGAGATTAAAAACCTAAAAAACAACAGTGCCATACTGTTCTGCCTAAATTCTTCTGACTCATGCTAGAGGCCATTGAGCAAAAGTTGACCCAATCTGACATGGATGCATGAATGTGCTGAGTTCAGCTTGATGCAGCATTCACTAAATTTGAGGCCCAAATCTAGCCAGGAACTGCGGAAAATTCTATCACCAAGAATCATATATGGCCATGCACATAGCCATCTCCTTTGACCATTAGAGAAGAAATTCAGTTCACGCGCCATCTTTTATATCATCTTAAGGCAGAGATTGATCTGTAGAAAACATTGTCAGTGTTATTAGTGATGGTGAGGTGATTTGCAAGATGGTTGCCCGTCACATAAACCGAGCAGGTATGCAGGTTGCAGCGGCATCCACTGATGAACACTTCGAAACAAAGGAACTGCCAACTGCCATTTTCTGTACATGCTCCATCACCCCTTAATAAAGCCAATCCAAGCAGGCATGATCTGTCCTACATTCAGGCTTCTCTGACAAGAGTACAGGTCCAACCAATATTCCGAACCTTTTGGCGATGATCGTGATATCTCTGCCATAACCATAGGCTACTCGCTAACCGATTCGCCGTCGTGTGGCTTCCATGTCCATGCATTATGATAGCAACCATACTAAACCCTGAACAAAATGCATCTTAACTCTTAAGTACATCACATCTCTAAAAATATGCATCATGACATGCTACCAACAGACTGTCACGGGCGCAAAAATGACAACACATTTAGCTCTTACATATAAATACACATATGCAATACATGCAATGCAGGCCATTGTATACACAGTTATTTGCATCTGAACAAGAGAGGAGTGAATTAGCTGGTAGACTGACAATGGCCTCTTCTCTGTCAGTCCTGTTGCTCTTGTGTCTAGCAGTTGCAGTGTCCGGGCAACTGTCGCCTACATTCTATTCCAGGTCGTGCCCCAGAGCTCTGTCCATCATCAGGGCCGGTGTGATAGCTGCTGTGGCGCAGGAGCCTCGCATGGGGGCCTCCTTGCTCAGGCTTCACTTCCATGACTGCTTTGTCCAAGCAAGTCCTGCATTTTCACACTACTAACTTTCCATTTCATCCGTCAGTTGAACTGTGGTTATATAGCTTTTTGCAGTTTCAGTTATTTATACTTTCAATCTTTTGGCGCAAGTACACAAAGCAGAACGACACACACATACTAGTACTAGTTTAATGTACATTCTGCATCAGAACAGAATGGACTCGAGTATACTGTATTGAAGATTGGATTAGGAAGGCCGTATCCACCTAATTTGACTCAAGTCTTACTAGTACAGTAATCCGTACTACTACTCTCTCTCCATTTTTAATAATATCTTTAATTTTTGACACGACTTTAATCATTTGTTTTATTTTAAAAAATAAGTAAGTATATTTTATTTTATTATGACAGTTTATTATTAAAGTAACTTTAAAGATAATTCATATTTTTACATATTTACATATTTTTTTAAATAAGACAAATGATCAACGTCACAACAAAAGTTAACGGTCTTATTTATTAAAAAAACGTTGGGAATATAAACTAGCCTGCGAAATTAATTACTACTAATTTATTGCTAGTACTGCGTGTGTATGATCTGTAGTACAGTAGTAAAGAAAAAGGTAATTCAACGTGCTAATTGTTTTGTTTGTACGTGCGTGACATGGATCAGGGGTGCGACGCGTCCGTACTGCTGAACGACACGGCCACCTTCACCGGCGAGCAGGGGGCAAACCCCAACGTCGCATCCATCAGAGGCTTCAACGTCGTCGACAACATCAAGGCGCAGCTCGAGGCGGCGTGCAAGCAAACCGTCTCCTGCGCCGACATCCTCGCCGTCGCCGCCCGCGACTCCGTCGTCGCGGTAACATCCTATCATTCTCGCCGTCGCGGGGCAACTGCAAACGGTGAACTGAACTTCTTTGCGCGCATGCAGTTGGGTGGGCCGTCGTGGAGGGTTCTTCTCGGGAGGCGGGACTCGACGACGGCGAGCTTGACGCTGGCGAACAGCGACCTGCCAGCTCCGTTCTTCGACGTCATCAACCTCACCGCCTCGTTCGCCGCCAAGGGGCTGAGCCAAACCGACATGGTCGCCCTCTCCGGCGCGCACACGATCGGGCAGGCGCAGTGCCAGAACTTCAGGGACAGGCTCTACAACGAGACCAACATCGACACCGGCTTCGCGACGGCGCTCAAGGCCAACTGCCCCCAGCCGACGGGCAGCGGCGACAGCAACCTGGCGCCGCTGGACACGACGACGCCCACCACGTTCGACAATGCCTACTACCGCAACCTGCTGTCGAACAAGGGGCTCTTGCACTCCGACCAGGTGCTGTTCAACGGCGGAGGCGTCACCGACGGCCAGGTCCGGTCGTACGCGTCCGGGCCGTCGAGGTTCAGAAGGGACTTCGCCGCGGCCATGGTGAGGATGGGGAACATCAGCCCGTTGACGGGACCGCAGGGACAAATCAGGGTCATCTGCTCCAAGGTGAATTAATGATGATCAAACGGAAATCTGTGTGCTTGAGGGCACAATAAGGCTATGCCGTTAAAATTGGTTTTTGTGCTTGCACTGATCAGTGATCGATCATGTACAAGAACCGCATGCTCTTTCTTCGATCAAAATGTGTCTGAGAAAGTGGCGTGTTTGCTATCCATGTATCTGAAGAGCCCTTACGCAAATGCACACGAGATTAAAATCTCTTGCTTAAATATGTCCTTGTTCTTGTTTTCTTCTCCTTTGCAAAAAACGCTTCATGGTTGGGATGATTTCGCTGAACTCTGCATACTTATTCTGAAGACCTATCTTCAGACTAAAAACTGGCACTTTGCTTAATAAATATGAATAGTCACAGGTTTTCCGACTACTGGATCGTCCCGCAATGAGATCGAACAACTCAGATGTTTTTCGCTCGCCCTTGGCCAGCTGGCTGGATTCTTATATATATAAAGTTAGAGTAACTTTATGGTGCTCTTTACTGGTTCTACTACTATTATTATTACAGTAGAGATAATCTTAATCGTTGATATATGAATTCTACTATCATTAAAAAAATATTATACTATTAGTAGTTAAGGTGGTAATAAAAACAGATCAATCCATTAGATTAGAAAATATAAACGGTTTAGATCGACTCTATTATCATTAGAAAGTATTGTAAAATACCTCATGAAGTAATAAACCACACAAAGAGTCTTTATGGTAATCTCTACTATTAGTGGTCACCACTATCAGTATTAATGTACTGGAACTCAAAGTGATCTCAACTATTAATTTATGAGTTCTATTAACAATAGAAAAAATTATTCCACCAACAGTATTTAATGTGTTAGTATAAATAGATATGATCCATTCGATTAGAAAAAATAACATTCTAAATTGGTCTACTACCAATAGAAAGCACTATAAAACACTTAAACCATAAATACGTATAGATGCTGTGTATCTGTGAAAAATACGCAGTGTGTACCTGAAGTAAGCTGCAGATTGGTCAGCAGCCACAATTGTTGATCTCTGCGTCATGTTTATTCAGACTCACAGGATGATAGGAGTGGTGCGCTGTGGATTTATACGGAAATTTGAAGGAACCATCCAAACATTGCGCCGACCAATTGAAACTTTTCTTGAACTCTTTTGCCCTGCTTGCCTTAGCTTGCAAACGAACTACTGGGAATCTAAATGAAATGTTTTAAAAAAACGCTGGACAACCAAAAATAAATAAATAATCAAATAATTAAGAAGAAATTGTAAGCAAAATTGAACACAGAACCTCAGGGTTAAAAACACATACTCCTTGCACTGAACCATCAAGTGCATCTCATTGAAATGTACACATGTATGCATTATCCTCCACTCTTCTCCGCATTCATTATGTGCAGCGTACCGAGCTGTCCACTTGCGTTCACGTCGCCGTCGTCATTCAAATGATGAAATCGATTTTTGTCACGCTCTTTAACTAAAGAATTCAAGCCAAATACACACTCTGCACGGCGCCTGTCATTCTATCTGCAGTTAATAAGCTCCATCTGCATGTGCCTAGCTCGCGTACGTGTGCTTGCAACGCTTGTTGACTCGAAATATCTTCAACTTAAGAGTTACTTAATCCTTATCCTTCCAGATGATATACGAACACATTCGAAGATTTGCATGATAGGTTGCTTCTCCCATCTACAAAAATCGCAGTTGACGTCCAAAATCAGTCAATTAAAAACCATAGTTATTGTTGATTGGAACACGTACGGTTCTAAAAAAAGAAAAAAAATATATAATGCGCTAAACTGGGAATCTAGCAGCATGGGCATTGCCACTGCAATTTGCATTACGTTTTTTGCTGCAGAGGATAAAGAGAAGTACGTACTGTACATGCTGAACTGCTAATCGAACATGCATGATTGCCATGAAATTGCCTGAAGCTAGTTCTATGCTAGATTTGAGGCTGATATCCAGCAATGAACCACGGAAAATTCCAATCTATCAATTATATGAGCCATGCTCATAACAGAAAAAAAGATATAATATACATATTGACATGCACATTTGCTTTACGGTTAAGACTTCAGGCACAGACGAAAGGCAGCCGACAGATTGTAATATTGCAAAATATACATGCATGTTAATCCGTATATCGTGCATTACAGACAAATTATCTGGCATGCAAGTTGAAGAAGCAACCATAGATCGTATTTTTCAGCTGTTGATTTGACTCCATGCACTACACTCCACAGAATGCAGCATTCTATCTGCTACCTCTGTTCTTTCTAAATAAAAAGAGAGTGAGATGAAAACAGCAGCAAATGGCCATGTGCCCAAAAACGACCTTACGATGGACTGCCTATATATATCTGCATGTAATGCAGGCATGGCATTGCATTGCACCTGCAAACATCTTATTAATTAGTAATACACGAAAGTGGAAGTGTGGTGCGCTTAGCGAGGCTTGTGCTGCCCGATCGATCGATCGCCATGGCTTCTTCTCTGTCACTGGTGGTGCTCCTGTGTCTCGTCGTGGCGGCGTCGGCGCAGCTGTCGACGACGTTCTACGACACGTCGTGCCCCAAGGCGCTCGCCACCATAAAGAGCGCCGTGACGGCCGCCGTGAACAACGAGGCTCGCATGGGAGCGCCACTGCTCAGGCTGCACTTCCATGACTGCTTTGTCCAAGCAAGTCCCTGATCTCATGGCTCACTTAGTTGCAGTAATCTATGTCAGTTTCAATTGTTTGCGTGATCAGGTTGCACTATGATCAGAATTAGTTCAGTGACAGTAACTAGCTGTACGTACTACTGTCCCGGAGCTGTCAATTGTCCCAAAGGTTAAATATTCCAACACAGCGAGAGTGCATGACCATTTTATCAATTCATTTGGACTGTGTGAATTACTGACGTCAAAAGGATATGGACTTGTTACTGACACTGATAATAGATTCCATTTCCAAGCCTAGCTTTGACAATCTCTAGCTAGTTTGACTCTATGTTTTTTAAAAAAAGGAATTAGCGCATACTACTTTGAATAATTGACTGTCACTCCTGATGTGTACGAATTAGTACCCGTAACAAAATAGGTTTTTTTTTTTGCAACGAGGACTAACAAATACTACTGTGACCGTCACTTTATCAGGGGTGCGATGCGTCCGTGCTGCTGGCGGACACGGCCACGTTCACCGGCGAGCAGAATGCTCTTCCAAACAAGAATTCTCTCAGAGGCTTCGACGTCATCGACAGCATCAAGACGCAGCTCGAGGGCATGTGCAAGCAGACTGTCTCCTGCGCCGACATCCTCGCCGTCGCAGCCCGTGACTCCGTCGTCGCAGTAAGATCTATCATCCTCGCCGGCATGTGCACGTACGTACGCCGCGCGCGCGTGTTCGACATGAAACTCACGCCAAGGAACTTCTTCTCGTGGTGTAGTTGGGAGGCCCGTCATGGACGGTTGGTCTCGGGAGGAGGGACTCCACCACGGCGAGCACGGACCTCGCCAACAACGACCTACCTCCTCCTTTCTTCGACCTCGAGAACCTCGTCAAGGCGTTTCGGTCGACAAGGGTTTGCAGTGTGACCCGACATGGTTGCTCTCTTCAGGTAAAACATTATGTCTTGATCAATTGATCGATCGCTTTCGGAATTTCAAGAGGTCATAGCTCACTCCACACCGCGACATATATGATACAGTGCGCACACGATCGGCAGGCGCAGTGCACGACATTCAGGACAGGATCTACAACGAGACCAACATCAACTCCGGCTACGCGGCGTCGCTCAGGGCCAACTGCCCGCGGACGGCCGGCACCGGCGACAGAAACCTGGCGGCGCTGGACACGTCGTCGCCCTACACGTTCGACAACGCCTACTTCACCAACCTGCTGTCCCAGAAGGGGCTCCTGCACTCCGACCAGGTGCTGTTCAACGGCAACAGCACCGACAACACGGTCAGGAACTTCGCCTCCAACAAGGCGGCGTTCAGCAGCCCTTCGCGTCGGCCATGGTGAAGATGGCGAACCTCGGCCCACTCACCGGGAGCCAGGGACAGATCAGGCTCAGCTGCTCCAAAGTGAACTAATTAAAGAATCATAGTATACAAAGGCAAACACAATATGGAATAAGGCTGGGCCATATCATAGTAGCATTCACTAGTTTGAAATGTTTACTAGGCACCTTTCTTCTGACCATCACAAAGTGTTTGAAACAGAGAAAGCAGATGTAATGTATGGTTTGAAGTATTAAGAAATTATTAATCCCTTGTTAAAATATTTTTTGACTGTTAATTTGTGCCTTCTTCTGGACTAGAAATGTGATGCACAGCAAACAGTACTGTAGAGTGAGTTTGGTGACGTATCACGGTATCAGACGAGAAGGATAGAAATGGCACTATTTTTACTCCTCATGTTTTCATATCGTTATAAGTTTTGACTTTTTTCTATGTTAATTTTTTAAAGTTTGATCAAGTTTATAAAAAATTACGTAACATTTATAGCACCAAATTAGTTTTATTAACTCCATTATTGAATATATCTTGATAGTTAATTTTTTAAAGTTTGATCAAGTTTATAAAAAATTACGTAACATTTATAGCACCAAATTAGTTTTATTAACTCCATTATTGAATATATCTTGATAGTATATTTGTTTATGTTAAAAATATTACTATGTTTTTCTATAAAACTCGATTAAACTGTTTGACTTAAAAAAATAAAAATATTTTTTATAATCTATAAAATAAAGTGAGTTACTGGATATAAGAAGCGGACACATATGACACTATGCACCATAAACCAGAGCCAGGGTGCCTACAGCAGCTAGGTCGGACTAGAAATGAGTGCTAGTAGAAGCCTAGACAGTTGAGCTAAAGCTCATGGTCGTTTTCGAAGGTCACCGGAAAGCAAAATGGTTGCATAACGGTCAGAGGAAGACAGTAGAATTGTATTTGGACAAATGCTGACCTTTGTACGTAATCAGTCATGATCATGATGGACCCACAAACAAGTTGATCGTGTCCAGCTAGCTCAAGGAAAATGACGCGCAATTACATAGCTGCTAGTTATATTTACGAATTAATCATACTCCCCTACTGCCATGGCTCAAAATTATTGACATATAGCTTATTTTCCTATTCTTGTGCATCTATTATGGAGGAGTATATGATTAACCATGGTGTAACACAAAAGATATCTAAATTACCAAAACAAAATTCCATATTTACACTTGTAAAATTCACATGATCTGTATTTGTCCGATCATGAAGTCACTGATCCTCATGTCATTGAGAGAAGTGAGAAAAAAATAAATGATCGGGTCAACTTCAAATGGCAAATAGGAATTTTATCCTTCAAACTGAGGATACCTACATTGTTAATTCATAAGAAATTAAAATTATTAAAACAGAGATGGCAATGATATGGAATAAGGGGATTTTGAATTAATAATAAAATTAACAAGTTTATTGCATTACAGATCCAAAAATAAAATCTGTATTAAATAAGAACACAAAAAGTTGAAGAACAATATCTGTCATATACAAATTCTGTCAATAAGAACACAAAAAGTTGAAAAAGAATATCTGTCATATACAAATTCTGTCAATAAGAACACAAAAAGTTGAAAAAGAATATCTGTCATATACAAATTCTGTCAATTGAAGAATATAATACAATAACCTTGAACAAAGAGATGAAGTAAATACAAGATGCACTTGCATAGTAGGAGCATGTGGTTTTAACACCATGATCCCGCATTCGATTTTCAACAAGAAAAAACTAAAAAACTAAAGACAGAAGCCACTGACTTTAGAAGCCACTGAGGGCAACGACTGAAGGCGAAGGGGATTGAGCAATAATTTGCGGGACGCATGCATGTAATGTATTATATCCTCTCAGTGCTCTCGGGAGAAAAATCTGTCCGACGCATGCCTGCCTGTTTATGTTGACCACAACAGCACCAAAGGGCAGTACCTAACCATTCTGCTAATCAGCATCCATTCCAGAATCACATATATCCTATTCATGTTGCACATATAGAGCTTCTTTATAACAAACGAAAAATAGAGAAATTTTAAAGGGTTTGATTCCTATAGAAAAAATTTCTATGAGACCCTTTGGATCGAATGATTGGGTCTTTAAAATTCTTTTGAAATTTCTATGGAGTAGCTTTTTTCATGAGAATTTTAGAAGATTTCTAGCATGAGTCTAAAGCTCTTAGAAGATTTTTTCTGTGTCTACCTCTCTTTAAAGTCTTGTGTTTTACTGTGTTCCATCCAAACGGTTGACGGTGTAGTTTTTCCATATTCCTAATTCTTAAGATTTATGGTGCCATGATATTCTAATACTGTTTTTTTCTATTCCTGTGCTTTTATAATCCTATATCTCAAACTAAGCGGCTCAAGAGATGGATCTCGAACAGACTGAATGAATAATGCAGAGTTGGTGTTGGATGTAGCAATTTAAGTCTAACGCTATCAGTGCCTGATGCTTGTGCAGACGAAGAAACTTCTAATGTTCAGGTTGAACACATCTTGTATGCCAATATGGACAGGTTGGACTTGTTGATCACCGAGTGTTGGATGTTACTCCTTACAAGAGTGATAAGCACGTGCTAGAGGCCAATATCTCTGGCTATAAATATGCATGCAACGCACAACATTCTCTTGCAAGCCACTCCCAACCAGAAAGTGAAGTTAGCCTGCAGGCAGCTAACTGATAGACACGACCAGTAGCTAGCCATGGCTTCTGCATCTTCCCTTAGCTTAATGCTGCTCGTGGCTGCCATGGCCTCGGTTGCCTCGGCGCAGCTTTCGGCGACCTTCTATGACACGTCGTGCCCCAATGCGTTGTCCACCATCAGGAGCGTGGTGACGGCCGCAGTGAACAGTGAGCCCCGCATGGGAGCCTCGCTGGTCAGGCTGCACTTCCACGACTGCTTCGTCCAAGCAAGTTCCACATAAACCAACTGCACTAGTTTTCTTTAAACAATACTATATCTAGCACAAGAAAATAACGGAGGATATACCTATTATTGGACTTCACTGCAGGGCTGCGACGCGTCTGTTCTGTTGTCCGGCCAGGAGCAGAATGCATTCCCGAACGTGGGGTCGCTGAGAGGCTTCAACGTCATTGACAACGCCAAGACGCGGGTCGAGGCCATCTGCAATCAGACCGTCTCCTGCGCCGACATCCTCGCCGTCGCCGCCCGTGACTCCGTCGTCGCGGTAAGATCACAGCTCGATCTTGAGATTACATGCATGCATGGTGGATATGCATGTATTGCCTGTTCAGAATTCCAATATGTCTCATCACGGCCTGATCCTACGTACTACTTTCTTGTTTTCCTGTGTTAAATCGCTCTTTGTTTGAAATCCTTTGCAGCTCGGAGGCCCATCATGGACGGTTCTTCTGGGGAGAAGGGACTCCACCACTGCAAGCGAGGCCCAGGCAAATAGAGACCTCCCTCCTCCTTCATCTGACCTTGGAGATCTTATCGGCAATTTCTCCAGAAAGGGACTCGACGTAACCGACATGGTTGCTCTCTCAGGTACGTGCACACCACATATATAGATATATTAGGGATACTATATAGGAGTATTGCAAATTTTCTGATAAGATGAACGCGCGCGATATATATTGCAGGCGCGCACACGATCGGGCAGTCGCAGTGCACGAACTTCAGGGACAGGATCTACAACGAGACCAACATCGACTCTACGTTCGCGACGTCGCTCCGGGCCAACTGTCCACGGACAACCGGCACCGGCGACAGCAACCTGGCGCCGCTGGACACGACGACGCCCAACGCGTTCGACAACGCCTACTACACCAACCTGCTGTCAAACAGGGGGCTCCTGCACTCCGACCAGGTGCTGTTCAACGGCGGCAGCACGGACAACACGGTGAGGAACTTCGCCTCCAACGCGGCGGCGTTCAGCAGCGCCTTCACGACGGCCATGATTAAGATGGGGAACATCAGCCCGTTGACCGGAACACAGGGGCAGATCAGGCTCAGCTGCTCCAGGGTGAACTCCTAAGTAGGATGGGATGCGCCGCCGGAGGCAGACGTGTTGACGACATAAACGAATTAATGAACGTCCGGCCACACTAAGTATTAAAGTATACCCATAGTATTTAGCGGTGGTGTTGTACAAGTAAGTAGCAGTCTGCTGGCTCTAGCAATCCATCAAGTGTATGGAGCAGAGCAGCCATGGCATTTGCACTACCAAAAATAAGCGTACCTCATGCGAAGGCATGGAGGTTCAATGAACGAATGCCAGTTTTACTTCTCCAGATTTTTACGGTGATCTTTGAGTATCAATCGGTGTGTGCCCCGACGGCCTGCCGGTGCGGCTAGCCCTGGGATTTCGGTTAATTCGGTTTAAACGGTTCGGTTAATTCGGTTAGAATGTAATTCGGTTATTGGAAAATGGCAGCCGAAATTCTAGAGGAAAAACCAATAACCGAACAGTTCGGTTATGGTTAATTCGGTTCGGTTAATCGGTTAATCCGAAATAACCGTAATTTACCAGGTTACATAAAACAGCAACAAGCAAACATGTATTATCAAGGTCCAATAAATAACTGATAGTACTCCATAAAGCACTTAAGTTTTACATCAGGACATCACAATCAGGACATGACAACAGGACATAACAATCGATTTCTTAGACATCATGTTCACTAGGACCACACTTGCTATTTGACTTAGAAGAAAATGTGAGGCCACCTAGATCATCAATCAGTGCTGCAATATAATATTGGACAAAGTTAGTTTACATAACAGTGCTGAAATAAACAATAAAACATGGACAAGCGAAAACTAGAATTGTTACTTGACTTACATTCCTCTAATTTAGCCAATTCTTCAAGGTCTTCTTCAACACTAAGATTAATGGATGATCTGAGCCAATCTTGTGTACAGATTAGGCGCTCAACCATCTGTGGTGTGAGTGAGCTCCTAAAGTCATCAAGAACACGCCCACCTGTACTAAAAGCCGACTCAGATGCAACAGTTGATATAGGAATTGCTAATAGATCACGGGCCATGCGAGACAATACTGGGAATCTATTAGCATTGTCCTTCCACCATTCAAGAATATCAAAGTCCTTATCTTCTTCATTCTCTTCAGCTAGGTACTTCTCAAGTTCAGACTTGGTAGAGCTCATTGCACCATTGTCCAACCTCATTTTTTGAGCAATTAGAGACCTCATCAGCCTTCTAGTCCTCTCTGGTGCACCTTGAGAATCACTAGACTGTTGTGGCTTGTCATGTGAAGCATAAATATTGCGATACTCATCAAACAAAGCCCGAAAAGAGTAATTCACTTTGTCCCACAGTGCCAGCCCTGTTTCAAGACCAAACATCTCGAATGTTGCCATCTTTGTGTAATTAGACAACTTGTACCTTGGATCAATTGCAACATAGAAAAAAATGACCAAGTTTAGCTGCTCTCCCGGCTTCTCCTCATTGTTATCTCCCCAATATTTGTAGTACTTATCCAGCATTCTGTAACCCATTTCCCTTCGTGTCTTATCTGAACTATCACACCATTCTCTCAGCAAAAGTAAAACATCAGCAATTTCATGAAAAAGAGTGTTGGAAGTAACAAATTTTGTGCTTGAAACACGAAGAGTCAGCTCATAGAAGTGTTCAAGAAACTCAGCCATCTTCCTTGCATTCTCCCAATCAGTTTTTTCAGGAATCCCAGGACAGTTCCTCATTGTTTCAGCATTTGATCTACTTTTGTCACCTTCTAAATCAAGTTTAAGTATGGGTCTTCTTCACTATACCTTTCAAATGCCTTAGCATATGGTATTGCAGCAGACAACATAAGATAAGTTGAGTTCCATCTAGTACAAATATCTAGGGTTAAAAAAGCTTTGCTATCCACTTTTGCTAATTCAGCACACTTCTTAAATTTAGCCAATCTAGATGGTGAACTCTTGATAAACTTAACAGCAGCACGAACACGAGCAATTGACACATCAATTTCTTTGAGACCTTCATTCACTATCAAGTTAATAATGTGTGCAACACATCTCATGTGGAGATATTCACCTCCGGCAATGCTATTATTGGACTCATTCAATACCCTCTTCATGTACTTTATAGCACCATTATTTGCACTAGCATTGTCAACTGTGATGGTGAAAACTTTGTCAATACCCCATTCTACCAAACATCTCTCAAGTGATTTACCAATATCTTTCCCTCTATGGCCTTTCACCAAGAAAAATCCTATAATTTTCTTGTGGAGCTTCCAATCATTATCAATAAAATGTGCTGTGACACACATGTAATTCTGCTGTGTGTTTGAAGTCCATGTGTCAGTTGTGAGGCAAACTCTTTCACAGTTTTTCCTTAAAAAACACTTAAGATTTTCCTTTTGAACATCATAAATCTTAACACATACCTTAGTTGCAGTTTTCCTACAGGGGACAGTAAAGCGTGGACAAGCTTTGGCCATAAATTTTCTAAAGCCAGGACGTTCAGCAAACACAAAAGGGAGTTCATCTTCAATTATCATCTCAGCAAAACTATTCCTTAGGTCATCAAGATCAAATTTCCAGGTAGAAACATGACCAACACTACTATCTCCTTTAGATGGTTGCAATTGCAAAGTTTCTTGGTTATCATGATGTTTATTAGGATTCTTTTTGCAAACTGATAAGTGATATTTCATTGAGGATGTACCATTGGTCTTTGTGCTGCACTTTAGCTCACGGGAGCAGTACTTACACTTAGCCTTCATGAGTTCACCTCCAACTGTTATCTTTATGAAGCTCTCCCACACTTCTGATCTTGGTGCCATAGCTTTTCTTTTCTTCACTTCCTTCTCCGGCTGCTCCTCCTGGACCTTCTCTGTTGTGTCCTGCTTCTCGGGTTCAGTTGATGCACCATCAGACCTTGCAACCTCATCATCTCCTCCCATCTACAAATCAACACGCCAGCACCAGCAGGAACAAGTTAGCAACGCAATCACGCATCCATCGCGGCATACAAGCAGCAAGAGTATCAAATCGAACGGAAAACAGAACATACATTGGAGGAGTGCTCGGTTACAGCCGCCGTTATTGCGCGGCGGCGGCGTGGAGGCGAGTGAGGCGACAGCAGCGTGGAGGCAGCAACGCGAGGAGCGGGAGGCGGTGGCGGCGTGGAGGCGGCGGCGCGAGGAGCTGGAGGCGGCGGCGGCGTGGAGGCGGCGGCAGCGTGGAGGCGGAGGCGGCGGCGGTGCTCCGGTGGAGGCGGATGTGGTCTGGATCCAGATCGAAGACTCGAAGCGAAGGAAAACTGGAAAAAACCGTGAGGTACTGAAGTTCGGTTTTTCGGTAGATCGGTTAATAGACGTTGAAAACCGAACCAAAAACCGAAAACCGAACAAATAAAAAATAAGAACCAAACCGAACACCGAAAACCGAATTAACCGACTTATTCGGTTAATTCGGTTCGGTTCGGTTATCAGTTTATCGGTTAATTGGTCCCAGGGCTAGGTGCGGCCGTCGTCTTCTCCGCACCGTCCCTAAATTCCACCGATGGAAGCGCGACGGCGAGTCGCCTGAGCAGCTGAGCAACCTGGGCTTTCATGTACGTTGTGCCACGCCACCTATAGGCGGCTTGGCCCAAGGAAAACAACACACTGTACAAGCGCACTAGGGGGGCCTCAAAGTAGGATGACTTGATTGGTGTTGCCTCTCAACGCTTATAGTTCTCGAAGATCATTACTCCTTCGGTATTTGTTTTCTGCAGACTTCTCCTTCCACAATCCTGCCCAGTATCCAGAGGGACTACGATTATTAGGTATTAGATTTTAGTAGCCGTATAGCTTAAAAAACAAGTGTAACACACGGCACAACAACCACCGGTCTAGCTAGAGCTAGAATAGTCGGCCCAATCTCCGATAGCTACTGCATCAAAATATAACAACTTATGATTATGATTATGTACCAGATAAATAATCAAAAATTATTATATTTTGGGATAGAGATATATCAAGCTTAACCATAAATCTCTAGCAGATCTAAAATGTTTTTTTCCCTCAAGACTGATCGAAAAGGATGGCACAACGGTTAGCCTATAACAGCATTGTCTTGAACAGACTGTTTGCACTTAAATTAGACAATTAATTAGTCCGAACGTTGCATCCATACTGTCTCGTCCACCAGTACAAAAGGTTCGACATAAAAAGATGAATTGAGATAGACCACAGGTCATACTAGCTAGCATTAGTCATACTCATATGTATTATCTAGTCACGAGCTGGATAGTGCTCGCACTAGTATACAGTATACTCGAGATAATCACCTCTATCGTTATCCTTCAACTTCAACTTATAACATGTAGCCAAAATTTTGAAGTTGATTTTGGATTTTTTTATCGTAATTTATTTTTCAACATTTAATTTTAAATCGTTAATAACATATAGAAGTTTTAGCCATAAATTATTTTTAATGATGATAAACAGTTACGTCTTATAATCAGTATAAGCAAAATAATGACAGTGTAATTAGCAACGTATTAAGGAAAAAATATTTTCGTAAACTCTGTACGATAGTGCATACATATTACTCTTTAATAAAGAGACACATTATATATAATAGCATCCTGTTCATGTGCAGATATTCTATATGGCACTATGCCACTGGTACTAATATTTTTCTTGCTTAAGCAATGCATGATTAACAGATTAAGGTCAAAGCGAAGTGGACCGAACAGTACGTGAGGGAATAAAGGTTCCAGCAACAACGCTGCCAGTAAGGGTGCACAAGTGCCTACCTCGCGTTCATGGTCCATCAACAAGTGCATGGAACGGAGAGCGTAGTATGCACGTCATGTAATATCAGTATGTCCGTGTCACCCTGTGTAACGAGTTCTCATGCAAAGGTCCGAGGATTACGTACCTCCTTTCGTCGTAATCATACTCCAGATTTCAACTATTCGTCATATTCTGTTAACCAAGTGAAGTGTTGGTTCCCGAACTTATTCTCATGGACGTGGCACCGATCATATCTCTGCTCTCTCCGCATCCTGCCTTCTCCGATCTGGCCTCTGCGATGGTGTTTCTTCCACCGAGAGCCCGAGACCGAGGCGCCCGCCCGGTGCGGAGCACTGAAAAGGGCCGCATATTGAGGACTTCACTTCGAAGAGGGTTGACTCCCGTGTCGCTCCCCGGGAGGCGACGACCCAACCCCTCCCCTCTGTTCTCTTCCTTTTCCTCTCTTTTTTCTTCGGTTTCAGTTCGGTGCTGCTGTGATTTTCGATCACGAACAAGAGAAAAAATAGGGATAGACGGAGAAAATATTTTCATCCGTCTATCTTTGTAAAGTATGATTAGGAATACAAATACACTTATTTACTGTTTATTCTAAAGTAATTTGTCTTTTACAACAAGTTTTGCCCGTTTTTTATAACCTACAGACCATACAGGGAGATTATATGAATGCTTCTCGGGGGATTACTAACCCTAAGTAGGTATAACATGCTTGCTTCGTGGTCCTCTCAGGGACAGTTGTCCGGAGTGGTTCACGTTGGCCCCCCATGCCACGTGGAAGAATATTTCCTCCTTGGCACATGTCCTAAGTTCGGAAAGCTCAAGGTCGAAGACATATAATGAAGCCTCTTCGGCGGCCTTAGACCGACAGCATGAGGCGAAGGCCCAGCTCGAAGGCGAAAGGCGCAAGACACTTAGCGAAGACGAAGGATTTCGGAACGGAGTGCTGCGGTCGCCGACAAAGGACCTAGGAAGGCCGAAGAGGCAACCCCGCGGGCAGAACCTTGTGGCGGCCGTCCCGACTAAGAAGAGATGGCCAAAAAGGCCAAAAGGCCCACCGAGGGCTCAGCTCAGATAAGGGCCTCGCAGCCCGCGTGACGGTCCAATAGCCCATCAAGGAGCCTGCAGTCAAGAAAAGACGGAATTACCCCTGTAGCTGTCCCTATCAAGGGGCTATGATGTAATACCACCTATAAATGAAACCTTAGAACATGTAATTATACTCCTAGGCCTATAAATAGGCACCTAGGCTACTTAATAGCAAGGTTTTTGAGATCAATACAAAAGATTTACTGCTACAGTCCACTCTCAATTTCCACTATTGTTCTTCGACAACAGAATACTTTTCACCATCCCTGTACTTAGCAAGAAACTGTTAGTGATTACCCAAGTGTCGGTCAAATAGGAGGCACGACACCTAGTCCTGCACCAATAGGTGCTCTCAGATCCAGTAGGACCCAGAGCGACGGCGCTCAATCCTGAGGGCAGATCAGCAGCGTTCCGTGAAGGGGACTGGCTAGACGCGTGGGCTAGTCGGTGTCGTCGATAGCTTTCGTTTGGCCAGATCTGGCGCTGCTCCGAGCTAGGTTGGTTGAATCTTCGACTGTCCCAGCCCGGGTGCCAAGGCGGGTCAAGGAGGTGTCGAAGGAGCGCCGTCATGTGTGCCGGCCAAACCCCCTCCTACTGTCGTGCTCTGGTCACCTCTTTCCCACCATAGGTCTCCTCCTGTAACGCCTAGAAATTTGCACCGAAATTCTGAACATTAATGTGTAATAAATCCCTGCCCAGAAAAGCCAGGGTACACAAACCACATTGCCATACAGAGTGTCTTACAAACAGAGTAAAATTATATTACAAAAATGCAGCGGAAAAAGGTAAAGATAGTCTATAAACAGCGGGTCCATTGGCAGCGTCCATTCCCACAAGCAACTTGACGGCGGAGCCAGCCTATTCCTCAGAATGATCTTCATCTGACGCGTTCTTCAATACTGGGGGAAAAATTGGAGCAAGGCTGAGTACCACCCACAGTACTCAACAAATCACATCCACAATAATGCATATGCACAGGGTACAAAAATAAGATAGGGTTTGTTTTGCATAAAAGCAGTTGCAAACAGTAATAGTTCGCAAACAGTAAAAAGTTGATTAATTTAACCATATTAATTCTCCACTGATTAACGTTACACCACGTTAACCAGGCCCAACCATTCCCAATTGGTTGACGCTACACCACGTCAACCAGTCTCCACTGATGAACGCTACACCATGTTCACCAGACACCTCTGGGCACCGTTACACCACGTTACCCGGACTCCACTGATTAACGCTACACCACGTTAACCAGTCACCATCGGACAACGTTACACCACGCTGACCAACTTTTCCTGATCAACGCTACACCACGTTGACCAGGCCGCGCTGATGGAAGTTACACCACGACCACCAGGCGTCACTGATGAGAGTTATACCACACTCACCAGTCTCCACCGACTAGCGTTACACCACACTAACCCGTCACCCCCGGTCAACTCAACCACATCGACCGGACTCAACACCTTCCACAATACCAGTTTGATAAAACAGGATTAATTATCTAGGTTGAGACTAATCACGGTGAGTCTTGGCCAATGTGCCCATAACCGCGGGCGCGGCTTATTCGAATAGTTTTACTCTGATCAGAGGTGTACAACTGTACCCACAAGACACAGCCCCCACACACGTTCCCGTATGCCAGTACATCACCACGATGTCCCGTACGAGGCTGTGACAGGACCGTTCACGCAACCTCTCCCTAACCATCCACACCACGCTGAGATTGCACCTGCCGACAGGGCACGCCATATTGGCTAGGCTACCCCCCTTGCACCACGGTGAATCCGGCAGCCGATCAACCCTACCCCGGGCCGACCCAACTCCATCCCGCTCACCCTCTTCTTCGGTGCCTAGGAGAGGGAAAAGAAACGCTTCAAGCCCAGTCGTTGCCCACGCTGGCTTGTGGAAAGTACGGGAAGTTGCCCAAGTGGTTCCCGAGAACCGGTCCTTAATTGCCATGGGTTTGACAAGCAAAACCATACACCCACAGCCCACTATTTAGGTCAAGTTTTAATAATTTAACATCAGCTTATCCAAAGTTTCACTTTTGCGACATGGAGTCGAATCATATAAAAGAAATAATATTTAATTCCCATGTGAGCTAGGTTGCTAAGCATCCTAAGAACTGTAATCTAATCACATTATTACCCAGGTGACAAGGGTTCAGGTTTCAAAACTATGGCTAAGTCCTAACATTGCATAGGTAATAACCACCCACATGAAATATTAAAATAATACAGTTTATTTGAGTAAACAAAGCAATTTAGCGAAAAATAGGTACAAAGTGATCAAAGTAACAGTGCGACTTGCCTTGCTCCGGCTCAAGGTACTCTGCTACGATCACGAAATACGCGGGAGAATTACCGGCGTCGGATTCTACAATAAACAATGCATAAACAATTAAAAACAGTACATGGGGGCAATCAAATATGGGCTGAAAGTATTTTTAATGGATTCTTGGCATTTTTCTGGATTTAATGAAATTTGAATGGACTTAATCGGAGTTCGTATGAATTAGTTATGATTTATTGAAGTTTTACTGCTATTTTCAGTGTAAATATAATTAACAGGCTATTTATTACGCATTAAACTGAATTAAAGACGTCATCGGAGGGAGAGGCGGCGCCGACCAGCGGGCCCCAGTGGCCAGCGACGCACAGAGGCAGGCGCACGATGGACTAAGTCCACCATGGCCGAGAGCGGGCGCACCACGTGGCGTCACCGCGGGCAACCACGCGGGCAAGCGAGTGGGCAGCCCCGATCAGCAACCCGGTAGATCGGATGGCCCCGGGGAGTGGCGGCCGAAGCGGCCGTCCGAGCGGGAGGCGGCGGCGCGCGCACGCGACTCGATGGTCACCAGCGGCGACCACACGGAGGGGCGGAATGGAACAGGAAAACGGAGGAGGTTCTCACCGGTGGCTCGCGACGGCGCGAAGACGACGGTGGCGACGAAAAAGCGGCAGCGGCTTCGGGACGACGTCGGCGACGAAGCTCCGACGGCGGGGAACTGGCGAGAGGCGGTTGCTGAGGCGTCCTAGAGGATGAGGAGGACGGTAGAGGAGTTAGGGCGAAGAATGGAGACGCGGCGTGGCGGGAATCACCGGCCGGAGAGGAGGCGGAGGGCTGATACTCACCGTGCGTGTGGGCGGGGCGGCTCCAGCGGGCTTTTGGCTTTCCACGGAGTGGCGGCCGAGGTGCGGTGTGGCCCGGCGGAGGTGATGGTGGTGGCGGTGGGGCTCAGCGGGGTCCAGAACGGCGGCTGCGGCGGCCGGAGTCGGCGAAAAAACGGGGGCTCGGTGCGTGGTGGTGAGGGGGTTCTAGAGCACGGGGAAACTCGGTGTGTTGGGGGGAAAATGGAGGAGAGGACGGAGGGGCTTTTTATGCAGTCGGCCGGAATAGATCGAGGCCGAACGGCTCCAATCGTGCACGGGAGAGAGAGAGGCGGCGTGGAGATCGTGCGTGCAATTCGTGGGAGTGAGGGGGCGTGGACGCCAGGGAATTCGGGGAGGTGGGGTGGACTCGGTCCGCGCCAGTTTTGAACCAAGTGCGAGCGCGGGAGGAGGCGGGAGGTGGCGCCGGATCGGACGGCTCCGGGGATTTTCCCCTCCGCCCGATTCGGACGGAGGAGGAAGACGATGCTGACAGGCGGCCCAGCCTGTTCAGCGGGAGGCCGCGTGGGCGTGGGCGTGAGCGAGGGCGCAGGCGCGGGCGAGGAGAGGCCGGGAGGGGATCCGGCCTGCGGGCGCGTGGGGGAGGGAGGCCGGCACTAGGAGCGGGCTGCCGGCCCAACAGAAGAAAAAGAGAAAGGAAAAAGGAAAAAGATTTTCTAGGACGATTTAAATTCCGATAAATATTTTTGATTTATTAAAAATAGTTCTTGTGCTCTGAAAATTCCATTAAAAATCCAGTTAATGTATTCGGCACAGAGAATACAAGAAAAATATTCCCGGCCACGATAATTTATTATCTTGCATTTTACACCTTTAATTATTTTCCTGTTGCCATTTTAAAAATTTCTTTTCTTAGGTATTTTCTCAGGTAAAGTTTTTGTGTAGCTAATATCAGGGTGTGACACCTCCCCTCCTAAAGTTAATCTGCATCTAGATCTAGCCGTGAGGAGCTCTGTGATGAGGTGGTGGCTGGAGGCTTGGGTAGCGGGTGGAGTGCTAGTCTGTGGTCGGCCTGCAGGCGGTGGCCTTGCATAGGTGGCCCAATCCACAGGAAACCAGGGCCGTGGCCTTGGCCTGTGCTAGCGTTGGTGAAGATTGTTGGCAGTACCATGTGATTGGGTTTTGCTTCTACCAGCTCATGTCGTCGATGACGACGTTGGTTCTTACGATGGGATGTAGGGGCTTCGGGCGAAAGCCCTATGACGATGACGATCTTGGGTGCCGCATTCCTTCTTGAAGGTGTCGCGAAGGCGCTCCTGCTCTCGGATCCTCAGGGTGAAAATGCAGATCCTATGCGAGATCGGCAATGGTGGTGTCTTGCACGTTTTGTTCTCGTTGGAGATATTGTTTTGGAGTTCCCGTCCTTAAAGCAGGCCATCGATGTCAACGAACCAATGGTGCTTATGGGGCACTTCCTCTTGGTGAACTTGATTAGGTGGCAATCCAACTGAGTTGTTTCGATAAGACTTGTATTTGTGACATTGTGTGGGTGCCATGGGCCCCGGGTACCTCATGACAAGCATATGGGCCACTCGGATAGAGGATAGGCCTAGCCTTCTGTAATTAGAGATATAAGCTAGATTCGCGACTTCGCCTTGTATAGAAAGAATATACAGTCCTAGTCGGTGTGCGTTATATCTCTAAGGAAGATCTCCTAGTCGTAATCCGATGGGACTCCTACCTGTAACCCTGTCCCCCAGTAATATAAGGGCGAGGCAGGGCGCCCCATGAGGGCAGGTTGAGTTGGTTTCACCAGAATCATCACCGCAAATCCTCAAAGTGAATAACACCACAACTGGGACGTAGGGTATTACCTCACATCGAGGGCCTGAACCAGTATAAAATCCCTCTGTGTTCCTTTGCAATCCACCGAGTTTCCATCCACCGACTAGCCCCATATATTTATTGCCGGTGGTAAAAACATCGACAGTTGGCTCGCGCCAGGTAGGGGATTCGGCGCAATCTACATCTACAAGCTCGTTGATCCAGCAACCGGAGTCGACGGCGGCAAATTTCTCAGCCGGAATACAATCTCATTTCGCAAGCCTCGACTTCGTCGGCTGACATGTTCGGCAATCCCAACCTTTGGCCGACACGGACCCGATCCAACCGGCCGAGGAACCAGCCGACTCCGCGCCAGTCGGCCTACACGATGCTGCAAGCAATCTTTCACGACATGCTGCGCGATCTTCCCATACGCCCAAGTCCAGGGGACAACTCTTTCTTTCGGTGTTCGACTTGGACTCGTTTTGAGCCGGCGAGATCGGGCCAAAAAAGGAGAGATTGTCAATTTCCCGTTCGGACTCGGCGACACCGCGGATATCTTCAAATCAACATGCCCGACGCGGCAACACGATCCTCTGGGTGTTCGACTCGGATACGGCCCAGAGCCGCCCGAGATCGGATCTAGGGAGGTCGGGGTTATAATCACCCCCATCAACTATTCCGACTACGGCTCACAGTCGGACTACGACTCCCAGTCGGATTCCGACTCTAAGTCGGATAGCAGTTCGGCAAGCTTCTCTCCGCCACGAGAAATCTTCATGGCATCCAAAGGCTCTACTCCTACTCAGGAATCACGCCGACTACACGAACAGCAAGAGGAGGAGGCCCGCCGACTGCGAGAACAACAAAAGAAGAAGCAAACGCCTGCGCGCCCGCAACGACGATCTGCGCAGAAGCCGGGCGGACTGCTCAGCAAACAAAGTCCTCCAAACCCGAGTCGGCGACCACGACGTCTTCGTCACACCCCAACAGAACATCGTGGCCGCTGCAACTCTACTGGATACACTCCAGTTCGGACCTGATCACCAGGCCACCCGACGATCGCGAAGGATAAAAAGCCATGCTTACAGCTGCTGCATGTCAACAACACCAACAGTCGGGTGATACCCTCATACCGACCAACCGGTCGATTTCCCAATGGCAAATCTCATCCGCTTCAAAAGCGACGGGCCGAGCAGCCGGCTCTAGTCGGCAGCACTCGGAGTTCACACCAAATGTCACTCGGCAACCCCAACGACGACCGGCGGCTCCGAGGCCAACCACGCGTGACCTTCAGCAAAACGTCAGCGCTTGGCGCCGCAGAACGAGAGGGAGGATGAACAACGCCAACTGGAAGACGAGAACGAGCGCTTTGGCCTCCACCACGAGCGGTTTCGCCGCCGTAGTCGGGGTCGGAGTCCTCATGAAGATGGAGTACCGGCCTTCACCCAGGAGCTACAACAGGTCGACTGGCCGTCAGGTTTCAAGCCTACAGGCATCGACAAATACGACGGCAAGACCAATCCCGAGTCCTGGCTCACGGTCTACACTCTGGCGATCCGAGCAGCTGAGGAGGGAAATCACAAAGTCATGGCTAACTACCTCCCGGTCGCTTTAGGCCGACTCGGCGAGGACATGGCTAACAGGACTTCCCAAGCAATCAATCGGTCTCTTGGGGAGAAACTCCGGGAACGTTTCATCACCAACTTCCAGGGAAACATACGAGAGGCCATCTTCGAGTACGACCTATATCAGTTGCGTCAAAGGAAGAACGAGTCTCTTCGTTGACTTCATCAAGAAGTTTCTGAGAGAGGAACTCAATCCCGAAGATCAAGGACGAAGTCGTCATCGTCGCCTTTCGAAAAAGGATGTCAAAGACATCTCGTTCATCGACAAATTCACGCGGCCTCCAACTCTGTCAAGGCCCTATTCGACATGGCAAACAAGTACGCCGACTCAGCCCACGCTGTTGCTGAGGCTCTTGAAGACAAAAAGGCATCCTGACAGAAACCGAAGCGGGAGGGCACCAACGACACCGGTCCCGACTAAAGCCGGGAATCACAGTCGCAAGTCGGACGGCTTCATTGTGGCAGTCAGTCACAAACCGTCTTTAACCTTCAACAAACTGAGGATTATCAGAACAACAAGAGACATGCTCGGGGTCATAAGCCCCAAACGCAAGGATGGCATCCCCACTCCCAAATACCAAACAGCTAAGTCGCTTTTGATAAACATCTCCTCACTTGGCCTTGCTAGTGCCACAGCCGCTTACACCTAATAGGTGTACAAGCTGCACATTTACTTTTTTCTTGTTTTTGCTCTTAAATGATTGCAAAAGTACTCGAGTAGCATAAATCTCGATCCGTGAAACTTTGCTCCATGTAAGACGAACTCAAGTCACCCAAAACGCGTGTCCGGGAAAGAGCCATGAGCCAACTCCCGACGCTAGGGGGCTATGACTAGTCGGGCAGAGTGCTTAAACGTAAGGGGTCAACTACTCGAGGAAATTAATATCAAAAAGAGAGAGAACATGTATTTACATATATTGTAAAATACATATTATTCGGGTGATTATTTCCATCATCAGATGCTACTCATCCGATATCTTTATATTGCAGGCCCAGCTCCGGATACGCGTGACAGGAACTCAGGGCTGTGAGCCTATCTCTTATGCTCGGGGGCTGGACAAGTCTGCCAAAATACACTCGGGATGCTCCATGAGGGCTACTTACCGAGTACTTGCGCCAGTCGGGACGTCATCTTCCCCGGCTACGCTCCATGTGAGCTGACAACCGACTTCCGGCACTAGTCGGGGGTCGTATATCACTCGGCTGGGTGAGGTACGCCCCATGAGGGTCCGCTAGCCGAATCCTATGCTAATGCAAGGTTCGGGTACATCGCTTGGGCTATAACTCTGTTGGGTAGGGTATGCCCCATGAGGGTCGCTAGCCGAATCCTATGCTGAATGCAAGGTTCGGGTACCCTGCTCGGCTCTTCTGAAGTCAGAGAAGACTTACATCGTCAAAGCGCATCCGGAGTTCTCATGCACTGCGTCACACCTGAGGAGGGCAAGCAGATCCTGCAACATACCTGCTCGGGCACCTATGGCAACCAGGCTGCATCCAGAACATAAGTCGGAAAGGCTTGTGAATAAGGATTTCTCTGGCTGATTGCGGTTACCAACACCAAAAAACTCATCCTGACATGCGATGGATGATACTTCTATAGAGCTATGCTGGGTAGGTCGGCTCAGGCCGGCTTATTTGGTAGCAGCCACCAAGATATGAGTTCCTACAGTAGCATGCTCCATGTGGGCCGCCCGCAGGTTGAGTTGAAATTATAGCACTGGTGCTACCAACAAGGAGCCGATGAGGTAAACAGATATGCTTCATTGAGAGCCTTATTGCTAAACATATATTGTTTGGGTATCTGTTTTATCCACCAGGTCTCGAGGATATATCCTTACAAGGATCACAAGCTGGTCTTTATTAAAATTGGGGATGCAGTGATCTTTCTCGGGTACCACCTGACCACGCCGTGGATTTATTTTCATAAAGTGGTACTCGGCCTACATGCGTGGCCATCAGTTGCCATGAGCAACATTATTCCCACTGACATGATGTGGAAGAGTCTAACTTTTGAGTAGTGCACTACTCGGGAGAGACTATAAATTTCTCATTCTCGCTGACATGATGCGGAGGAGTCTAACTTTCGAGTAGTATACTACTCGGGAAAGACTATGAACATTCTTCCAGCTGACGAGCTGAAGAGTCTAACTTCCGAATGGGACGCCATTTCGGAAAGACTATAAACCCTTTTCCAGCTGACATGAAGCTGACGAGTCTAATTTTCGAGTAATATATTACTTGGGAAAGACTATAAATAATCATCCCAGCTGACATGATGCCGAATGAGTCTGATTTCGAGTGTAGTATACTACTCGGCGAAAGACTATAAAACACCCCTTTCCAGCTGACATGACGCTGAAGAGTTCCCATATGCGAGTAGCATCCTACTCGGCCAAGACTATAAACATACAATCCCGAACTGACATTGAAGTCGAAGAGTCCTAGATACGAGTAGTTCCCTGCTCGGCAAGACTATAAAATTTTATTCCGGTTGACATGATACCGAAAAAGTCTCATGTACCAGTAGTAATCTACTCGGGAAAACTACAAGGTTAAAGATCTTTGACTTCATGTTTAATTGTTTTCACAATTAAGCACAAAGTCGGGGGCTACACCTAATAGGTGCGTCTATTCGGCGCACACTATTCCAATATCTACATGGAGCCCTTTATAGCCTCGCTGCCAGCTGACATGAAGCAGGACTCAGGAGAAGCAGCACTCAGACAAAGAGCACTCGGGAGCAATGCACTCGGGAAGACTTCACCGTGGAGGACGAGCACTCGGCATCAGCTGTGACTCAACTATGAAGGTCTCGGGGGCTACTGTGGATGCCATGGGCTCCGGGTACCTCATGACAAGCATATGGGCCACTCGGACAGAGGATAGGCCTAGCCTTGTAATTAGAGATATAGCTAGATTCGGCGGACTTCGCCTTGTATAGAAAGGAATATACAGTCCTAGTCGGGCGTTATATCTCTAAGGAAGATCTCCTAGTCGTAATCCGATGGGGACTCCTACCTTGTAACCCTGTCCCCCAGATATAAGGGGAGCAGGGCGCCCCATGAGGGCAGTTGAGTTGGTTCACCAGAATCATCACCGCAAATCCTCAAAGGAATAACACCACAACTGGACGTAGGGTATTACCTCACATCGAGGGCCTGAACCAGTATAAAATCCCTCTGTGTTCCTTTGCAATCCACCGAGTTTCCATCCGCCGACTAGCCCCATATATTTATTGCCGGTGTAAAACATCGACACATTGCACCTCACCTTCGTGGTAGACGACCACCACGTCCTTGAGATAAAGTCGGAGCTGTTATGTCGTTGGTGTGCGATATATCTCTGGTAGCAAAGCGATATACATGCACGTGAAGTTGGGTGGGGGAGGCCATATGCAGAGACGTGATGCTGCTGAGTCAGAGCTGCTTTGTTGCTTATACAACAAGCTCGGCAACTATAACACATGTTGAGCTCGGTCGATAGTTGGATGTTAGTGGGTTGGTGTGGTGGTGTTGTGTCGAGAGCTGTGTTGCTGAGATTGTCCAACTAGCCGTGGTGGACACTTATGGTGTTGTATGTTGTTTTTTCTTCTTGAGGTGCTCGGTGAGTCTCTTCTCGCCGCGACTTGTACTTTTCTTTCTTTTAACCCATTTGGGTTTTTTTTTTCTACTTATATTGAATATAATTGGGAGTTCTTCTGCTGGTTTAGTTAAAAAAGGGCCGGATATTGTAGTGGCCAGCGAACGGTGGTCCTTTCATACGGGCATATGGCCTAAAGAGAGCGTTCGCTTCAGCTTCCTGCTGAAGCTTAAGGGCAGTACGCATAATGAGGTAAGTCATTAGTGCATGATTAATAAAATATTAATTATTATAAGCTTAAAAAATAGATTTATTTGCTTTTTTTAGAGAAACTTATATATAGAAACTTTTTGCATTAAACGCGTTGTTTAGTAGTTCGGGAAGCGTGTTTATGGAAAACAAGGGATAAGCTCTATCCAACCGCCCTACCAAACTCTCCCTGAGAGCAAGGTCAATAAGGCCCTGTTCCTAAGTCCAATGGGACTGTGGCTTATTTTTTTGGTTTCCGCGTGCACGTTTCCCAAAACGATCAACGGTGTGTTTTTTGCAAAAATTTTCTATATGAAAGTAGCTCTAAAAAAGCAAATAGATCCATTTTTTAAGTTTTTAAAAGTAAATACTTAATTAATCATGTGCTAATGATGTTCTCTGTTTTACATGCGGCTTATTTAAACTACAAAATAAGCACCTAAGAACACCACGGAAGAGAGCCAGGGCCACGTCATCTATAATAGGCATTAGAGCTAATGTGTACAGTAGATAAATTTTTATTTGATGTAACACCAATATTTTAATATTATTTTGGGTTCACCATCTCTCCTCTCTCTTTCTCTTCCTTTCTTCTCCCATCCCACGCAGGCGAGTGGCGGCGGGCGCCGGGGCGGGTGCGGGGGTGGAGGCTGGCCCGCACGGGTAGGCCTGTGCTCGCCTCGGTGCGCGCGTAGAGACCGGCGACAAATAATCGTCGGCTCATTCTCTCTATTCCTCTCTCTCCTTCAGTTTATTAAAAAATTCTATATAGAACTCTTATAGCCCACTATTTTACTTGCTCTAAATAGTGTCCACGCTACTACTACTGGGGTAATAGGCTACTGGGCCGGAATGTGAATTCTAGGTCGGCACTTCTGTACTGGTCGTCGAGTCAAATCACCTGGTTTAGCCCAAAAAATGGGGGCAATTAACTAAGGGCCGCAGAATTGCTACAGATAATCAGGTGCCTGTTATAGCGCAGGCGTGTGGCGTCATTAAAAAAACACGTTGATCAGGAAATTATTCGACTTGATTAGGTTCCCTGCATAAAACAAGAAAGAAAAAAAATTGATTTGGCTAGGTTGATCAGGAAATGTTGGATCATCTTTTTTTGGTAGTAGATTTACTTCAGAAATAGTTGTGGTGAAAATATTTCCCAACCTATTTTTTGCAAACTGAGGAGAAAGATAGAGGCGAGATAGGAGATATGACCATGAACAGTGATTATAAATCCTTCAAAATTTTCAGCACTCATTAAGGATCATGTCCATTTTTCCTCCTCTACTTGGCTAAAAGAGTAGATAATCAGCGTAATCCACGTATTGTTCTCTTTCCATAGCCCCCCAATATATTGGCAACTTGGCACAATCATCTTAAGAAAAGGTATTTTCCTATCCCTGGTATATTTGCTACAGCGAACCACCATGTCGTAGTCATCCCACAGGTTGCCTGAAGGGCAACTTACAGGTCAAATGCTCTAGCTAGTTGGCTAAAGGGCAGATATATATAGGCTAAAAGAAAATTCAAGTTGTCAACAATGTGAAAATTAGTTTACAGCAAAATTACTTTACAGCAATGCAGCTCTGGCAAACGTTTACTGATTTGGCCCTACTTGCACTTTTGATGACATGTGAAAACTAACTCTAGAATATACTTTTGTAACCATGGGTCACGAACAAGAGAAATAGAGAGACCGTAAAATGTTTTCATCTGCCTATACTTGCAAAGTGTAATCAAAGAAATAAAGCGCTTAGCCACTGTTCTAGTAAAAATATAATCTGTCTTTTACCATAGAATTTGCCTAGGGGACTACTAACACTAACACTAGACGTAAACTAGATAAGTTGGGTTTGCTCGTGATCCAACAGGAACAAAACTGTTCAGAAGGTTTTTAAAACTGATTCTCACGTCACCTGAAAGAATATTCTCTTCATAGTGTATGCCGCAAGATTCGTCTTGACTCTTAGTTTTCCTCCTCCTTCTCAGCGAAATGTTCTCAACCTCCGTACTGGCGTTCTCTCTTTGGCTAACTTTTCACCGTCCTTGTGCTCAGCGAGAAAAACCATGAGTAGATACTCATCAAGTGTTGGTCGAATAGGGGCATGATGTCTAGTCCTGCTCTAATAATACTCCCTCTGCACATAAATATAAAAGATTTTATTTTTTTTTGTGAGATCAAAGATCAAGAGTAAATACTATATTGCTTGTATTACATAAGAGATGGTGAGAATGGTTAGAGGTAAGATAGAAAGAAAATTAAATAAGAGGTGATTGATTAGACAAAGAACAAATACTACTCTAAAATCTCCTATAATTGTTTACCGAAGAAGTACCAATAACATGGGCACCAAATTTGGATGTTTATCTCCACTCGATTGAGCAATATGCAGGCTCATTTTGCCGCAGAAACTCTTCAAAGCTAAAATATGCATGCACTGCAGCGTTCTCTGCAAGCTAGACAGCTAATTGCTACTTACTAGTTACTAGGCAGAAACTGCTCTGCTCTACAGCAAAGACTAGTCATGGCAGCTGGTGCCTCTCCTCTTGGTTTACTGATGCTCGCGGCGCTGGTCTCCACGGCCACCGCGCAGTTGTCGGCGACGTTCTACGATACACCGTGCCCCAGAATTATGTCCATCATCAAGAGCGCCGTGACGGCCGCCGTGAACAATGAGCCCCGCATGGGCGCGTCTCTGCTCAGGCTGCGCTTCCACGACTGCTTCGTCCAAGCACGTTTCATTTGCACAAACTACCTAACAGTATTTGTTATCGAAGAATAATAGTGAAATTAAAGTAAACTGTAACAGTAAATATTTTGTATTGATCTTAAAAATCTTATCATTTTAGATGGCATCTACGTGGCTTGTTTAACCTAGTGTTCGTCATATATGGTGTTAACTAACGCTTGTGTGTTACTAAAAGCAAAAATTAAAATTAAAATAAATATGTGGGGTTTACATGTCAGTGGTGTTCGATAAAAAAATTATAGTGGGACCCACATCAGCGACCATTTTGCCTCCAGCCTGCGCCCTCGATCTAGGCCATCTAGCGCAGTGGAGCAGAGCAGCCGGCGCTGGCAGGGACGGCCGCAGCGGAGACCGGAGCAGTTGGAGGCCAGGGTCGGTGTTAAAATAGATGTTGAATATCCTAGTCCTAGTAGGTTACAATTGGACTTAGAGTTGTATTAGATGGTAGGGAGTGGAGTTAGAGTTGGATTATATAACCTGATATCCTTTAAATAGAGAGAGAGTTCACAATATAACCATGATGACGACAATATAGTGCAGGTGCGTAGGGAGAGAACGGTAGTAAGGTCATTGACTCGTAGTGACTACGTGTGCTCTGTTGATTAGAGATGAGCGCCTATAATCAGAGCTCCAGAGATTAGGTTTTGACTGAACCTCGTTAACAAATATTATGTGTTCCTATATCGTCATCTGACATGTATATGGTTAATCAATGGCTGAAAAAATCAGAGAAATTAGTTATCGTTTTACTATTTCGGCTAACTTTTATAAAAGTTGGGACTAGACGGCAGCCGCGCTAGAGGTAGCGTGAGGAAGGCATGTTCCCCCGCCCACGCCCCGGCGGCGACAAAGACAGCTTGCAGCGGCAACAGTGGATCTCGCTGCTCGAGCCGCCTCCCACGCGCTCGCACGTCATCCCCCGCCGTCACGCCTCTTCTTCTCCACCTATACCTCCGCCATCTACATTCCCAACACTATCGTGCCTCTTCTCCCATCTGCACCGCCTCCACATCACCTCCTCTTGATCTACGCTGCCTCCTCCTAGTCTCAGAGGCTGGGGAGAGGAGAGGTAGGAGGAGGCCACTAGGAGCCCGAGGCGACGAAGCTGCGCAGGAGGTAGCCTGCTCCTCCCTCCCCTACGCGTGGGCCTCATCCGCCGCCATGAGCTTCTTGCCGAGGCTGGCGGCCACCATGAGCTTCTCCCTGAGGCTGGTGGCACAAGCGAACTAGCCCCGGAGCCTAGATCTGGCAACCAGCGGGGGAGCTCGAGGTGCGCTGCTGCCTGGCTGGGTAGGGGAGCTCGAGGCTAGGTGTGGGCACGGCGTCGACCTCCTCCTACTCAACATTCGTCATCGCCTTGTCTCCTCCCCAGCCTCCACCTCCCTGACGGCCAACTAGCAATTAGCGAGGAGCGCTGGTGGCAGCCGGTGCAGAGGGAGAGGGCAGAGAGGGTGCCATGGTGGCCGACGGCATCACCAAATATGTCTCGCTCCCGCTCCTCATCGTTGTCGTGCCGGTTTGCCGAACGAGAGGAGAGAGGGGAAGGGTAGGAAGATTGTGTTCACTGACATGTAGCCCCATGTGGGTCATATCGTGCTTTTTTACCTTTTGCTGATTGTAATGTAACATAAGCATACCTCAAACGAAAACCTGGTCAATATATCACGTAGGCGTCACGTTAGCCGAAATCAGGCACAGTACTGTCACGGGACTATATTTGCACTGATTTTAGAAGACGAGGGATATGCTATACTCAGTTTTACGGTTGAGGGACGTGATTGAAACTTGATCTATATTTGAGAGACATAAAGTGAACTTTTTTCGATATTTTTTGCTCCGTTGCAAAGGCCCGTAAAAGCGATGATTTCGCCCAGATCTAGTGGTGCGCGCCCTACGTGGTGGGTAGGCTGGCTGATTTCTACGGCGCTAAGCCCGATTTCTCTTTCTTTGGTAGGCTACTACTACTTGGATCCATCTTGTGCTATTATTTATCTCTGTTATTGTAAAAACGGAATCATCTTCCTTCAGTTTCTTTCTCTCACCGCTCATATGTAGCATGAGAAAAAAATTGAAAGACCAGTCTATCCTTAGTCATAGAAGCTATACTGCTCATTTTGTTGGTTGTTTTATCGGCTTAGAGATAAGATAAGAGATAGAATCCGTGATCGGTGGATTCAACCGAATGTCCTAAACCGAAGGAAACCCCCGAGCCCCACTAGTGCACATATAAAAAGAAAAATTGGAGAAGAACGGGACGCCGCTCTGTCTCCGACTAAAAACCCTAACTACTGTGCCCGATCCACAAATAGCACTAGAAGGATTTCGTGAGGTCCTTCTACGTCCCAACACCGACGACCAAGATTGATCAAGTCGGCGTTGGCGCACATCGGCACAGAGAAGCAACAGAAGAAGAAAAAGGAAACAGAGAAGAAATCAAATTGAGATGGCTTCACAAGCAGGTCAGTGATTAGAATTAAATTTCCGCATAGGTGATTGAACTTCTAAGGGGATAAACTCAGTGAATCAATTTTATTCAACACTGTAATATTAATTTCTCCAACATTGTGGTATCAGAGCCAAACCCCTTAGAATTTAATCCCAAAATCTTCATCCCTTAATAAAGCCATCATCAATTAACTCGGCGAAACCCTAAATCCCCAAAATCCCCAAATCCGAAGAACCCTAATTTGAATAAGACCCAAAATCAACGCGAATACAATGAAATCGGGATTATCTTACCCGGTTCGTCGTCTTCGCTGCCGATATGCTCGCATCCGTGCGTCGCCGTCGGGTAGCCGCCGTTGCCGCCGCGTGCGTGCCTCGGGAACTCCCTCCTCGCCTCACCGCTAAGCCATCCCGCCGCCCCAGGACCGGTCTCGCGCCGTCGCTCGCCGCGCGAGACCGAGGCTCGCCTCGATGTTGCTGTTGCGCACGGGGAGGAGAACTAGGGCGGGAGGGGGAAGAGGAAAGACGGGCATTGGCCGTCGTCGCCGCTGCTTCGCTCGGCGCGTCGTCGCCATCGCCGTCGCCGTCACCGCCGCCGCTTGCCCGTCGAGCGCGTCGGGAAGAAGACGAGAAGAAAAGGGGATCGGCCGGGGAGAGGAGCTAGGGTTAGGGTTTCGGCTGTCACCGCCGATGTTTTCAATCCGGTAAAATTAACTTCAGCCGTCGGATTGAGATCGGACGGCGCTAACAAAATTAGACGCGGGGATGACCGTAGCCGTTCGATCTGGATCGAACGGAACGGCCGACACTCGCTCGCGCCCGCGCCCCGCGCCTCGCGCTCGCGCCCGCGCCTCGCGCCCCACGCCTCGCGCCCGCGCCCGGGCCCTTGCCCGGGCCCCTTGCTGAGCCAAATTGAAATTAAATAAATTCCCACTGTTTTATTCATTTGTTATTTACAGAAATCCCTTTATATGCTTTCTTGGCCATTAAAAATGCTGAAAAATTATGAAAAATTATTCTAAGCACTCTGAAAATTATTTCTAGCTGAATGGAACCAACGGAAAGTTTTGCTAGAGAATATTTATGATGTGAAATTATTTTTTGACCAACGTTAATTATAATTTCATGTCAAATAAATTAATAATATTATTTCCTTAATTATTTCTGCCCAACGGTGATGTAATTAAGGATTATTTTTGTCACTTCATATATTTTCTAAATTTTTTCTGCCCAACGGTGATTAAATTTAGAAAAGGAGCCTATCATCGCATGTGATTAATTGAGCCAACGCAAATTAATCATATGCAATATTTTACTAATATTTTTTCCATTGGTTATTTTCAGCATTAGGGCAGCTTAAAATTGTTACACCCCTTGATGGAACAAATTTCGCTGAGTGGAAGAACGATGTGCTATTGAATCTTGGCATGTTGGACTATGACTTAGCACTAAGAGAGGACTCCCCTGAGGAGCCCATGTACACTGACGAAATGAGTCAGGAAGTTTATGATAATACCAAGTGGAGTTACGAAGAAAAAGTAGCCTCTTGAGAAAAGTCCAACAGAATGTCTCTCATGTACATCAAGAGTACTATCGCTCCAGGAATTATTGGAGAGATTACGAACTCAAACGATGTTAAGACATACTTGGCAAACATTGAAGAGAACTTTAAGACTTCATCTAAGAGTCATGCCAGTACCTTAATAAGTAAGCTGATTACCAGCCAGTATGATGGCAAAGGTGGTGTAAGAAAGCACATCCTTGAGATGACTCATATGGCACATACACTAAAGACCATGGACATGGAATTGTTTGAAGGTTTCTTAGTGTATTTCATATTGAACTCTCTTGGTCCTGACTATAGTCCCTTCAAGATTAATTATAATACTCAGAAAGAGAAGTGGACTGTAGCAGAATTGATCTCCCACTCAGTGGAAGAGGAAGAGCGACAAAAGGCTGATAAGCAGAAACTTAAAGATCAGCTCAACCTCATCCATACTAAAGGCAAGAGGAAGACAAATCAAGGCCAAAGCTCGGGTAGTGACAGAAAAAAAGCCATATCACCCTCATAAGTCTGGAGGGAGTAACACTGCTCAAGCAAAGCCGCATCCTCAGTCTCAAGCTTTAGCTACCTCCACCACTGCAAGTCCATATTGTAAGTTTTACAGTAAAGATGGACATTGGCAGAGGGATTGTCCACGCTTCCGAGAGTGGCTAGCTAAGAAAGGTATAAATGAGATTGATGAAATATCTAATGTTAATGAGTTATTTTACTCTGAATTCTCCATTAATACCTGGTGGGTTGACTCAGGTGCCACTGTACACGTCTGTAACTCTGTTAACGCCAAAATTTGGTACAGGTCGTTACCATGTTCGGTTAAGGAAAGAATCGATATCAGCCATTGGAAACTAATCCAGAAGAGTCCGAGCTTGGGAAGGAGTCGTGAAGGCCACGTTATGGCAGTTATTTATCTTATCTATTAGATAGTTTTATCTTTTAGGAAACCTGATCTCTTGTCCGATCAGGTCTGTTAGTTTTCCTTTTCTAGTTAGGAAAGTCCTGTTCCGTGTCCTATAAGGACTCTTGTAACTCGGGGTATATATACGTATGCCCGGGGACCTTGTAATCTATCTCAACGATCAATACAATTCGGCGCATCGCCACCCTTTACCAACGGGTTCTTGCTTCTCGAGCCGGGCTGCATCGGTTAGGTCCGAACTCCAGCGAGAGGGTAAGTCTCGTTACCCCGGCTACCAATCGGCTAGGACTTCCTCGGTTAGGTCCGATATTCTAGTCGGTATATGGTATCCGGCTTACCACGATATATCTGCTTTGTCTACGGCTGCATCGGTTCGGTTCGATCTCTTAGGCCTATCAGGTATATCACATCACGCGTGCATAGTTTTTATCGGTTTACTGGGGAAAGCTTATCGTCAGTTTGTGCTGCATCGGTTGGGTCCGACCTACTAAACTGAGCGATAAGTTGTTCCTGCTAGGCCGATGGTTTCTGTGCAAGCGTCTTATCGGAATGCACAGCCGGTAAGTTATCATATACATCACGATTGCATTAGATCTATCGGCTCACCGAGGTTCTTTTATTATTGTTAATCTGTGCTGCATCAGTTAAGTTTGAACTACTAGATTGATAGTGATAGATTTACTCTTGTTGAGTCGATAGGTTTTATGCGATGTTCTATCGGAGTGCTTAGCCGATAGGTTATCTTTTTATAAAGCCGACTGTATTATCTTTACTATTTTGGTCATCTATATTATCATCGGTTTCTTAGCCGATGCACATGTGTTTCCTTAGCAGTCGGCTAGCTTACTATTCTGCCTATTTATTTTATCATCGGCTTCTAGCCGATGCATATGTTATACTGACAGCTTATCCATTTGTTTATAGCGCTATCGGTTTCCTAGCCGATACACAGGTGCCATCGGCTATCGGCTACAAGGAGTCTATATCAGCCCGTATCGGCTGATAGCCGATGTGCAGTTGCTGCTGACCCGGGCACGAGCACAAGCGAGGACCCGGGAGTGAGAACCCGAGCACGAGACCCGGGCGTGAGTACAGGCGAGGGCCCGGGCACGAGCATAGCGGCGATCGGCTGGAAGGAATCCATATCGGCTTACTGGCCGATTGGATCAGTAATCAAATTTCTTCATCTCCTTGTCAATTGCGGGGTCAAATTGACTGGCACGCCTGCGAACCTCAAGATTTTAGGACCTGCACTGGAGCTAAGCAGATCTCCCAGGCCTTCGTATGTTCAATCGCATCAAACCAGATCATCAACAAGCTTCTTGGCACACCCGGTGGTTTTTGGTGCGAACAAACTCATTGCAGGGATTGACTACTGTCCAGGCGGTAGCAAAGGGGGAGCGAATCCTAAGAGTAGCTGATGGAGCGAAGATCGAAGTGAAGGCCGTTGGAGACCTAGCACTTAGACTCCCTAGTGGCTACAATTTAATTCTGAATAATGTTTTATTTGCTCCCTCAATTAAGAGAAACCTTATTTCTGTTCGAGTGTTGACAGAAACTGGTTATGACTGTCATTTTTCAAAGAGAATATGTTACATTAAATTAGATAATAAAGTGATTGGCTTTGCCTTCGTGCGAGATAAGCTATTCTTGCTCTCTTTGGATGATATGGTCCTGAATGTTAATAATGCCTACAATGATAAAGTAATGAATGTGATAAATGAGACGTCGTCGAAATTATGGCACTGTCGCTTAGGCCATATTTCTAGGGGGAGAATTGAACGTCTCATAAAAGAAGAGATACTCCTTCCCTTAGACTTTTCTGATGCGGATCATTGCATAGATTGCATTAAGGGAAAATTTACTAAAACAATAAAGAAAGGAGCCACTAGGAGCTCAAGTCCACTAGAAATAATTCACACTGATATTTGTGGACCGTTCCCGGTGACATCTGTGGATGGATTTGATTCATTTATAACATTCACAGATGATTATTCCCGTTATGGTTACATTTACCCCATAAGCGACCGTTCCGAATCTCTTGAGAAATTTAAGATATTTAAAGCTGAAGTGGAGAATCAGCATAATGCTAAAATTAAAGTTGTGAGATCGGACCGTGGTGGTGAATACTATGGGAAACACGCTCCATTTGGGCAAATTCCTGGTCCATCTGCCTTGTATCTCCAACAACATGGGATTATTGCCCAATATTCCATGCCTGGAGAACCTCAGCAGAACGGAGTAGCAGAACGACGCAACCGCACACTCATGGATATGGTGCGTAGTATGCTGAATCACTCTACTCTGTCACCTAAGTTGTGGATTGAAGCACTTAAAACAGCTGCACACATAATCAACAGAGTGCCTAGTAAATCAGTGCCTAAGACCCCTTATGAATTATGGACCGGAAGAAAACGGACACTCAATTATTTACGTGTGTGGGGCTGTCGTGCGGAAGCCAGAATATTTAATCCACAATTAAAGAAATTAGATCCTAAGACTGTGAGCTGTCATTTTATCGGTTATCCCGAGAGATCCAAAGGATACCGATTTTATTGCCCAGATCGGGTTACTAAATTTGTGGAGACTAGACATGCTGTCTTTCTTGAGGACAATAAATGGGGGAGCTCACAGAAAAGGGAAATTAATCTTGAGGAAATTCGGGCTAATATTCAAACCCCGGAAATCCGAGAGACTGATATTCCAATTATTCAGAACATCCCCATAATTTCTAATGTGCCACGTGATGTAGCACCGCCAACGGGTAATTCTGGACCGTCTGGGGCTACACCTTCTGTTGAGGAAAGTATTGAGAGTAATAATGATGATGAGCCTCAACAGATTGAAGTGACACATAATGAAAAAGAACCTCCACATGAAGATCCTCAATCTCAAGTGACAAACAATGAAACTCAAGAATTAAGAAGGTCACAGCGGGTGAGGAGATCTGCCATCCCTGATTATTATGAAGTATATATGAATGAAGAAGACATAGGGAAGGTAGACGATCCCACCTCATTTAAAGAAGCAATAAACAGCAAGGATTCATCTAAGTGGCTTTAGGCTATGGAAGATGAACTAAAATCAATGAGCCATAATAAAGTATGGGATTTAGTAGAAGTTCCTAAAGGAGTCAAAACAGTAGGCTGTAAGTGGGTTTACAAAACCAAACTTGACTCTAGAGGGAACATCGAACGATTCAAAGCAAGGCTAGTTGCCAAGGGTTTTTCACAGAGAGAAGGAATTAACTATAATGAAACCTTTTCTCCTGTCTCTAAGAAAGACTCATTCAGAATTGTCATGGCGCTAGTGGCTCACTTTGACTTAGAACTCCATCAGATGGATGTAAAGACTGCATTTCTAAATGGTGACCTAAAAGAGAATGTTTACATGACACAACCGGAAAGTTTTGTTATGGAAGGAAAAGGCCATTTAGCATGCAAACTTAATAAATCCATCTATGGACTTAAACAGGCATCCAGGCAATGGAACCTTAAATTCGATCAGATTATCAGACAGTTCGGATTTAAGGAGAATGAGGTGGACAACTGTATTTATGTTAAATATAAAGGTGGTAAATTCATCATCCTAGTACTCTATGTTGATGACATTTTGTTAGCAAGCAGTGATAAGAACCTGCTGCGAGAAACTAAAGAATTCTTGTCATCAAAATTTGATATGAAAGATCTTGGTGAAGCATCTTATGTTTTGGGCATTGAGATTCACCGAGATAGGTCCAAAGGAGTACTAGGACTATCTCAGAAAGCTTACATCTCAAGAATCTTAGAAAGATATAATATGAGTAAATGCGCCTCTTCACCTGCTCCAATAATGAAGGGCGATAAATTCGGATTATTCCAAAGTCCAAGAAGTGAGTTAGAATCTAAAGAAATGGACAAGGTACCTTATGCTTCAGCTGTCGGAAGCTTGATATATGCACAAGTCTGTACGTGACCAGACTTAGCTTTTGTCACAGGGATGCTTGGCAGATTTCTGTCTAAACCAGGAATGGACCACTGGAAGGCAGTAAAGAAAGTTCTGCGTTATTTACAAGGAACTAAACATTACATGCTTACATACAGAAAGTCTGATAAGTTTGAAGTCCTAGGCTATTCAGACGCTGATTTTGCGGGGTGCGTAGACACAAAGAAATCCACTTCAGGATATATTTTCACCCTTGCAGGAGGAGCTATTTCATGGAAAAGCTCTAAACAAACGCTTACTGCATCGTCGACAATGCAAGCGGAATTTGTAGCATGTTACCATGCGACGGGGCAGGCCGTATGGCTTAAGAATTTTATCCCAAGATTAAAAGTGGTTGACAGCATTGAGAGACCACTTATTATATACTGCGATAATGAAGCTGCAGTATTCTATACGAGTAACAACAAGTCAAGTGAAGCTGCCAAACACATTGACATTAAATATCATGTTGTGAAAGATAGAGTCCAGGATCAAACAATTAAGATTGAGTACATAAATACTAAATTTATGCTTGCGGATCCGCTAACCAAAAGCTTACCTCCCAACTTATTTAAAGAACATGTAGCCGGCATGGGATTAAGTGATTGCCTTTGACTAAGATCCTGGAAATAGGGGATTAATTTTCAATCAACACCCGCTATGTTAAGATATGAGTTTATTTAAGTATTATAGTGAACTATAGGTCTTGTAGTCTTAATGACGTTTAAAGTTGTTATGACACATTGTCTTGAGGAGTTGTTTTACTTAATAGACTTAGAAATTAATTAAGTCTCTAAATCAAGGGGAGAATGTTTGTTGTTTTATTGGCTTAGAGATAAGATAAGAGATAGAATCCGTGATCGGAGGTCCTTTTACGTCCCAACACCGGCGACCAAGATTGATCAAGTCGGCATTGGCGCACATCGGCACAGAGAAGCAACAGAAGAAGAAAAAGGAAACAGATCAAATCGAGATGGCTTCACAAGCAGGTCAGTGATTAGAATTAAATTTCCGCATAGGTGATTGAACTTCTAAGGGGATAAACTCAGTGAATCAATTTTATTCAACACTGTAATATTAATTTCTCCAATACATTTTCAATAATATAGACCCATTGTAATGTATGGGTATATTACTTATAAAAGACCAAGGACGGCAGAGCTAACCTGTCACAAATTCACCAACGGCGGAAAATGAAATGAATTAAATAAAGAACAAAGCTGTCAACATTATTTTAAATATACCGAAGTTGACAGGAAAGCAAAGTGACTGCACAACGGTTAGAGAAAAAGAGAAATGTCTTGGAGAAACGCTGACATCCTGCTTAGCTTAACTAGCCCAATCGATTCGTCTGGGGTGTGTTTCGTCTGCTAGTACTGAGTCTTCACACCGGGTGCGCAACCGGTGGATCATGTTGGACCTGCAGTCGTCAGGGAGTATATGGGACGAATGTTTGTCCTCTACGCTTTTTTTCTCATGTTCTTCGCGTGAATCCTTCATGAGAAAATTATTTTACTACCTCTTACTGAAACAAACTCTGTCATATTCGGGAAGCTAGAGATTCTAAAAATAAGCTGACGAGCGGTCAACTTGTAAGAACATAAAGGCTGGGTTCCAGAGCTTCTAACTACTTAGTTTATTTTCTAAATTCTATAGTTACTAATTCTTAAAATCTAGATAAAAATCTAAACTATTTATTGAGTTAGTCAGCTAGAGATTATAAGAGTAGCTGCAACTAATAGAAGCTCTTCCAAACAGTAACTTTGTTTGGTTAGGTGCCAAATGAGCTTATTATCATGAATGTCAGCTGAATATTCACATGTTAATTACTTGGTTCAAGGCATGGCATGGTGTCTTAACCGCTACCTATATGTGATTGAGGTTGGGATATACTTCCTCCTGCAAAAAAAAAAGGTCGTTTTGTAATACATGCAGTTAACATGAGTTAACTTTGTTGTTGAAAAACAATATTAGATTCTGAATGTGGATAAGAGTGGTAAATTTTTTTATTAATCTTAAAAAACCTTATGATTACAGTAACCTAGGTGTCTATTATAGACCTAGGGGTATAATTACAGTTTCTAGAGTTTCATTTACATATGGTATTATATTATGGCTCCTTGATAGAGACAGTTACAGGAACATTTATATCTTTTCTTGCCTTCAGGCCCCTAGCGGGCCATCGGGCCGTTATGTGGGCCATCTTCTTGATGGGCCTTTCGGCCCTCTCGGTTCTCACGCCCCTAGCTGGGCCAGAGGCACACTGTCAGGCCTCGCCCGCTGGAGCCAATCTTCGGTTGCCTAGGTCTTTTGCCTGGTACTTCAGTCCCCTCGCCTCCTGTCTGGGTTTAACCCACTCCACGATGGCTTCGTCTTACACACAGCGCCCTTTGTCTTCATGGCCTTCGTCTTCGCTCGATGTATTGCGTCTCTTGCCTGTATGTCTTCGGTCTTGAGTTGCCTAAAAAGGCTTCGGCCGATAGCTTCGGTCTTGAGTGTTCCAATGGGGCGATGCTCCAATGGAGCTGCAGTCTGTCTCCAACAAACTTTAACTATAAAAAATCATTTAAAATATCGGTTTTTGGTATATGTAAATTGTGTATTCAAGTTTATCATAACAAAGGCTTTCATAATACTAAACTTGTGTAACTTTTTTAGCTTATGAAAGTTGTATAATATTAACTTTGAAAAGTATAAAACGACTTGTTTTGGAGGGAGCATATATGGAGTATTTCTTTAGAAACTAGAGTTTCGTTATAGCTCATCTGTTTAGATTAAACGTCGTGGTGCATAACTAAACATCCACTGGACTGTTTTTTCTTAGACATTCTCATGGATCAGTCTCACAACAGTTACTGTTCCAGTGCTAGTAGTATATTTGTTTCCCATATACTGGTAGCCCAAAGACTGTTTAGTGACATGGATGAGCCCGCGGGTCTTCCTCTTGACCAGAGATGGTGTCTGTTCTGTTCTATTCCACATTTTCCACTCATTTGCTCATAACAAGTTCACAAACACAGCTGTAACTAAAGTGACAGAGCCATGTTATGCCATTGATTCACAGACTTTTCCTGCAAGCGATGCCTGATAACTCCAAGGAATATGTACCAATTGTTGCCCGGTGAAAGAATGATGCAGGGGTTGGTGTTGGCAGTAGCAATTTAAGTTGGGCGCTGTCACCTATGAATGCCTAAGTTACGCATGCCTAATTACCTCACCACACAACAACGCGAGCACATCGCATGCCAACACGTGATGGTCAATACTATTCGTAGCCCCGATGAAATGGCTGCACAACGACAGTGGATATGCCGGCATGTTGCGTGACTAATCCTGGACTGGTAGGCACCAAATCTGGATGTTTTGTCTCCGCTAGAGAAGTACTGAGATTTGCAGGTACCAGTGGGCTAAATCTCAAGCTATAGATATACATGGGATGCAGCACTATCCTTGCAAGTCACGGCCAACTGCAGCTTGGCAGAGATACACGTACGTCTAGCTAGCTTTGGCTAATTGTTACTACTAGCTAGCCATGGCCTCTGCATCTTACATTTCCTTGCTTGTGCTCGTGGCTCTGGCCTCGGCGGCCTCGGCGCAGCTGTCGCCGACTTTCTACGACACTTCGTGCCCCAGAGCTCTGTCCATCATCAAGAGCGCCGTGACCGCCGCCGTGAACAGCGAGCCCCGCATGGGGGCGTCGCTGGTCAGGCTGCACTTTCACGACTGCTTTGTCCAAGCAAGTTCCACTCATAACCAGCGCCTCGTTTGCATTTTGACTTAACTGTTACGGCAGTACTTCAATTATCTAGTTAAGCAACTTGAGTGATATATGAATTGAACTACAAAAGTGAAATAAAATACTGCAGTTAGATGACAAGTTCAGAGAAGAAAGACAATAACCATATATACATGCTTTCTGTTTGACGAACTACAGGGTTGTGACGCGTCTGTTCTGTTGGCGGGAATGGAGCGGAATGCAATTCCGAACAACTCGCTGAGAGGCTTCGAGGTCATCGACAGCATCAAGACGCAGATCGAGGCAGTGTGCAATCAGACCGTCTCATGCGCCGACATCCTTACCGTCGCCGCCCGTGACTCCGTCGTCGCAGTAAGATACTTCCTGCTTTTCGCTGCATACTCTTGGTCTCGACAGATAAAAAGGATGGATTCCTGTATGTGACATTAGCCATCGGCTTGGAATTAATCAATAATAATAATCATGAACGGTCTGCTCGGAGGGCCATCGTGGACTGTCCCGCTTGGGAGAAGGGACTCTATAGATGCAAACGAGGCGCTCGCAAACAACGACCTTCCTCCATTTTCCGCTAGCCTCCAAGATCTCATAAACGCATTCGGCAAGAAGGGCCTTAGCGTAACCGACATGGTTGCTCTCTCAGGTATATGTATGCGCACAAACCATGCCATGATCATTGATCAAGCCAGCTTCCTGAAAACTAGGGCGTGTTGACGATGATGGGGATGTACTCTTGTTGCAGGAGCTCACACGATCGGGCAGGCGCAGTGCTCGACCTTCAAGGACAGGATCTACAACGAGACCAACATCGACTCTGCCTTCGCGACGTCACGGCAGGCAAATTGTCCCCGGCAGGCGACCGGCAACAGCGACATGAACCTGGCGCCGCTGGACGCGACGACGCCCAACGCGTTCGACAACGCCTACTACACCAACCTGCTGTCAAACAGGGGGCTCCTGCACTCCGACCAGGTGCTGTTCAACGGCGGCAGCACGGACAACACGGTGAGGAACTTCGCGTCCAACGCGGCGGCGTTTAGCAGCGCATTCGCGACGGCCATGGTGAACATGGGGAACATCGCCCCGAAGACGGGAACAGCCGGCCAGATCAGGCTCAGCTGCTCCAGGGTGAACTCGTAAGAGCACTTTACAGTAACATTTGTATCAGTATATGCAGCTATCCATGGAGTACGTGAAAGAATAAGGACCCCACAACCACAACGGTGGAATAGCATGTGTACGTGGAGTGGCGGTACATGCAGAATTGCCTGGCTCTGTTTCTTTGTCCATCTGTATATGCATGGACCACAGAGGAGAGACGAGCGTGCATGGATGAATCAGCATATGTAACGAATTTTCTCGTGCAAAGGCACGCAGGATTACTATAGTCATCTTAAATATAACTATTTCATACAAACCGCATTTCTGCTACTAGTATCCACTCTACTAGCATGTTTTGCTGTTTTCTCATGCATCTTGACACGATTCTTGCTGTTTGATCTAATCAACAACGCCTCTGTGTCGCGTCTTGCCGAACGCCAGCCCAATCGCCGATGCGGCGTCGGCGTCAAGTCGTCAAGTCCCATCCGCCTGGGACTTCTCGTGAAGTCGTGAGGCCGGTGCATGTCCTCGTGGGCTCCGCTCTGCATGCGGCTATTCTGGCAGGCCCAGATTCTTCTCTTGGACCGTGAATTTTCTCGTTCGTTTCCTTTAACTGGTCGGTTCCTCCTTACCGACACGCCCAGTATAACTGGGTCACGGCCTATTAAGGATAAGCTGCTCATTCATATTAGTACCACTTGTTATATAACCTCATGCTACTTCAATAGTCTAATGGGATTGTATAGCTAAACAAAATAAAGACACAGAGATTTAGGGTGGGACGATTTTCATTCCAATTCTTTTTCTCTCTAACCAATACAATGAGTAGCCCCCTCTTTTTATAGCCATATTTCATTCATGGAAGGTTGGAGTGAGGGCCCAATAAGCATATTTGGGCTAGGCCTTTATGAACTCAAGCCCAAAGTCTCTCAACACTACCCTTGGACAGCGCCTCGTCAAAACTCCAGAAAACCCAGTGAGAAAAATTAGAGAAAGAGTACATAGCATACGCATGTTATATCGCATAGATTGCCTCACTAAAAACCTGGATAAGAATGGATAAGAAATTGCAGGAAAACTTATCAAGAGAAAAAAAAAGTACAGCCTACCTAATTCTTGTTTCGATTTTTGGAATTGATTTTGGGTACTTGCTCCTGCGGGTCAAGTTTTGTTTAATAGACTGGCAAAATCCCCCCCCCCCCCCTAATTTTGCATTTCTTTTAAGTCCGGATCATCTTAATTCCTTAGTTATATCTTTTCAAAGATAATACAAGTGATGATCCAATAGTCAAATCTTATGTGATTTTCCATGATTTATAGATTTCTGTAGTCTTAATACCGGCGCGCCACACATTTCATTATCTTTCTTGATAATGGTTTTGGTGTTGGACAAATTTTGAACCATGTTGCTTGCCAAGATTGGTGAACTGTATCCGTGGAACCTATACATTTTCATATACTATTCTTCTGATGATTATGGTTCCATTATTCATGCGCTTTAAGCTTGCAGGCCTAAGCAATATTGGTTTCAACCAATTTTATTCAAACTCATTGTCATGCCTCGAACTAATCTTCCGAGAAGAACGAGTCTGAGCCGTAGAATAAACCTGCATATCTGTACCAGTCCCAAGAATATAGTGCTGGCACAATAGACGATGGAATCGTCATGGTACAACTTGTCTTTATTAATAGACATAGTCTTACATTCAGGTTGGAATTGCGGACATACTCCGAATTCATAACGATACATTAGCAAAAGAGTGGAAATGAAAACTAGCCCAAAGCCACAAGCGCGACTCGGGAACTAAGCCGAAACTAGCCAGCCTGCTCCTAGAAGAACTCCTCGTCGGTTGGATTCATCTCGTCTTCAAGCACTGGGGGGAGATAGATATATATAGAGCAAGGGTGACTAGCGTACAGTTTCAAAGAATGGCTGGTTGTTTTATAATCCATTTTGTTTGAATTTCCTTTCGGAATAGTCTAAGTGTATGCTTCTCAACAATCTGGACGAGGTGAAGTCTCGCCTGGATCGAAGTGAGTTGTATCGGTCTTTAATTCAGTGCAACTCCCAAGAGTTGGCTTCCAGGATCTAGCCCCACCAGCTGATCCAACAACATCGGGCCCACAGCCTTGCTGTCCTCGATAGCTTCACAATATTTCCAAAAATGGATTCCCATCCATAACATCTTTTCACATGCAGTAGTCAAACAAAACTACGCTAAGGAATCACCTTACATCCGCCCATGACTGCGGGCATGGCTTTTCAAACAGTTTAGACCTCTGCAGAGGGGGTACACTTTACCCACATGACGCGACTTACTTATCACCCAGCTCGTGAACGAATAGATACGACTGGTGACTAGGGGTTTTCGCGACAAGGCATTTCCGGAGTTGACACCAGGTTATCCCATGCCAACTGGAGGGGTCCACGACCAATCACAGGGTAGGTCCTCGACCATGCTGTACCAGGAACCCAGGAGGCATCCTCGACGCCCTCCCGCATGATCCACAGTCTAATGGCATGCAAGGTGTCCCTAGACGACTCTTTACTCAACTAGGAGTTGTCTCATATCACCCATGTGGTTGTACTGTTGTATGTGCGGATGAAATTCCAAAGGAATTGGTCCTTAGCTGCAATGCGGGAGACTCGCCCTGCTGGCACGATCCCCGTACCACGGTTTTCGTAAAATCATTTTATTTTCAAGGCATTGACCCAGACGTCGGGTTTTCCAAGATTTTGTAAACCCAAGTTTTACCCATCATAGTCATTTTAAGTTTGATAGGCGATCACCGGTACCATGCCCGTCGGCACAGGTACCGGGATCTGTCAAGGGAGGTGACAAGGATGTTAAGAGGGGGGGTCACAATCAATCAAGGAGGCAATGCAGCAAATGGGTTGGCAGCCTGCTAGTCGACTCGCGACCGTGGCCAAGAAATCATTTCAGTGTAACCTAGTAAATGCAATTTTGGCAATTAAGGTACTTAGTTCCGCAATTATGGGCTCAAGGTGGTCAAAGGTGACTTGCCTTGCTCAAGACCTGCAGCTTTGTCTTCGAGATCCGCGTCCTGAGGCTCCTCCGACTCCGACGCTACATGCGAAACGGAAAACTCAACGAAAGGCTATTATAGTAGTCCTATTTGTGACTTCTAAGCATGCCAACAGAAAGATCTCATTTTTAGAAGAATTCTGGAAGTGGAACAGAGTTAATCGGATGAACGGGCGAAGGGATATGAATTTTTGAAGGTTTCTGTATTTTCTGGGATATTAGAAAAGGATTTGAAAAAGGATTTCTCTATTTTGAACTCCTCCCGGGCCACTGACAGCGGGGCCTAGGGGTCAGAGGAGATCTGTGGAGGTGTGCGGGATTGGGTCGGTTCGGCCGAGATGGCCCACGTGGCTAGGAGGCAGGGATAGTTGGGCCATGTGGCCTCACGGCCCAGCCAGAAGAGGGGTGCGGACGGGGCCTGACAGGCGGGTCCTAGCAGACAGGCAGGGTCCGCTATTAGCCCCACAGTCTACGGGGGAACGGATCTACGGAGAGACAGTGCACAGGAAAGTGGTGGACGGGGCGTTCCGAGCGATTCACGGTACGCCGAGCACGGCGGGGCCCACACGCAGCCTCACGGTCCTCAGCGGACCGAGCATGCGCGAGACGAGGGTCTTCGGGCTCACATGGCCGCGCGCGTCGAGAGGTAGATGACGAACAGTGCGAAGATCCAATGGCTGGTGACGGCGGCGCTCGTCGGAGGGATTCACTGGGGAATAGATGACGGCGAGGGCACCGACAGGGAGAGGGGATCATAGAGAGTTAATCCACCGACGGCGCCGGCGGTCTCCGAGCGGTAGTCTCCGGAGGGCGAGCTTGGCACGGTGCGGCTCCAAGGGGTGGTGTGATGACGGTGGGAGTTCGGAAGGGGAGCACGATGGAGCGGAGGGGGTATTTATAGCCGAGGCGGATCGGTTGGCATCGAGGAGAAGGAAGGGATCCTCTTCCTAGGGCAATGGCTCGGCTGGCGCGGTCAAGCGGGCTGGTGCGGCCGGCATCATCGTCCTCGAGTTGTTTGCGGTAGCGGCCAAGCTGTGGCGAGGCGTTGCTTGGCCCGGGAGGGAAAAAGGGAAAGGGGGCGACGAAAGGGGGTTTCGTGGTTTCCACTTCAGGTGAGCATCGCTGGTGGAGCAGCTCCTCGCATTGGCAGATAGCGACGGATCAAGGTGACGCACGGGGAGTGACGGCAAAAGCCGAGTGGGGTGGTTTGGCGGCGAGCGAGGGCAAAGTGGTCGTCGGCGCAGGGACGGGTGTCGGCGGCATCCTGGTGGTCGGCAACTGGGCAGGGAAAAGGTGGCATCTGAGGCACGGTGAGTGTGTTTGAATCGGCGACGCCGAGCGGCGGGTGGGAGTGAGAGATAGAGAGAGAACCATACCGAGGGCTGAGCGAGAGGGGACAGGGAGGATTTCCCTCGCTCTCACGTGATCTCGACAAGTAGAGGAGGACACATGTTGGCGCTAGGGGAAGGGGTGTATGGGCGAGTGGGCCGGACAGAGGATGGGGGTTGTCACACCCCGATCTGGCACTACCATACAATGGCACCAAATAGGGTGTGCCATAGGAAAACAGCGCGAACTGCTTCCCCGTGGAACTACGATACCGATGCCAGTCCCAAGACGCAGTGCTGGTACCCACGGAAATCAGACATGCACCATTAGAGAACCTTAAAGAATTAAATATATAAACGTATACCTTAACTTACGTTGTAGCTTCGAAGCAAACCGGAGATAGCAATGAGCAGCACAGAGGCAGCGTCAGCAGCAGAACAGTGGACTAAGTCCCAACACATAGGCAACGGCTAGGAACCAGGACGAAACCCTAATCTTCACTTCATTGCAACTCCAGCTTCAGCTCCCGGTGGAGAACTATATATATATAGAGCAAGGGTGAGCACATACGTACTTAGCAAGCCAGGGAAACTTAGGTGGTTGTTGCAGGCTTCAAAGAGAGGTTGGGTATGTTGTAATCTGTTTCATTTAAATTCTTTGAATCTGCTAGTGTGTGCTTCTCAACAAACAGGGCGAGGTGGGTCTCGCCCAATTGGAGTGAAAAATACATCAATCTTTATTTTCTCCATATTTCACAATCCCAAGATTTCACATCAATTGGCTTCCCGAGCCAAAACATTTATTTGAACTTCCCGAGTCCTACTGTCCACGACAGCCAAGCCATTTCATCTGACCTCCAGCATCCTTAATGACACCTCCTTCCCACAATTCCCAAACCACACACACATTTGCAAATGGGGTAAAAGTAAAACTACGCGAAGGAATCACCTCACATCCGCCCATGACCGTGGGCACGGCTGTTCAAACAGTTTAAACCTCTGCAGAGGGGGTACACTTTACCCACACGACGCGACTCACTCTAGCCACTAGCTCACACTAATCAGGCATGATCGGTGGCCTAGAGGTTTTCGCGATAAGGCGTTTCCCGAGCCTACCCAGGTTACCCCATGTAATTGGAGGGGTCCTTGAGACCAACAACAGGGTAGGTCCGAGACCATGCTGTGCCAGGAACCCAAGAGGCATCCCCGACGCCCTACCACACGATCCACAGTCCAATGACATGCAAGGCGTCCCTAGGCGGCTAGTTACTCAGCCAAGGGTTATCTCTTATCACCCATGTGGTTGTACTGTCATATGCTCGGATGAAATTCCGAAGGAATCGGTCCTTAAGGTCACCACACAGGTATCACACACACCGGACCGGCCTTGTGTCATGAATCTTCATTTTTGAAATTCATTTTTCTTTAACAAGGCACCGACCTAGGTGTCGGGTTTTCCAAAAGTTTCGTAAAACCAAGTTTTACCCAAGAGATTTCACAATTTTAAGTTTGAAGGAGCGTCCGTCAGTACTCGCACAATAGTACACGAATACGGAGGCGCAGCAACGGTGGTTACAAGGGAATAGGGTATTTCAATCATCAAGAAAGGATTTAGGTGGAGCAAGTTTAGGAAGGTCCGCCGATCTGACTCGCAAACGGGACCGTACAAATCAGTGCACGCCTATCGATACAGGCTTTGCAATCAAAATAATTTAAATTTCAATTATAGGCTCGATTGATCAAAGGTGACTTGCCTTGCTCTAAGTCTTCACAAGTCTTCGAGAAATCATCGCGAAATCCGCTCCGAAACGAATTTTTGACAACCGGTTACTATGCACAAACACTCAAAATCTACACAAAGTCCAAGAAACAGGCCCTATTTAGTGCTACTAATAGTGCCATTAGATAGATCTCAATTTTAAAAAATTACTGGAGTTGGAATGGACTCAATCGGAGATACGGATCGAAAGTTATGAATTTTCGAAGTTTAATTGCATTTATGGATAAAGGAAAAAGATGTTTATTTAATGTCTGGAATATATTTCACTGGGGGGGGTCACTGATAGTGGGCCCACTGTTAACCTACGGCCCACAGGGCAATTTGTGGAGATGGGGAGAGAAAGTTGGGCTGTGGGCTGGGTGGCTGTAGAGGATGGCCCACATGGCAGTGTCTCAAGGGAGAGGGGATGGTATTGGCTCACTGACGTTGGGCCCGGGCAGCAGGGGACACCGTCCTCATGGGAGCGGTGGCCCACTAGTCAACGGTACCGGGAGTCTCACGTGCGCGGAGTACGGTGAACCGATGGGGTATGGCCCACACGTCGGCGGCACATTCACGGGAGCCAGGCGCACAGGATTGGGGTGCGACCATTGTCCAATCGGGACCACATGTCAGGGTGCAGGGAGGAGAAACACAGAGGCAACCGAGATCGACGGCGCACGGCGGTGGAGGGCGCTCCAGTGAGCGACGGCGGGAACGGGGACACGGTTGGCACCGGCACGGAGAAGAGACGCGGGGGAGACGTTCGAGCGGCTTGGATTGGGGAACGACCAAGTGACGGCGGCCAGCGGCGAGATACCGTGGCGGCGGGGGGAGAGAAGAGGGGGGAAGACAATGACAATGGCCGTAGCGGCGCAAGGAGATTCGGCGAGCGGTAGCACGCCATGGCGAGAGGCGGGCACCAGCAGAGGGAGGAGGTTGAAAGGAACCAACAGGATGGCTCAGGTTTGGTTGTCCACGACGGAGGATTGGTTGGCGACATGATGCCGAGGTAGGAAGAGAGAGGAACAAGGGAGAAAAGGGGTGTCCATGGTGGAGGAGAGTTGGGAAGACAGCCGGAGGGAAACCAAAGAGAGGTAAGGACCAGCGACAGGTGCGGCTACGTGCGGTGGTGGACGAGGGATGGCGGTGATGGTCAAAACATCTAGGCGGGCGCTTGAGTTCTATGCATGCTCCAAGGAGGGGTATAGACATGACGTTTGGCCAAGCTCACCGTCGGTTGAAGAATGCCGCAACGACGGATGGCTAGCGGAGGGGAGGGATTCGGGGCCGAGAAGGAGGAGCGGCGTCCACGGCGAACGGCTCGGCATGGGGGGAGGGGGGAAGGCGTGCCCGAGGTGGGCGAGCGGCGGCGGGGGAAACGAAACCGCGGGTGGCTTGCGGCGTCTGCTCTGCTTGGCGAAGTATGCCCGGGCGAAGCCATGCTGCGGCGACAACTGTGCTTCGGGGATGGAGACGCCGGGCGGCGTTCACGAGAACAGAGCCAGAGGGGAATGGAGGATAGCTCTCATGGGGGTTTTATAGATGGAGCTCGGCTAGGGAAGGGCCTCCAATAATAGAGCTCGAATAAATGAGGGGAGAGGGGCGGGGAATTGGCGCCGCAGCGAAGATTTCCCACGGGTGGTGAATTGGGTCAACGGCTGGGATTGCGGGAAGAGGCGGAGGTGGTCTATCGGGCGGTAGATTTTGAAATGGGAGTGCGGCTCGCAAGGCAGAGGTGGGGGCGACAATGGCGTCAGCGGTCCGAGGCCCCTTTTTGACCGAGCGGCAGTGGCGAGAGAAAGAGAGTCGAAAGGAGGGAGAGAGGCGGGAAACGGGACGGCAAGGCGCGGCCGTGGTTGTCCTCCGATTGGCATCTTGCGGCGCATCATGGCAGGGCCGAGCGGAACGGCAATGGCATCGGGTGGCCTCGGAGGCTTTTGACCAAACGGGTTCGGGGCGTGAACGGGACGAGGAATGGGGAAACGGGGAGGAAGAAACACAGTGCGGCGCTGGATCGACGGCTATGTGGGGCGAGCAACACGCGGCAGTGATCCATCGGGCGACGGCTGCGCATGGGTTTACGGGGATCGGACGGTGGATAGGGTGGCTCGAGACGCATGGTCCGCATCCAGAGTACGCGCCGGTCCGCCCGGGCGAGGAAGGCACAGTGCGGGATCCGACGGCTGGCGTTGTGCGGTGGGGTATGTGGCAGTGATCCGTGGCCCGGAGGCGGTCTCGTGAGGCACAGAGCTAGGCCAGGGGAAAACGGCCCAGAGAGAACAGTACGGCTTGTCATTTTTCTTGAGATTATTTTGGGAGGGATTTTGGGGGTTTCAAAAGGGGATTTTGAATTCAAAATTTATTTTTGGACACAGAATTTTCAAGGAATATGGGGGGGGGGGGGGGGGTCCCAGGTGTATTATGTGTATTTTGGAATTGAATCTTTTTCCGAGGATTTTTGCAGGGAGAATCCAAAGAGAGGATTTCAAGGAGAGAGAGGATTTAAATTCCAATTATAATATTTAATTTGAATTTGGAGGAGATGCTCAAGGGAATTTGAGGAGTTTTCAAGGGGTTTAGGATGGAGAAATGACTTATATAGGTGGTTATATATATGGGTATGTTTATGGGGATATATATATATATATATATATATATATATATATATATATATATATATATATATATATATAGAGAGAGAGAGAGAGAGATGGGCTACTGTGCTTCGCGAAGCACGGATCACCCCGTGCTTCGCGACCGTTGCTACAAATTAGAAGTTTAAATGAGCGATCCAAACCATTCATCATGATCTCCATATTGAAACAAGGTTAGAGACCAAATTTTACATTTTTTGAAAATTTTTTACTATTTTTAAGAGGGGTACAAATTTATAGGTTTTGGACGGTTTTGAAGTCTTTAGATTAACAAGATTTCATACCTATCTAAAAAATAGTAAAAAATTTTCAAAAAATGTAAAATTTGGTCTCCAACCTTGTTTCAATATGGAGATCATGATGAACGGTTTGGATCGCTCATTTAAACTTCTAATTTGTAGCAACGGTCGCGAAGCACGGGGCAACCCCGTGCTTCGCGAAGCACCATAGCCTCTCTCTCTCTCTCTCTATATATATATATATACTTATACTGGTGGAAAGGATTTTGGATAGAAGTTGGATGCCAAGCTATATGTTTAACTCGAGATTCTTAGGGATTCAAGGGGGAAAGGAAACAAGGGGGATTACGGGAGGATTCAAAAGGGATATCTTTATGGTTTCGAATCAAATCTTTAGGACGGATATCGAAGAAAAATCTTTTGAAGGAGAAGATCGAGGAATTCGCCGTCAGGGTTTTAGGAGCGGAGTTCGATAACGGCGATTCGAATTTGGAGACTATTTTAGAACGGAGGTTTTTGAGAGGAGGGATTTGGGATACAGAGGCAAGGAAACAACTGAGATCCAGGCATGACATACAACACAGCACACAAAGAAGCGAAATTTTTACGGGTAGTTTTTAGCAAAATATTGTTTAACGTCTCGTTGAAAGCAGGGCGTTACAGGGGTGCATAGTGATGGGCCGAGGGAAGGAGGTCCACTATGCACAGGAGAGTTTAGCAATTTCTCAGGGATTTCAAGGTAGTTGAATTGATTTTTGATGGAGCCAATTTTGGAGGGAAACAAGGATGGATGCTTTATATACTTTGGAGTGAAATTTGGAGAAGGAGAGGATCACAAGGTATGGGACTTGATTTAGGGTTAGAGGGATTGAGACCTCGGCACACAAGCACGACAACAATTAATAACCAAACTTCGCAATTAAGGTTTTATTTAAATATGTTTTACGCCTAACGCTAGGGCGTTACACTCGTTTGGAGTAAGCTTTGTTTGGTGATATTTGGATCATCATTCCAATCCATTTAGGGATTTATTACATATCTTATTCTATCTTGGTTTAGGGCTTCTAATACTTGTCATGCAAATGCTCAATCCAAATTTCTTCAATCATCATTATCCTCTGTGGTTCAACTTGTGGGTTGATCTTTTAGTTAATTTTTCAACTTCCCGTTGACTGCCGATGAGTTTCATTTTCTAAAGAAAATATTGCCCGTATTATGTCTCATAATCAATTTCTGTTGATTGTATGAGTCTTTTATGAGAGTATCCATGGATACGAAGATATGCGATTCATGTGCTTCTTCGTCTTGCTTCTTTAATACATGCATGATTCTTTAGTGTACCACATTTACTATGGTGCGCACTTCAATTGTTGGCTTTCTTCTTTTGTTGAAAGACATGGTATGCATGTTCCGATGTTCCATACCGTTTGCTAGGACTCAACGGGCTCCCACTCACTTAGTGGGGGTTCAGTGACTACTAGTAAGATATTTCCTTTTTATCCCTATTTTCACCAGATGTCTCCAGTTACTTTAGCGGCTTAAGGAGCTAGAGTTCTTGTCATATTATTTTTCTTTCAAGGCCTCTGAACAAGATGAGGAATATCTTTGCTTTATTCGGTATTTCACCCTTCTCCGGTGCATTACATTCAGGTAAATGAAACTTAGTCATGCTCTCCAAATCACAAAAGTAATTAAGGATGATAGACAATTTGCACAATTCGTTAATATTTGATTAAATATGCATTAATCCCTTCTTTAACCATTTTTTGACATTTATCATCTAAGAGTTTATTCTCTCCTCCTAAATGACTAGAAATAACTCTTTTTTTTGAGTCATGGAATTTAGTTTGTATGCATACCTCCGTTCAAAGTTTCCAACCTTTGGAGGGAGCTTATACTATGGTGGTAGGATATAACATATATCAAGGGAACACTGGTTGCATTTCTTGAGCGGATAGCATGTTTTAAATGGTCTGCGTATTAAGAATCCGCTGCTTTAGGACTGCATGTCCATTCATATGGTGGAAGTCAAATAATGGTGTAGCAAAATCCTTTAATCCATAGCTAATATTTTATCCGTTCTTATGGATGTTCGGTACTTAATGCTTTTCTTAATGTGTCATGCTGGTGTGTTTGATCTTGGTAGATCAATCTAGCGATGACACGTTCATTGCATTTCATAAGCTCGTTATAATACCAGAATAATCCTTTCAAGAACTAAATAATATTGCAAATGTTCCTGTTTATTTCTATATGGGGTATACCTTTCGAGATATGTAGGATATGGATTAATTTCTTTGATTCGCGATGCGCGCAGCCAGCATTCGAGGCGCGGCCAAGGTGCGGAGTGTATGCGATTATCTAGTTCATGCAGCCATGGTTGACAAAGCGCAACCAGCTCGCGTGTCCGGTGCGCATGGCGACGTTGGCGGTCAGTTTTTCTAAGACGGCGGCCAGCACATGGTGGAGCTTGGAGGTCGGCATCCAGCATCCATCTGGCAATCGGTGTCCGGCGCCCATCACACGGCCGGTGCCCTGGCGCACTGTGGGGGCTTGCGCTCGGGACACGGGAGGCGACCGGTGTACGACAAGGCTGGCGCATGGCGTGCGGCGAGGCGCGACCAAGGGCCAAGGTGCGTGGTGAATAATATCTCATCGTTGCATTCTATCATAAGATATGAGATTATTTGTGCTTTGTCCATTGCAATTTACATGATTCTAAGACCCAAGAAAATAACTATCAAAATAGTCTAATTTAGCCTAGATTTCTTAATTATGAAATTATTATCTTATTTTTCGTATATTTTTGTGATGAGTATGTTTTTCTCATCGTTAGTTCCTACATGAGAATTTATGTCAGAATGTTTTACCATTCTTAATTGATTTTGAGATACAATCGTTTTTCTTTTGGAAAACGATATTCTCAAAAATCGTTGCTTACAATCATCAAGATAGTTCTAGTCTTTCCCATAGACCGGACTTGTCTTCCATCTCTCAAGATTGCATTTTGTGGTGTTTCTATCCACACTATTTATTTCCTCTTCATCTTAGGCTAAACATATTCTCTATGTGAATGAAGTAAGACAACACTATTTCAAAATAAGGAGTAGAACTTTATCATAGAGCAAAATACAATAATACAAAAATAAGGTCCAGCCATGCGGAGCGAATTATGAAATAAAAGTTATGCTCTCATAGAGCGTACAAAACCCATTATTCAAAACTTTTCATAATGCAACCAGAGCAAAAATGTTTTAAGTGCATCACGCACTAAACGGAATCAAGAAAAGTGTACACCTCTATGAAGATCTACTCTTGTGTGATATTCTCCTCGTGTGCCATGTCCCATGACTTGTGCTCTCTATAATCTATTCCCACCCCAGTGCTTCAAGAAGAGATGGATCCCGCCGACGAAGAGTTCTTCTAGGAGTAGGCAGGATCCGAAGAGTTCTAAGGTTTTGGCTTAGTTCCTGAGTCATACTTGTGACTTTGGGTTAGTTTCTGTTTTCCTTTTTTTGGTAATTTATTGTTGTGAACACGGGGTATGTCCGCAGTTCCAATCTGATTGTAAGACTATATCTGATAATAAAGATAGTTATGCCGTGAAGATCCATCTTTCTATTGTACCGGCACTATATTCCTGAGAATTATATGATGACGTAGGTTTGTTTATTGACTTAGACTCATCCTTTTCAGAGGACTAGTTTGGAATGTGATAGCTGCCAAGGCGGCTGCTGCTCGGCACGGCCGGCGCGTGTGACGTGGCCAACGCGGCATGGCATGGCGTGGTTATGGTGGCCGACGCCCAACGCGGCCGTGGCGGCCGGTACCTAGCGCAACCGGCGCACGGCGCCGCCGGGGCATCTGTTGTCCTGCGTAGTGTGTTCGCGGCGCTGCCGGCGCACGGCGCGATCACCACGCGGCGCCACTGGTGCTGGCATTGCCATGGTGGCCGGCGCCACTGTGTGTGTATGGCATGGTGGCTGGCGCCAATGCCCGGAAGCATGTCAATCGGCTTTCGCCGGTGACTTCAAGTCGGCATTGGCGGTTTTCGGTGGGAATGGCAAAAACGGAACGGAGAGGATATAAAGATTTTATTTTTGCAATTCATTATACAAAATACAAATTGGTTCATGAAGTTCTATGCCTTCTTCTACATAGTCTCATGTAGAACATCGTGTTGATAACTTGTTATATAACTCGTGCTAGTCAGTAGTCCAACAGGGTTGTATAGTTAAAAAAAAGAAGAGACAGATTTAGGGAGTAGTCCAACAGGGTTGTATAGTTAAAAAAAAGAAGAGACAGATTTAGGGAGGGACGATTTCCATTCCAATTCTTCTTCTCTCTAGTCAATACAATAAGCAGTCCCCCTCTTCTTTTTATAGCCATATTTTATATACGAAAGGTTGAAATGAGAGGTTGAAATAAGGGCCCAATAAATATATTTGGCCCAGGCTTTTATGAACCCAAGCCTAAAATTTCTCAACACCACTCTCTCTTTTTTTTCCAGAATATATACACGGACACGGACAGAGCTACGGATAGAGCGTCCGTTTTTGGGCCAAAAATGGGACGCCCCCGTTGCAGCTGTACAACTGCTTCATTAACTAATTCAATCGTATGGATATTATATAACCACCCTCTCTCTCTAACTACATTGGCAAAACTTTAAATCATTATTTCTTCTGAATTAATTAACCGATTTACATTCCGATTGTTATATTTGTTATAATTAAATCTTTACAACAAAATTTTACATAATTATTTTCTCTAATGAAAAAATTATTATGTTCTTTATTTAAATATTTTTATATCACGCATGAAACATTAAGTTATAATTATTAAAACATCATAAAATAGTTACTGAAATATCCAAACAATATCACGTGCAACATGTGCACACATCAGAAAATACTAATTGAAGCATCCAAATAACAAAAAAAGATCCAAAAATATAAAACATGCATAGAGTTAAATTCCAGTTGAAATATCCGCCTCTCACGTGTGAAACATCAAAATTCAATGATTGAGATTTGAGATATAATTTTTTTCAATAGAATATACTCATATGATGTCTTATTGTTGTAAAAATATAATTGCAACGAGTATAATAATATAATCAGATTGTTGATCACATAAGTTATTTTGGAGAAAAAATATTTTAAAAATTTGATAATAGATCTATTGCATGCATTCATTTTGTTAGCAAACCGCATGCTTTTTGTTGCTCGTGCATGCACATACTAGGTGGCGAGAGCATCGGCGGAAGGTGGCGGTAATGGGCCACTGTCTTGGGGAGCGCCGGATATATCAGCGGGCGTCGGATGTCCGGGGGAAGCATTTTCCATTATACATTAGCCTCTCACCATGTAAGATGTGTGTCCACAGTAAAACTTAAAAAAAAATGATCCGAACAAATATTAACCTTTTTAAGGTGAAACAAAAATACTTTTCAAAACAATTCAAATACATGAGTTGATCATCACAAAATCAAAAATCAAAAGTAGCAGCTAGCGCAGGTGCTGTTTGCACATCACAACATGCAAATCGTGGCAATGACTCGTGTCGTTTGATCGCACAAGGAATCTACCATCGATCCATCACTCTTGGTTCACGACCCGGCAGTTCTCCCTGACCTCGCCTTCGTCGCCGGTGAGCGGGCTGATGTTGCCCATCTTCACCATGGCCGCGCCGAAGTCCTCCCAGAACTTGTCCGGGTTCTCGCTGTAGTACTTCACCAGCTCGTCGCTGTCGCCGCCGCCGCCCTGGTACAGCTGCTGGTCCGTGTGCAGCAGCGCGCGCCCCTGCGTGAGGCCCTGGTAGTAGTCGGTGTCCACGGTGGTCGGCGTGTCGTCCAGCGAGGCGAGCGCGTCGTCGTCGCCGGTGATCGGGCACTGCTCGTCGAGCGCCGCCGCGTAGGCCGGGTCCAGCGTGTCGGTCTCGTTGTAGAGGCGGCTGCGGAAGAAGAGGCACCGGGAGTAGCCCAGCGTGTGGCCGCCGGAGAGCACGACGAGGTCGTGCAGGGACAGGCCGTGGGACTGGAAGTTGGCGAGCAGCTCCGGGAAGTCCATGAACGGGTTCGGGATGTCGTCGTTCGCGTCGTCGATGCTCGCCGTCGTCGCGTCGCGCCGCCCCAGGGGCACGTCGTACGAGCTTCCCCCTAGCTGCAACAAAAATGAACCGTGTCACGTTGCATTGTCATTTCGGTCTCACCAAGTCAACAGGATGCCGCTGTTTTTCTGAGAAAGAAAGAGAGAGCTGGACTGAAGTAAAACACGGCTCATTCTCTTATGAAAATGATGTTATGACGCCCGCTATTGGGGTTAGGTTGAAGAAAGGTTTTCAAAAGGTGCTTTAAGCATGGCTTGTCTTCTGGTTAACGACGTTGCCCTTCTCGATAGCTTTGTTGGAGTACCTTTCAATCGACAGTACGTGTAACGTGGATAAGTTTTACACTGTTACTGAACAGAGTCTTGTAAGCTCTTTACCATGTTTTCTCCTTGCCGTGTCAACAACCAAGCAGACATTCAGATTACCTGAGACAGAAAGAAGCTACAGTAACTAGGACTGAACTTACCGCGACAATTGAGTCACGAGCAGCAACTGCCAAGATGTCAGCGCAGGAAACAACATTCCCCAAGCAGGCCATGTTCACCGCAGACTTGATGGTGTCGATCACATCGAACCCTCTCAATGACATGTTGTTCGGCTTCGCCGTCTTCTCCCCGATCATGTCATCGGTGTCGTCCAGCAGAACGGAGCCGTCACAACCCTGCATCATGTTCGTTGACCAAAACATTTCATTGGCTTGTAAATTTGCAGCAATTACTAAACTCAAACGTGCATGATTTAGCTCACATTGACGATGCAGTCGTGAAAGTGCATCCGGACCAACGACGCGCCCATCCTCGGCTCCTTCAAGATGGCCGCGCCGACGACGAGCTTGATGGTCGTCAGCGCCTGCGGGCACGTCTCGCTGTAGAAGTCGGGGGTGAGCTCGCCGGAGCCGGAGGCCGGCGCGAAAGCTGCGACCATGACGGCGAACACAAGAAGAAACGCCATTTCTGGACAGAGCAAGCTGCTTCTACTGCTACCAGTACCAGTGATTAGCTAGTGAGATGCTCGAATGTGCTGATTTGGTGTGTGACGCTGATGAGACCGTGTGCTTATATAGTGGCTTAATCTGCGCGACTGACCTGTCACGATTAACCACGTTACCAACCAGTGCTTTTTTGGTTGTATGATAGAGATCTAATGCAAATCCAGGCTCCATTTCAGGTTGCAGAGTGCGAGGCTTGACGATGAAGACTGAAGAGATCAATCAGTTTCTTCTCCATCTTATCAATCACCTAATTGACAGGCATGTAACCTTTTCTAAGGGTGGAAAGTGCTAGTATTGGTTTCTTAACAAAATGTAATTTATTATTACACAGATTTACCTGAACCGTGTTGGTACCGAATTGACTAGGAACCATCATCCAAAAGTTAAATAACGAGGAACTGTTTTGTTAAACAAGTTTGTTAGCACAGTTTTCTTGCAGAGAGCAACAAAATCAACTGTGTCTATGCCAGCTTGACAGAGATCCTCCTTTCTAACGAGCCATTTTAACACGATAAGAAACCATCCGAACGCTATAATCTATGCTCCAGCACTGTGTATAAAATGCTTTATGGAACAGCTGTTTTGGGGTTGTTTTGCAGGTTAACAAACTACCACTGCTTTAGAACAGAGAATAAATTAAGGAGATGCATGACCTAATCGATCGATCACACGGTTTGGTCAATCACTTGTCGCAAATACTTAATGAGAAAAAAAGTATATTTTTCTCACTCAGACTATTTAATTAGATCATTTAACAAGCTAAATTATTTTTTGACTTATTTTACCTCCATAAGCTACTGATAATGGTTTACTTTACTCCTTAATAATATTTAAGTTGTATTTTAGGCTGAAACTTTTTAGAGCCATAAATGACACCACTAACAAAGTTAAAAAATATTTTCAATTAGTTTCATGATTGTTTGCTTGAACATTAAAATCTCAATGTTTAAATTAATCTTAGGTAATTTAAACCTATCTAAACAATGATAAATAAATTCTAAAAATTATTGAGACATAAGCTCTAATGCATGTAATCATCCTACCAAATTTCAGTGCAAAATACGACTTATTTAGAGCGAAGCAACAAATAGAAATAACGTTAGGGAGTAAAGTGTTTTAATAGTCTGGGGTATAAAATGAGCCGAATAAAAATTTATGGGGTTAAATGCTCCAGTAAAATAGTTTGATGGATTAAAATGGACTTTTTCAATATTTAAACGCGTATTTCAGACTTGCTGAAACTTGAAATATTTCTCTCTGTTTTCTCCTTTTCTGTTGATTTGGCCCGTCAGGGCCCTATATCGATACTGTGTGGTCTTTACGGCCCCTCAGCAGGCCCATTTACGACCCAAGATCGATATCTCCCCGCCCGTTTTAGGCCCAAAAGCAAAATGTCGCGGCCCATTTACAGCAACTATTTAATCTGGCGGTGCATTCACTGCTACATATCCCGTGGCCCATCTACGGACCAAATTAATAGGATGATAGGCCTTACGGTCTAATAAATCGATGCGCAGACTTCCACGGTTAGTGGTCTCTCAAATCACTCACATCCCAGCTAACATGCTTTCTGTTAACACCAAAATTTGGTAAGCCCCTGTATCAGGTTCGGTCAAAGAGAGCGTCACGATCAACTAACGGACATTGATCCAGAAGGGACCGAATCCAGGGAGGAGTCGTGAAGACTGCAGTATGGCAGTTATTTGCCGTATCTACCATTTAGGCAATATTAGTTTTTATCTTTAGCAGACTTGATCTCGTGTCCGATCAGGTCCTGTTAGTGTTTCCTTTTGTAATTAGGAAGTCCTGTGACGTGTCCTATCAGGACCGTATTAACTTGGGGTATATATACGTATGCCCGGGTACCTTGTAAACTATCACTCGATCAATACGATTTCGGCGCATCGCCACCCTTTCGACGGGATCTTGCTTCTCGAGCCGGGCTGCATCGGTTAGGTCCGAACTCCTGCGAGAGGGTAAGTCTCGTTACCCCGGCTACCTATCGGCTAGGACTTTCTCGGTTAGGTCCGATATTCTAGTCGGTTTATGGTAGTCGGCTTACCACGATATATCTAGTTTATCTATGGCTGCATCAGTTCAGTTTGATCTCATAGATTAATTAGGTGTATCACATCACGTGTGCATAGATCGTATCGGCTTACTGGGAGTGATTTATCATCGGTTTGTGCTGCATCGGTTAGGTCCGACCTACTAAACCGCTAGCGATAAATCGGTCCTGCTAAGTCAATACTTTATGTGCAAACGTCTTATCGGAGTGTATAGCCGATAAGTTATCATATACATCACGATCGCATCAGATCTATCGGCCTGTCGAGATCTCGCTATTATCAGTCTGTGCTGCAACGGTTGGGTCCGATCTACTAGACTGAATAATAACGTTATTCTTAATAAGCCCATGGGTTTTATGCGATGTTGTTATTGGAGTGCTTAGCCGATAAGTTCTCTCTTTAAATACAGCCGATTATACTGCTTGCCTTGTTATATATTCTTGCTTGCATTACTGCTACGATCGGCTAAGGGTTAGCCGATTGATTTTCTCTGCCGATCCGAGTACAAGCACAAGCGAGTTCCCGGGCACGACCTCAGGTAAGGCACGGGCACGGTCAAGCGGATGAAGACCCCGAGAGCCGATGTGAGCAAGGGCCCGGGCACGGGCGCGCGCAGTATTTTCACGGCAATATCAGTAACCTTAAACTATGATCGGCTAGAGTTTATTCAATTTATTTACTTATGCACTCTGCTCATTTATTTTGTCAAGTTTATAGCCGGTTTTTGAGCATTCCTTCGATGATCGGCTAGCGTAATACTTGTTTATTATTACGTTATTGCTCTTGCCGTCATCGGCTCTCAGCCGATGTATAAGTGCTACAGTGCGTATCGGCCATCGGCTGATGAGATGAGTCCAAGCCGGCTACCAGCCGATTGGCTCACAAATTTGACATCTTCTCTACTTGTCAATTGCAGGGTCAAATTGACTAGCACGCCTACGAACCTCAAAACTTTAGGACCTGCACTGGAGTGAAGCAAATCTCCCAGGCCTTCGCGTGTCTCCCAGACGCTGGACGGCCCCCGGCGGGTTTTTCGGCGTCAACACGCTTTTGGCACGCCCGGTGGGACGCGGAGTTTCAACACGAAGTTTCAACTCGAAGTTTTCAACAACCAGATTGGCAACATGGCCGGGAAAGAAGTCAAAACAGACAACATAATTCCGGTCAGCTTGGAAGATTTAACAGAAGAACAAAAACAGCAAATTGAGCAAACTATGGCCAACTTTCAGAAGCTGTACTTAGAGTCCTTCAGCATGACGAGGCAAGGGCCGATTCAAAAATCCCAGTTTCCGAAGCCAGTATTGGTTGGAGAATCGAGCTGTACGCCACTTGAGAGTCCACCGGTAAAACCCTTGCAAGAGATGGTGAATGAAGCGGTTCATCACGCGCTCATCAATCAGTCCGGAATTCTGGTGAACACGCTTCACGATCTTGTAAAGAAGACGGTGGATGGATCGATTATTCAAGAGCCTGTTCGGGGTCCTGTTTACTTCCCACCAAAAGTTGAACCAACTCAGATTGCTTACAACGTCAGCAGAGATATACCAGAACACATGTTTACGTAGAACCAGGCTAGGGGGCAACAGGATATTCCTACTGGGTACCATCGGACTGCCTACTATGGAGGACATCAGCAAAATTACCCGGGAGGCGGGGCCGATCCAGGTACTTACCAGAGGGAATATAATAGACAGAATCGGCAACAAACTCCACTTGTACAGTATCAACAAGACAACCTGAGGGAAGAAGATCTATCAACTAAGGTTGCTGAAATAGTGAGGGAGCAGTTCGGGATCAAGCCCAAGGAACAAACATTCATGTATCGACATCCATATCCTAAGTGGTTCGACAGGGATCCATTACCACACCGATACAGGGTCCCGGATTTTTCTAAGTTCTCAGGATAGGACAGCACGTCTACAGTGGAACATGTCAGCCGATTCCTGGCACAGTGCGGGGAGGCATCGGCTGAAGAAGCTCTGAGGGTTAGGTTTTTCCCCTTATCACTATCAGGATCGGCTTTTACGTGGTTTTCTTCATTACCACCGAATTCCGTTCGGGGATGGGCCGATCTAGAGAAACAGTTTCACAAATATTTCTTTGCTGGAATTCATGAGTTGAGACTGTCAGATTTGACATCGGTTAAGCAACGACCAGGTGAAACAGTACCGGAATACGTTCAGCGATTTCGAGATATCAGAAACCGGTGTTATAGTTTGAACCTGAGCGATGGGCATCTGGCCGATCTGGCTTTCCAGGGTCTCTTGGCGCCGATTAAGGAGAGATTTTCTTCGCAAGAGTTTGAGTCCCTGGCGCACCTGGTACAGAAGGTATTGGCTCATGAAAGCCGATTTCAAGAGGCAAAAAGGGATAAGTACCAGAGAAGGGTTGCTCAAGTACAGGTCTATTCATCGGATTCAGACGATGAGGAATCTGATGCTGAAGTTGGATTGGCGGAGTGGGCCAGGAACAAGAAATCAGTATCATGCCCATGGGTCAAGGATATCGGCAAGGAGGAGCGGTATGATTTCGATATTAGTAAAGCCGATAAAATCTTTGACTTGCTGTTACAAGAGAAGCAGATACAACTGCCGCCAAATCACGTGATTCCATCAGCCGAAGAACTAAAGAAGAAAAGATATTGCAAGTGGCACAATACTATATCGCATCATACTAATGAGTGCAAGGTTTTTCGGCAACAAATTCAGTCGACTGTCGAACAGGGCAGAATCAGATTCGAAGATAAGAAGCCGATGAAGATCGATGGGCACCTGTTTCCCGTAAATATGGTCTATGCGGGATCATCGTCAAGAGATCAGGCCGATGGAGCGAGACGAAGGTATAAATCAAGGATTACTTCATCGGACAAGATAGGAAAATATTCGAGATATGAGGAACAGAGGGATGAGCCAGAAAGATATAATCCGCATTGGGATTGCCCGTTCTGCCGGTTCTGCTGGGATCAAGGGATGAGACTACCATCAGTTGAAAATTGCCCCGAGTGCAGCAGTGCAGGGAATCAGCATGGTCGCCAGCAGGAGTTTTCGCGGGATCGGTCGCTTGGGAAAAAAGCATCGGTTCATAGCCGATTAGGGCCGATCCATGAAGAATTCTTTGAAGAGGATGAAGAGGAAGTACGTGAGAAACAAGTTCAGAATCCTCAATGGTGCCCTAGTGGGATATTCACGAAAAATCAGAAGAGAAGGGCACAGCGTTTACGACACCGAGAACGGCAGGAAGAACAGAGTCAAGAGCAGGGAGAGGCCGATCATCGTCACAAGAAAACTAGACAGGTTTGGCGCGTGAAGAAGAAAGACGATGAAACTGATCAATCGGCCCCAGCAAATATGGTGTTCTTTTTACCTCGGGAGTACAAAGCACTTTCATCAGATGAAGAAGGCGATGAGGAGATTTTTGCTCAATTGACGTTGCAACCCGATCAGGCTATATTTGATAAGCCTGAAGAGTCAGAGCATCGGCACCTAAAACCGTTATATATCAAGGGTTATGTGAATGGGAAGCCGATGGCAAAGATGTTGGTTGATGGGGGAGCAGCAGTCAATCTCATGCCTCATGCCACGTTCCGGAAATTGGGGAAGACTGCCGAAGATCTAATCAAGACAAATATGGTGTTAAAAGACTTCGGTGGGAATTTATCGGAAGCGAAAGGCGTGTTGAATGTGGAGTTGACAGTGGGGAATAAAACATTACCCACCACGTTTTTCGTCATCGACGGAAAGGGGTCGTACAGTTTGCTTCTCGGCAGGGACTGGATTCATGCAAACTGTTGTGTGCCTTCGACAATGCATTAATGTTTGATACAATGGCAGGGAGATCAAGTCGAAGTGGTCCTAGCAGATCGGTCAACTAATATTGCCATGACCGATCTACCAGTCTGGGAAGCCGATGGTGTTGACCGTCTGTCTGGAAAAATATGGGAAGGAGACTACCTTAAGGTCACTAGCCAAGGAATACAGCCGATTCAGCAAGTCGGCTCTGAATTGTTACTCTGATGGGCTCCATCGAAGACTTCGAGGGGAAACTGGGGCAAGGATTTACGTCGGCTGATGATTTGGAGGAAATCGACATAGGACCAGGAGATAGGCCAAGGCCGACGTATATAAGCAAAAAACTAAGTCCTGAACTTCGAGAAGAATTGATCGTATTGTTAAAGGAGTGTCGGGATTGTTTTGCCTGGGAGTACCATGAGATGCCAGGATTAAACCGATCAATTGTTGAACATCGGCTGCCCATTAAACCAGGATATCGGCCATTCAAGCAGGCTCCAAGGAGGTTTAAGGCAGAGTTGTATGAGCCGATCAAAGCAGAGATCACAAGATTGTATGATGCCAAGTTTATAAGGCCATGCCGATATGCTGAGTGGGTTTCTAATAACGTCCCGGTGGAAAAGAAAAATGGAAAATTGAGAATATGTATTGATTTCCGGGATTTGAATAAAGCTACCCCCAAGGATGAATACCCAATGCCGATAGCAGATTTGTTGGTGGATGCAGCCTCAGGCCACAAGATTATCAGCTTCATGGACGGCAATGCAGGATACAATCAGATTTTTATGGCTGAAGAAGATATACATAAAACTGCGTTTCGGTGTCCAGGAGCTATCGGTTTGTATGAGTGAGTAGTAATGACTTTTGGACTAAAAAGTGCCGGTGCGACTTATCAAAAAGCGATGAATTATATATTTCATGATCTCATCGGCTTGTTGGTAGAAATTTATATTGATGACGTGGTGGTCAAGTCTAAGAGTGAGGAAAGCCATATAGCCGATCTACGAAAAGTGTTGGAGAGGGCTAAGAAATACTGATTAAGAATGAATCCTAATAAATGCGCTTTTGGTGTATCGGCTGGGCAGTTTTTGGGTTTTATGGTTCATGAGTGAGGGATTGAGGTTAGTCAGCGAAGCATCAGAGCCATTAAGACCACGGCGCCACCGAGCAATAAGACAGAGCTGCAATCATTGGTCGGGAAGATTAATTTTGTAAGAAGATTTATATCGAATTTGTCAGGAAAGATTGAGTCTTTTACTCCATTATTGAAGTTGAAAGCCGATCAAGAATTTGTGTCGGGGGCAGCACAGCAGAAGGCATTTGACGAGATCAAGGATTATCTTAGTTCCCCACCTGTTTTGATTCCGCCGCAGAAAGGAGTGCCGTTTAGGTTATATTTGTCGGCTGATGAGAGGTCCATCGGCTCTGTTTTGATTCAAGAGTTTGAAGGCAAAGAGCGAGTTGTGTTTTATCTGAGCAGAAGGCTTTTGGATGCTGAAACGAGATATCCTGCGGTGGAGAAGTTATGCCTGTGCTTATATTTCTCGTGTACAAAGTTAAGGCATTATATCCTATCGGCTGAGTGTATAGTAGTCTGCCAGGCCGATGTGGTCAAATATATGTTGTCGGCTCCAGTCTTGAAAGGGCGAGTTGGTAAATGGATTTTTGCTTTGACAGAGTTCGACTTGAGATATGAATCGGCTAAAGCAATTAAGGGACAGGCAGTGGCCGATTTCATTGTGCAGCACAGAGGGGCTCACGAAGATTATGTAGAGCCGATCCCATGGACTTTGTTTTTTGATGGATCGGTTTGCAAACATGGATCGGGCATCGGCTTAGTTATCATATCGCCTCGGGGGGCAAGTTTTGAGTTTGCCTTTACAATTAAGTCTTATCGGACTAACAATCAGGCAGAATACGAGGCGGTGTTAAAGGGACTTAAACTCTTAAAGGAGATCGGGGCCGATGTCATAGAGATAATTGGTGATTCTTTATTGGTGGTCAAGCAGTTGTCTGGAGAATATGAGTGCAGAGATGATGTTTTGAGGTCATATTATGAAGAATGTACGGATTTGTTAAAGGATTTCAAGATAGTATCAATAGATCATATTCCCAGGGAGCAGAATTTAGAAGCCAATGATCTTGCACAGACTGCTTCAGGGTATCGGCTGAATAGGCAGATTGAGGTTGAGATAGCCGATATTAACATTCAGAACAAGGCCGATGACTAGAGACAGGAGATAATTGATTACTTGCAAAATCCGTCGCAATCGGTTTCCCGAAAAATTCGGTATAAAGCTACTAAGTATGTGCTGCTTGATGGGGAGTTGTATTATCGGACTTTTGAGGGAGTTCTGCTTAGGTGCCTGAATTTGAAAGAAGCCAAAGTGGTTATGTGCGAGGTGCATGAAGACGTCTGTGGGACTCATCAATCGGCTCATAAGATGAAGTGGTTGCTGAGAAGAATAGGGTATTTTTGGCCGACAATGCTGGAAGATTGTTTTAGGTATTACAAAGGATGTCAAGATTGTCAGAAATTTGGAAATGTACAGCGAGCACCAGCATCGGCTATGAATCATATCATCAAACCATGGCCGTTCAGAGGATGGGGAATTGACATGATCGGCCAGGTTTTTCCTCCATCAAGTAAAGGACATAAGTTCATATTGGCGGCAACAGATTATTTTACCAAGTGGGTAGAGGTGATTCCTTTGAAGAAAGTTACGTCCAATGAGGCGATCGAGTTTGTAAAGGAGCATATAATTTATCGGTTTGGGATTCCTCAGACGATAACTACTGATTAGGGGTCTATCTTTGTGTCTGATGAGTTTCAACAGTTTGCTACCAGTATGGGAATCAAGTTATTAAATTCATCGCCTTATTATGCTCAGGCCAATGGACAAGCAGAAGCTTCTAACAAGAGTTTGATCAAGTTGATTAAGCGGAAAATTGATGAGCAGCCACGGCGATGGCATACTACATTAGCCGATTCACTGTGGGCCTATCGGATGGCATGTCATGGATCTACTCGGGTGCCACCGTATCAGTTAGTATATGGACATGAGGCAGTTTTACCATGGGAGACTAACATCGGCTCTAGGAGAATTTCTTTGCAGAATCAGTTGACGGCCGATGATTATTATAACCTAATGACAGATGAACTTGAAGATTTGGCTCAGAATCGGTTAAGGGCGTTGGAAAGGATCAAGGAAAATAAGGCTAAGGCAGCTTGGCATTACAACAAAAAGGTGGTAAATAAGTCGTTTGCCGAGGGAGATCTTGTCTGGAAATTGATTTTGCCGATCGGGTCCAGAGATAATAAGTTTGGAAAATGGTCGCCTAATTGGGAAGGGCCCTATCGGATTAATCGTTGTGTGCCTGTTAATGCCTATGTATTAGAAGATCTTAATGGGACGGAGTTTGCTAAAGCACTTAACGGAAAATATCTCAAGAAATACCATCCCAGCGTTTGGATCAATTCTTAAATCGGTTAAGTGTAGCCGATTTCTAAAAGCCGATGTTTTTGCATCGCCTAAAGACAGCCGATATCAATCGATGTCGCCTTTAGATCAAATAAACAAAATAATATTAAGGGACAATTGAAAGAAACAGGCAACAGAGCCGATCAGGTTATGTTACAGCACAGCCAACGTGTTTCAGGAAGCCATCAATCGTTAAGTTACAAGAATTTTTGAATAGTTTCGATTGCACGCAGATGGATTTGATCAATTTCATTGATGGCTTGGATGTCGTCTTCATCGGAGCCCGGGATGGTCTTCAAGTTCTTGCGCCGATGAATGACTTGACGCACCGTCGCTGCAACCTTAGCCTCTTGGTCTTGGATGACTTGCGATAGGCCGATAAGCTGGGATTCTGTAGCTTCGAGATCCTTGCGAACTTTTTCAAGTTCTGCCAGCAAATCGGCCTCCTTCTTCTTCAGTTGATCTAGCTTGGGTTGGAGCTCTTGGGGGGCAGCTGCCATATCATCAAGTCTTTTCTTCTCTTTCTGGGCTAGCAGCCGATCGGCTTGGATGTCTTCGGTGATCTTCTGTTGGTCAGCGCGATCGGCTATACGTTGTCTGAGCTTGATGAGTTTAAACCTATGAGACTCCAGGTATGCTGCAGGGGTTAATGCATCGACGAGTTCTTCGGGCAGATAATGTTCGATTTCTGCAAGCCTTGCCTGAATCGGCCCACAGTCTTCCACTAGCGCGTCAATTGGGTTTTCCAGCCGACTGTTGATGCTTGTTAAATAATCGCGCACATCGGCTGGAAACGATGGCTTGGTTGCTGCGCTGGTGGCTGGTTCGTCTTCTGCCTCCAGATACTTGCCGATGTCAAAGGAAAACAAATCGGCTAAGGACTGCAAAATTGGCATCGGTAAAGGGATCAGTGGAAGGTTAGAAGCTAAGTATGGGCATAAAGAGATTACCTGAGGAAGGACATCGGCAGCTCGGGTAACATCGGCTTCAGGGAGATGAGTAGGTTGTTCTTTGGAGGGGCCGATGTCAGCCGATGGGATAGGAGCAGTCTCGTCGACGGTTGGAGGACTTGGTACCGAGAGTGGGGCAGCTGGAGAAGCCATCGGCTCAATGATTGGAGGGATGTCAGAGTGTTGAGGTTCTGGAGCCGATGACTCGAGCTGGGAAGGAAACTAGTAAGATGAATAAGAGCAGGTACTAATGTCAAGACTTAGCGCATACCTGAGGAGATGAGGGAGCCTGTAACGCCCAGAAATTCGCACCGAAATTCTGAACATTAATGTGTATAAAATCCCTGCCCAGGAAAGCCAGGGTACACAAACCAAGTTGCCATACAGAGTGTCTTACAAACAGAGTAAAATGTATATTACATAAATGCAGCGGAAAAAGGTAAAACGGAGTCTATAAACATCTGGCCAAACAGCCGCTTCCATCCCACAGGCACCTTGATGGCGGAGCCAGCCTATTCCTCAGGATGATCTTCATCTGACGCGTTCTCCAACACTGGGGGGAAAATGGGAGCAAGGCTGAGTACCACCCACAGTACTCAACAAATCACACCCACAATTATGCATATGCACAGGGTACAAAGATGGGATAGGGTTTATTTGCGGAAAAGCAGTTGCAAAAGGGAGTAGTTCGCAAACAGTAAAAAGTTGTTTTATTTAACAAGATTATTTTCCACTGATTAACGTTACACCATGTTAACCAGGCCCAACCATTCCCAACTGATTGACGCTAAACCACGTCAACCAGTCTCCACTGATGAACGCTACACCACGTTCACCAGACACCTCCAGGTACCGTTACACCACGTTAGCCGGACTCCACTGATTAACGCTACACCACGTTAACCAGTCACCACCGGACAACGTACCACGCTGACCAGCTTTTCCCGACCAACACTAAACCACGTTGACCAGGCCGCGCTGATGGAAGTTACACCACGACCACCAGGCGTAACTAATGAGAGTTACACCACACTCACCAGTCTCCACCGACTAGCGTTACACCATGCTAACCGGTCACCCCCAGTCAGCTCAACCACGCTGATCGGACTCAACACCTTCCACACACTAGTTTGATAAAACAGGATTAATAATCTAGGGTGAGACTAATCACGGTGAGTCTTGGCCAATGTGCCCATAACCGCGGGCGCGGCTATTCGAATAGTTTTACTCTGATCAGAGGTGTACAACTGTACCCACAAGACACAGCCCCCACACACGTTCCCGTGTGCCAGTACATCACCACGATGTCCCGTGCGAGGCTATGACAGGACCGTTCACGAAACCCCTCCCTAACCATCCACACCACGCTGAGGTTGCACCTGCCAACAGGGCACGCCATATTGGCCAGGCTACCCCCCTTGCGCCACGGTGAATCCAGCAGCCGATCAACCCTACCCCGGGCCGACCCAACTCCATCACGCCCACCCTCTTCTTCGGTGCCTAGAAGAGGGAGAAGAAACGCTTCAAGCCCAGCCGTTGCCCACGCTGGTTTGTGGCAAGTACGGGAAGTTGCCCAAGTGGTTCCCGCAAACCGGTCCTTAATTGCCATGGGTGTGACAAGCAAAACCATACACCCACAGCCCACCATTTAGGTCAAAATTTTAGGAATTTAACAACAGCCTATCCAAGGTTCCATTTTTCCGACATTGAGTCGAGTCATATAAAAGAAATAGTATTTAATTCCCATGTGAGCTATATTGCTAAGCATGGCTAAGCATTCCTAAGAATTGTAAACTAGTCACATTATTACCCTGGTGACAAGAATTTAGTTATCAAAACTAAGGCTGAATCCTAACATTGTATAGGCAATACCAATCCACATGAATTATTAAAATAGTGCAGTTTATTTAAGTAAACAAAGCAATTTTAGCGAAAAATGGGTACAAAGTGATCAAAGTAACAGTGCCACTTGCCTTGCTCCGGCTCAAGGTATTCGGCTACGATCTCGAAAAACACAGGAGAATTACCGGCGTCGGATTCTACAACAAACAATCCATAAACAATTAAAAACAGTACATGGGGCAATCAAACATGGGCTGAAAGTATTTTTAATGGATTCTTGGCATTTTTCTGGATTTAATGAAATTTGAATGGACTTAATCAGAGTTCGTATGAAATAGTTATGATTTATTAAAGTTTTACTGCTATTTTCAGTGTAAATTTAATTAACCAGTGATTTAATGCGCATTAACCGATTTATGACGTCACCAGACTGGGAAGCCGGCGCCGACAGGCGGGCTCCACCAGCCAGTGGCGTGCGAGAGACAAGCGCACGGCGGACCGAGTCCACCGCGGCCGAGAGCGGGCGCACCACGTGGCGCCACCGCGGGCAACCACGCGGGCGAGCGAGCGGGCAGCCCCGATCTACCACCCGGCAGATCGGACGGCCCCGGGGAGCAGCGGCCGAAGCTAGCCGTCCCAAGCGGGAGGCGGCGGCGCGCACGCGACCCGATGGTCGCTGGCGGCAACCACCCGGCGCGGCGACGACCACACGGAGGGGCGGAAAGGAACGGGAAAACGGAGGGGGGTTCTCACCGGCGGCTCGCGACGGCACGAAGACGACGGTGGCGACGACAAAGCGGCGGCGGCCTCGGGATGACGTCGGCGACGGAGCTCCGACGGCGGGGAACGGGCGAGAGGCGATTGCCGAGGTGTCCTGGAGGATGAGGAGGACGGGAGAGGAGTTAGAGCGGAGAATGGAGACACGGCGCGGCAGGAATTACCGGCCGGAAAGGAGGAAACGGAGGACCGATACTCACCGTGCGCGCGGGCGAGGCGGTCCGGCGAGCTTCGGCTTCCACGGAGTGGCGGCCGAGATGCGGCGCGGTGTGGCGAAGGTGCAGGCGGTGGCGAAGTAGCCTAGCGGCGTCCGGAACGGCGGCGAGTGGCGGCCGGAGGCGGCGAAAAACGGTGGAGCTCGGGTGTGCGGTGGCGACGGGGTTCTGGGGCACTGGAAAGCTCGGCATGTTGGGGAAAAGATGGAGGAGAGGGTGGAGATGGTTTTTATACAGTCGGCCGGGAGAGATCGAGGCTGAACGGCTCCAATCGCGCACGGGAGAGTGGATGGCGGCGTGGGCATCGTGTGCGAGATTCTCGGAAGAGAGGGGACGTGGACGCCGGAGAACTCGGGGGAGTGGGGCGGACTCGGTCCGCGACTGTTTGAACGAGTGGAACGCGCGGGGGATGAGGCGGGAGGCGGCGCCGGATCGGACGGCTTCGGGGAATTTCCCCTCCGCCCGATTCGGACGAAGGAGGAAGATGATGCTGACAGGCGGGCCCGGCCTATTAGCGGGAGGTGCGTGGGCGTGGGCGCGGGCACGTTCACGGGCGCGGGCACGGGCACGAGCGCGAGCACGAGTGCGGGCGCAGGCGCGGGCGCGAGGGCGAGGGCGTGGGCGCGGGGCACGGCCGCGAGGGCGCGGGGGCGAGGGCGCGGTCGCGGGGACACGGGCGCGAGGGCGCGGGGGCGAGGAGGAAAAGGCCGGGGAGGGAAACCGGCCTGCGGCACAGTGCTGGGCCGGCGGCCCAGCGATGGAGAAAAAGAGGAAACAACGAAAACAGAAGGGAAAAGAAAAGGAAAAAAGATTTCCAGGACGATTTAAATTCCGATAAGCGTATTTGATTTATTAAAAATAGTTCCTGTGCTCTGTAAATTCCACTAAAAATCCAGTTAATGTATTTTGGCACAGAGAATACAAGAAAAATATTCTCCGCCACGATAATTTATTATCTTGCATTTTACACCATCAATTAATTCCTCTAGCCTTTTTAAATTTATTTTCTTGGGTATTTTTCACAAGTAATATTTAGTGTGGCTAATCTCAGGGTGTGACAGAGCCGATGTTGTTTGAGGAGAAGGTGGCGTCGGAGCAACGACATCGGCATCGTTTTTCTGCTTCTTCGAGGAGGGGCGATGCGCTAACTTCTTCCGTTTTTGTCCCATCGGCCGAGGCGCCTTGAGAAGAGCCGATGGAGATGGAGCGTCGCGCCCTAAGTTTGGAGTGGCCGATGGAGGTTGATACAGAATCGGCTGACCACTGTTGCTTGTTGTTGGGGGTTCGACGCTGGCGGCCTACAAAATTAGGAGTGAAAGTTGGTTGGAGAAGGGGATTAAGGCTTGCAGGTGTTACCTCTTCATCGGATTCGATGTACTCGGTGTCAAGACGGGAACAGTAACAGGTGGGCGCTAAGCTGAACAAATGTTTCTTCCATTCTGACCACCATCGGACAAAAAGCTTGGTATTGGCAGTGCAGATGTACACCTCGGTGGCGGCGCCTAGAAGGAGGGGGTCCGTCAAAGTCCGCATCCGGTCATATTCCAGGGCGCTGCTGACCGTGCCTCGGGCCTGAAGTTTGTCGATGAAGAATAGACCGATCGGGAGCTGACCAAGGCCAAACTGGCGGGAGCCGACCGATGGATGGTAAAACTCGTAAGAAGGCTGCGATCGGCCCAGAGAAAAGCTAGTTGGCAGCAGACGAGGAGAGATAGCCGATAGAAATATGGCCTTGGACTCATCATTATCCAAAGCTTTGAGTGGGTCAAAGTTAGAAGGCATCTCAAATGATGATGAGTCATTATATGCAAACCAAAGAGTGGCATCCCTGGTGAAACCATAGTAAAACCCCTTGAACCACTGACTAAGTTCAGCGGGGGTTATCTTGCCGCCAGAGAGAGCCGATGCAGCTTCGCCCATGGAAACGCATCGGCGGTAAACGGGATCTTGGTCTTCTGTGTAATCGGCTGGAAAGGATTGCTTGAGAAGAGAAGTCTCAGGGACGGCCTTGGAGGTGTAGATGTTGAGCCAGAGCTGTACGAACCACCAAGGACCCTTGATATGGCTGACAGGCTGGCCGGCCGATAACTTAGTTGCCACTTGGTGAAGCAACTGATAGGTGGCACCAAGGAGGAATTGCCCCAAGGGGATCTGTTTCCGATCAACCAAGCATTCTGCCAAACATTGCATGTTGATTGTCGGACTGAGGGTTGCGCCACCAAAAACAAAACGCTCCAGCCATAGGTTCAGAAAAGCAACGTGTTCCCGATCATCAACCGATCCAGTTCCTTTATTGTGAAGAGATATGTACCTGGACCAGCCGCCGATATTCTTTGCTTGAAGCCGATGAGCAGGTTTGAAGCGGAGCTTGAAGGGATCGATGTAGCTTGTCGTGTCCAGACAGGTGAGCATGGTCACATCCAGCAAAGTGGGGGTCATCGGCCCATGCCCGAACAGGAAGGCATTGAGGGCATCAGACTAGAAATATGAGGCCGACGCTAGCAGGGGTTCATTTCTTTCCATATCGGCCAGAGATAGATTGATGCAGTGGCCGATATGAGATTCTTCCCAATAGGTCTCTTCGCAGCCGACACCCTGGTGTACCAATCTCTCCACCCAGGCAATTTGCTTGGCCACGACCTGAAGCTGTTGGTCCAGTCGCCGACTCGCATGGCCGAGTTCTTGAAAGGAATACGCTGGGTCTCGGCGCATATGAAATCGGTGGGATCTTCGCTACCCATGGGGCCATGATAGAAAAAGTTTGGGTAATCGGCGGCCGGGATCAAGATCTGGCCTCTAAGATGCTACAGTAAACAAGAACACGACGAAGAACAGATGAAGAACATGGTGGATTGGATGCATCCGGGTCACAAAATCGGGAGAATTAATCGAGTAAGAAGATTACCTCAGGAACTACAGATGCTGATGCCATCGCAAGAAAGGAAGAAGATGCAGAAATCAACGGCTGAAGAAGAGGGCTGCGACGGTTTGTCTGGATTCGCTGGAGCTTGTTGAAGTTTTGGGAGATGAAGCGGTAGTGCTCTGGTGATGTGAAAGCGTAAAAAAGGGGCTAGGAAGACGAAGCGTTTTTATAGAGATATGATGACCGGGCGAGAATCGAGGCCGTTGGTACTGTTTCAAACAATTATGGCAAGTGGGCTACTTTGGGCCGTCTCGGTATGGAAGAAGTCTCGAGGCCCAAGATGGAAGAATTTCGAAGTCCTATAGAAGAACTCCGAAATTGGGGGGCATATGTTAACGCCAAAATTTGGTAAGGCCCTGTATCAGGTTCGGTCAAAGAGAGCGTCACGGTCAACTAACGGAGATTGATCCAGAAGGGACCAAATCCAGGGAGGAGTCGTGAAGACTGCAGTATGGCAGTTATTTGCCGTATCTACCATTTAGGCAATATTAGTTTTTATCTTTAGCAGACTTGATCTCGTGTCCGATCAGGTCCTGTTAGTGTTTCCTTTTGTAATTAGGAAGTCTTGTGCTGTGTCCTATCAGGACCATATTAACTCGGGGTATATATACGTATGCCCGGGTACCTTGTAAATTATCACTCGATCAATACGATTTCGGCGCATCGCCACCCTTCCGACGGGATCTTGCTTCTCGAGCCGGGCTGCATAGGTTAGGTCCGAACTCCTGCGAAGGGTAAGTCTCAGTTACCCCGGGCTACCATCGGCTAGGACTTCCTCGGTTAGGTCCGATATTCTAGTCGGTTTATGGTAGTCGGCTTACCACGATATATCTAGTTTATCTATGGCTGCATCAGTTCAGTTTGATCTCATAGATTGATTAGGTGTATCACATCACGTGTGCATAGATCGTATCGGCTTCACTGGGAGTGATTTTATCATCGGTTTTGCTGCATCGGTTAGGTTCGACCTACTAAACCGCTAGCGATAAATCGGTCCTGCTAAGTCAATACTTTATGTGCAAACGTCTTATCGGAGTGTATAGCCGATAAGTTATCATATACATCACGATCGCATCAGATCTATCGGCCTGTCGAGATCTCGCTATTATCAGTCTGTGCGCAACGGTGGTCCGATCTACTAGACTGAATAACAACGTTTTCTTAATAAGCCCATGGTTTTATGCGAATGTTGTTATTGGAGTGCTTAGCCGATAAGTTCTCTCTTTAAATACAGCCGATTATACTGCTTGCCTTGTTATATATTCTTGCTTGCATTACTGCTCTTCGATCGGCTAAGGGTTAGCCGATTGATTTTCTCTGCCGATCCGAGTACAAGCACAAGCGAAGTTCCGGGCACGACCTCAGGTAAGGCACGGGCCGTCAAGCGGCATGAAGACCCCGAGAGCCGATGTGAGCAAGGGCCCGGGCACGCAGGCGCGCGCAGTATTTTCACGGCAATATCAGTAACCTTAAACTATGATCGGCTGGAGTTTATTCAATTTATTTCTTATGCACTCTGCTCATTATTTTGTCAAGTTTATAGCCGTTTTTGAGCATTCCTTCGATGATCGGCTAGCGTGATACTTGTTTATTTATTACGTTATTGCTCTTGCCGTCATCGGCTCTCAGCCGATGTATAAGGTGCTAACAGTGCGTATCGCCATCGGCTGATGAGATGAGTCCAAGCGGCTACCAGCCGATTGGCTCACAAATTGACATCTTCTCTCCTTGTCAATTAGGGGTCAAATTGACTGCACGCCTACGAACCTCAAACTTTAGGACCTGCACTGGAGTGAAGCAAATCTCCCAGGCCTCGCGTGTCTCCCAGACGCGCCGGACGCCCCCGGCGGGTTTTTCGGCATCAACACTTTCATCATTGGAGAAGATTTTAATTTATACAGAATGATTGAGGAGAAATCTAACACCAATGTGACCTTAAAAAAATAGAGATGTTTAATAATTTTATCTCAAACTTTAACCTGAGAGAGTTATACCATGGGGATAGTAAGTTCTCTTGGTCCACTAAGCAGCAAGATCCTGTTAAGGTTGTTCTTGATAGAGTTCTGATGAATCTTTAGTGGGAAAACTTGTTTGCTCTTGCTTCCTTGACTTCTCTTTTGAAAGTTGGCTCTGATCATATACCTTTGCTCCTAAGAACTAGGGTAGATAGAAATCTTGGTCCCTGTGTGTTTAGATTTGAACCTACTTGGCTCCTTGTAGAGGGTTTAAAGAGCTAGTTAGTGAGAAACTTAATCAAAGAGATGGCTCTTATATTTTAGATCATTGGAATAGAAAAATAGCAGGGTTGAGGAAATTCCTAAGAGGGTGTAGTGCCAATAATAAAAGAGCTCAGAGAATTATAAAACAAAATCTTAAAGAGAGGCTAACTGAGTTGGATAATAATATTGAAGCTGGAAGAACTGATTCAGAGGTATGGAAGGAAAGATATGAGGTGGAAATTGAGCTAGAGTTATGTTATGAGAAAGAGGAAGCTTACTGGCATAAGAGATGTGGTGAACAATGGATTTTAAAAGATGATCAGAATACCTCATATTTTCATAGAATAGCTAATGGAGGGAAAAGGAAGTGTAACATAAGCTCTTTAGAACATAATGGAGAGATCATTAAGGATCAGAAGGAGTTGACTTCTCACATAGTTGAGTTTTACAAAAATCTTTTTAGTGTTGATCCTCCTTCATCTATTCATCTCTCTGATAATGTTTGGGCTAATCAATTGAGATTAAATGAGGAGGATATTGAAGAACTAATAAAGCCTTTTAGTATGAAGGAACTAAATACTGTTATTAAGGAAGCTAAATTAAATACAGCCCCTAGCCCAGCTGGTTTTCCTATCCAGTTCTATAGATCCTTTTGGGATATTCTTAAGAATGATTTCTTTGAGATGATCATTTTACTTCATAAAGGAGAGCTAGACCTTAAGAGATTACACTTTGGAGTTATTACCTTGATTCCTAAGATTTCTAATGCTCCTACCATTAAGCATTATAGGCCTATTTGTGTGCTGAATGAGAGTTTTAAGGCGATTAGTAAAGTGGAAGCATATAGAGTTATGAAAGTGGCAGACAAGATTATTTCCTCATCTCAGACAGCTTTTATCCCTGGTAGAAATATTTTAGAGGGTTGTGTGGTGATTCATGAGATTATTCATGAGATGAAGATTTCTAACTCAAAGGGTATTATTTGGAAAATTGATTTTGAGAAAGCCCATGATAGGGTTAAATAGGATTTTTTGTTTCAGGTCTTAGAGAGAAAATGTTTTCTCAATATCTGTAAAGATTGGATTAAAGCTTGTACTGTCAGTGGGAAGGTGTGTATTAACATTAATGGTCAGAGAAGTGAGTTCTTCAAAACACATAGGGGTCTAAGGCAAGGGGATCCCTTATCTCCAATCCTGTTTAATCTAGTTAGTGATGCTTTGGCAGCTATTTTTGAGGGGGCAAAAAGTGCTGGTTTCCTCTCTGGGGTATGTTCTCATTTGGTGATAGGGGGTTTATCTCACTTGCAATATGCTGATGATATTGTCTTCTTTATCCCTTATAATGATAAAGAAATTGTCGTAACAAAATTTCTATTACATTGTTTTGAAGAGATATCAAGCATAAAAGTTAATTTTCATAAGAGTGAGGTTTTTTCAATTGGTCTAAATGAGATGGAGACGGATAGAGTGGCTTGCATGCTAAATTGTCCTATTGGATAGTTTCCTATGACTTATTTGGGTATTCCTATAAGCCCTAATAAGCTGATAAATACAGAGTTTAGTTTTATTTTGAATAAATTAGGAAAAAGACTCGGTACTTGAAAATGTGGTAATCTTTCCTATGGAGGTAAAGATATTCTTATAAATTCTTGTCTCTCGGCTATTCCCACATATGCTATGGGGTTTTATCTTCTTCCTCAAGGGATTCATCAAAAAAAAAAAGATAGTATAAGAGGTAGATTTTATTGGTCTGGGTTGAGCTGTAAGAAAAAATTCCATATGGCTAAATAGAGAGATTTGGCCTTTCCTAAAGAAGCTAATGGATTGGGTTTTACAGAAACTAGAGCTATGAATGCGGCACCTTTAACTAAATGGATTTTTGCTCTGGAATCAGAAAAATCTAATCTGTGACCGGAGGTTTTAAGAAAAAAAATACTTGAGGGGGAAAGGGTGTTTTCAAGCTCAAAATTTGGGAGGCTCTCAATTCTGAAAAGGGATTAAATCTATTAGTAAATGGACAAAAATGGGGAGCTGTTGGAGTATGGGTCAGGGGACCCATATTTCCTTTTGGAAAGATGTATGGTATGGAAGCTGTTCTCTGAGTATTACTTTTAATAATATCTTTGAGATCTGTTACCAACAAGATATCTCTATGGCTGATGTAATTTTGTTGGGTCCCCACAGTTTATCCTTTAGGAGATCCTTTGGTACTGATGAATTACACTTGTGGCATGAACTGGAAGAGATATGTTTAAATATCCAGAGAGGAGATGGTATAGATTGTTTAAGATGGAGCTTAGGTAAAAATGGTATGTTCTATTCAAAATTTCTATATGAGGTGTTAATTTTTAGAGGGGTAAGAGATAGAGATAGTTTGGAACTTTGGAGGGCTCCTGTTCCTTTGAAAGTAAAACATTTTATTTGGCTAGCAAGTAGGAATAATATTCAATCTATTGGTGTTAACACCAAAATTTGGTACGGTTCATTATCATTTTCGGTTAAGGAAAGGGACTATATCAGCCAATGGAAACTAATCCAGAAAAAACCGAATTCAGGAAGGAATCGTAAAGACCACGACATGAAGATTAATTACCTTATCTATTAATTAGGTAGTTTTAATATTTTTTAGAAAACCTGATCTTGTGTCCGATCAGGGCTTGTTAATTTTCCTTTCATAGATAGGAAACTAATGTTTCGTATCCGATCAGGACTGTATCCACTCAGAGTATAAATACGTATGCCCGGGTACCATGTAAATCATCTCTGACAGATCAATAAAAATTCGGCGCATCACCACTCTTTTCGACGGGTTCTTACTTCTCGAGCCGGGCTGCATCGGTTAAGTCTAAACTCCTGCAAGAGGGTAAGACTCGTCACCCCTTACCACGGTGTATCTACTTTGTCTACGGCTGCATCAGTTAAGTTTGATCTCTTAGGCTGAGTCGATATACCACATCACGTGTGTGTAGATTTTATCGGCTTATTGGGTGTAACTTATCGTCAGTTTATGCTGCATCGGTTAGGTTCGACCTACTAAACTGCTTCCGATAAGTTATCCCTGTTAGGTTGATGGATTTTGCGCAAGCGTCTTATCGGAATGTATAGCTGATAAGTTATCATATACATCACGATTGCATTAGATCTATCGGCTCATCGAGATTCTTTTATTATCATCGGTCTGTGCTGCATCGGTTAGGTCCGACCTACTAGACTGGTAGTAATAATTTTATCCTTGTTAAGTCGATGGGTTTGTATGCGATGTTTTATCGCAGTGTTTAGCCGATAAGTTATCTTTTACTAGGTAAAGCCGACTGCATTGTCTATTGATTATTCCTTATTATTTTGGTTATCTACACTATCATCGACTTTCCAGCCGATACACATGTTATATTGGTAGTCGGCTATTCATATCGCTATCGGTTTCCTAGTCGATACACAAATGCTGTCAGTAGCCAGGCAGTCGGCTCGAGGGCAATCGGCTGATGTTTTATTTGCTTATATCATCATCGGTTTTCTAGCCGATATACAAGTTACTATCGGCAATCGACTGGAGGAAGTCTGTATCGGCTCGTCGGCCGATTGGATCAATGATCTAACTTTTCTATCCTTGTCAATTGCTGGGTTAAATTGACTGGCACGCTCGCGAACTTTAACTATTTAGGACTTGCACTGGAGCTAAGCAGATCTCCCAGGCTTTCGCGTGTCCTAAGACGCCGAACCATATCATCGGCTCGTTTCCTACGCTTCCGGCGATTTTCGGCGTCAATAGTTGGCCAACTTAAAAGAAGAGGTTGGGAAGGGTCTGAGTTTTGCAAGTTGTGTGGGGCTGTGGAAAACGCTAACCATATTATGTTTAGTTGTCCAATTGCTATGTTTAGTTGGTGTGTTTGTAGAGAGGGTGGCCAAAGTCTGCTAAAATTTTGAGGATTTTATTTTGTCTTTCCTTGAGAGAGATGGTACTAAGCTAAGTAGATGTTATAATAGCCTGCTGGGGGCAATTTGTTGGGCTCTATGGTTGAAAAGAAATAATTGAGTTTCTAGAGATAAAGTTATGTCATCTCCCTTAACTGTTATATGTTGTTCTATTTTTCTCCTCAGGCAGTGAAAAACGCTGATGAAGAAGGAGGATGAACAGCTTATGGGTCCAATGATTGATAAGCTTCAGGCAATGGTGATATCTATCACTGGCCAGCGATTTGGAATTGGATGATTAGTAGTTTGCTTTTGCTAGATTTTGTTGGTGGTTCTTTGTGTTTGAGTGGTTGTATTGGTCCCGGCTATGGCTCTGGTTTTAGTTTAGCTTACCTGTTTCAGCTATTAGTTTGGGAAAAACTTTGTCCCTGTAGAGGTGCTATCCTTGTGGTTGTGTTGTTTAGCTTGTTCTTGATGCACCCTAGTTTAAATTGCTATCCCTAGTAACATCTGTATTGACTTTGTTGGCTTTTAAAAAGCAGGCTTTAATGTCTTTTATCTAAAAAAAGCTAACATACAGCCGATTAAACGAGTTGATGCGCAACTTAATTACGACCGGCCTATGACCTAATTAAGTAGATTACCAAGTAAGACCTATAAAGGATTAACAAAGAAGCATCCAACATAGGGGCAGGTGCTCCCTCTGTCGTAAAATACAGCTACCTTTCTAGTTTTTGGAGAGATTAAGAATTGAGATAAAAGATCTAAAATACATTCGCTAAAGTCAATAAAGCGTCCGTTTTAGTTTGCTTGTTGTAGACTGATAGGGTTAGGATGGTAAGATTAGTGTCAAAATTTACCTTTTACACGTTATATTTAAGAGAAATTTAAATTATAAAAATAACTATATTTTGGAAAGGAGGAAGCCGCTGCAAAACTCCATCTTCCTTAAGTGTAACTGGGTATTCGCTAAAAAAAAGTGTACTCCATCTATTCTAAAATGTAACAACTTCTAACATTCAAAATTTGTTATAAAATATAATAACTTCTACACCTATATTTTCTTTTCAACCAATCATAAACTTCCATACAAAAGTTTTACACGTACTTTCTCTTCTCAACGAATCATGATCTTCTCTTATTTAATTCTAATAATTTTTTAATATTTATGCTCAGCTCTAAAATGCTTTATATTTTAAAACAGAGAAAATAACTGTATCCGTCTGTCAGGTCTGAACCCACATGAAAGTAGTCCAAACCATCAGCCGGTTAGATCACAGCCTACATCAAGTCATGCACCGTGTACCACCACCATCAACGGTGTGTGCCTCCGATCCTCAAGTCAAGGAGCGTGGTGTGACGTTACAATAGATGATGGCGGAGAAGAGAAATGGTATTCACTGGTTCCTCGTGATGCGTGCGCCAAAACAGGATCGGCACGGCAAGGCCGATCCAGCGCAGTCGCAGAGCGCCAGGCCCCGGCGAGCGGCAAGGTGTCACGTAACGGTCCTTGCCTCTGAAGAAAGCTTCACTTGCGGCCGGGTCCCATCTACAGCGACTGTTTAGCTATGCTTAGAAGATGGTAGACTGAAATCATTGAACCCAAAAGGTAGAAAATGCGGTAGAGTTGAGCTCTCGTGAGTCTCATCGCACAACAAAATCGCATATGAATAATCGTTTGCACTTGCGTTTTGCAATGACAGGCCAACGGCTACCTTCTTCGTCCATATCAAAACCACTCGCTTCCAAGAATGGATCCATTGCTTCCATTCTCTTCCTTGCTTTGGCTCTTCCCAAAGCCGAAGCTGCGCACGAAACCCAAGAAAGAGAAAAGGCTCATCTTTGCAGCACTGTACTGTGCTGCTCGACATGACCGGGCAAGTGGCGCTCGACCCAGCTCCGGCCGGCGGCGAGGGCAGGGCGGAGATCGACACGTCGGCGCCGTTCGAGTCGGTGCGCGAGGCCGTCGACCACTTCGGCGGCAGCGCCGTCTGGAGCTCCTGCCTCATCAAGCGAATGCTCGCTCCCCCAAAGGTGACATCGCCGTTCCACCTCTTCTTTCCTACAGTAATCTTCGCTCGATTCGTGCTTCCTTCTCCATTTCTCCAAATACCGTGCTGTGGAGTGTGGAACGAACTGTTTATTGTTCAGTACAGTAGGAAAGTGTTTAGTCCTAGACTACTAGCTGTCATCATTGGATTAGCAAATGCAGCTTGCAAATCTGCATCAGTGTTTGTTTGCTCCATTTTGTCTGATGCTACCTATCTGCCTGCGGAAACAGGACCAGCTTGATGAGACTGCAGAATGCGTCCGATCAGATGGGCGCACTGTGCAGCTAGAGAAGGAGCTCAGCATCAAGGAAAGGAAGACACTTGATATGCTCGAAGAATTAGAGTTCACCAAAAAGATCATTTCGGATTTAAAGCTAAAGATGCAGAGAGAATCAGCCGATGCATCAACCGTCGTTGGACAGCCGGGCCAAACTGAAGCACCAAGTGCAGAAACTGAGGAGAGTCATTCTGAAAATGTTGAAACTTATGGGGATATGGGTGGCCTGGATATACAGCTGCAGCAGCCTCCAAGTTCAGTGCTAATGGAGCTTGAGCAGGCAAAAGCGAACTTGACCAGAACCACAGCTGATCTTGCTGAGATAAGAGCCTGTGTTGAGTCGCTGCGCAATGAGATAGCAAAGGAGAAAATCTTGGTGGAGAGAAGTCGAGAGAAGGTGTGCTCCAATACATCCTTGATTTCTTCGCTGGAGGATGAGTTGGATCATACTACACGGAAGTTGCAAACGCTGAAGGATAGGCAAAGAAGGCGCGAAGATCCCTCTCAGATTCTGATGGAGATAAAGAAGATGACATCAGAGATAGAGCAGCTCAGAAGTGCAGTAAACGCATCGAAATCTGAAGCTATGATGTTGGCTGCGGAAATTGAGCAGACAAACGCTAGCATTTCCACTGCTGAAGTGAGGTGTCTTGCAGCCAAGAAGATAGAGGAAGCGGCAAGGGCAGCAGAAGCCTTTGCACTTGCTGAGATCAAGGCCCTACTTAGCAGTGAAGCTTCAGCTGGAGATCTCCAGGGCACTGATGGAGTGATCTTGTCGATGGAAGAGTATTTTGAGCTTGCTTCAAAAGCTCAAGAGTCTGATGTTAGCTCGAGGAAGAAAATTGAAGCTGCAATGGTGCAGGTGGAAGAGGCCAACCAATCAAAGTTCAACTCGCTTAACAAGCTAGAAGAAGCCAAGTTGGAAGTTGAGAAGTGCAAAAAGGCACTGCAGGATGCCCTGAAGAGGGCACACGCTGCCAATCGGGGGAAGATCACAGTGGAACAGTCTGTTCGTAGATGGCTATCTGAGAATGGATACAAAAGTTACTCATTTCGTGATCCTTCCAAGTTAAAAAATGTAGCAGATATCACTGATGTTTCAAAGAGATCCTTGAAGCCAACACTGTCAATTGGGCAGATATTGAACATGAAGCTAATGGGACCTGATGGGTATGACAAAAGCGTTTGGGATGATACAACTGAAACTTCTAATGTCTCACTTGGTCAGATTCTGAACAGGAGGAACGCCGTTTTTTATAACAGCGATATAGCTTCTCAGAAGAGATTGTTGTCAGGAAAAAGGAAGAAATTTGCCTTCACAGGGCTTTCAGTTTTCTTAGCAAAACAAGCCAAGAGCAAGAAAAATAGAGGATCAGATTAGAGGCGATGTTTACCTAAGCCTGAAACAGTAGCTATCTGATGAGTGTTGTGACCCCTATTTCCATGTTCCTTTGTATTGTTTCTAGTAGATATACTAGTTGGTTATGGACCTGCGTCCTGTGAAGTCTGAAGCTCCAATGGCTTTCTCTCACCTGGGATGATTGGTTGCTGATTAGGAAAGTTAAGCTATAACCATATTGACCTTGGTTGTGTTCATAACTACAGGATTATTTAAATTGGAATCAATCGCTAACACACCGTCGATATGTCCGAGTGGTTAAGGAGACAGACTTGAAATCTGTTGGGCTTCGCCCGCGCAGGTTCGAACCAGTAGACGCTTGTTTTTTTAATTCGTGATGGACTGGGCCTTGTGGTGTTGTGAAATGGACCCTTTTTTCTTTGATAGACTGGGCCTTATGGTATTGTGAAATGGGCCGTTGCAAAAATGGTTCCAGTTCCTCGTCTTCTGCTGCAAATCTTCCCCGCCCTTTTTGCCTCCTGCTTTGTTCACGAATCACCAAGTTCATGCTTATTTAACAGCAAATCCACTGTTCAATGATTTTCGGTTACATGCTCGTATTAGGCCAAGCATGGCTGCCTGCAAACAGCAACTTTCTTCAAGGCTGAAGTGCTGAAGATTGTGTGTATGACCTAGACTAGTTGGGTAACAATTGGAGGCAGGCCGCAACCCTTTTAGACCGTTCCTCTTCGGAAGGCTCAAGACCGCAGCCACCTAACGAAGTCTCTTCGATGGCCTAAGACCGAAGGCATGAGGGTGAAGGGCAGAGCTCGAAAGCGAAGACGGTAGTATACTCATCAAAGACGAAGGGCCGCGGGAGAAGACCCCAAGAAGGCCGAAGAGGTGGCCCCACGGGCAGAACCTTGTGGCAGCCGTTCCGACTAAGAAGAGATGGCCGAAAAGGCCGAAGGGCCCACCAAGGGCCCACTCCAGATAAGGGCCTCACCGGCCCGCACGATAGCCCAATAGCCCATCAAGGAGCTTATAGTCAAGAAAAGACGAAACTACCCTTGTAACTGTCCCTATCAAGAGACTATGATGTAATACCACCTATAAATAAAACCCTAGAGCTTGCAGTTGTACTCATAAGCCTATAAATAGGCACCTAGGGCACTGTAATGCGAGGTTTTTTAGATCAATACAAATGATTTACTACTATAGTCCACTCTCGATTTTCACTGTTGTTTTTCGACAACAGTTGGTGCTATCCGTGAGGAATCCTCCTCCAGGTGAGAAGCCGAAGACAAGATGCCTCCGAAGAGGAAATCAACGAGGCGATGAGCAGCCCCACGCCGATACGGGGACACAGAAGTCGATCAACCCGAAGACCCACAGGTTGAAGCACAGGAGGAGCAGGTCGAAGAGGGAGCGCCTCCAACTCCCATGGCCCCTCCGGGCGGAAACGAAGACGCTGTGGCAGTGCCGAGGGCAGAATATAAGGCCATGAAGGATAGTGTACAGAGGCTACAAGACATGCTTCGCTAGATGCAAGAGCAACAGCAGCAGCTATAGGCGCAATCTCAAGCTTTCGGACTCCACCAAGCTCCGGCCTCGTCTACCTAGGCTTTCAGACTCCATCAAGCTCTGGCCTCGTCCACCTAGGCGCTCGCACTCCAAGCGCAACCTACACCCGCTCCGGCAGTCCTAGGGCCTTTGGCCCACAACGCCTTTGTGATCCAGCAGCCGGCCACGACCGTCTTCGTCCGGCCCCAAGCGCCCCCTGTGATGGCGCCCCGGCCAATGGTTCCGATAGTAGCTCCTTCATTGGTCCCAAGCTTAGTGCAATCTACGTCGATGCAGCAGCCTCCCCAACCTCCTTTAGCAGCTGGGCTGACGCCATCCATCTAAGCGCAGCAGCAAGCTCTACTTCAGCAGTTGGGCGCTGGGGGGCAAGGCGCAGTTCCTTCGCCACCGCCCATCGAAGCCACCCCTCTTGCAGGCGATGGGCAGCCCCCGTCGTCACGCATCATCACCCGGCCTAGCTAGCGCAAGCTTCGCCAATCTTCGGGGTTCCTTGCCCCAGCATCGCTCCTTCGCCGGTGAATGATAAGAAGTCGTCGTTGAGCTAGCAGCTTCAAAGGCACCCAATCCCACCCCAATTCAAGAACCCTTCGATCGCCAAATACGCGGGTGATTCGCCGATGCTTTCTAGAAAATGGGAATTCCAGAGGCAGCGCTTGCTCTGGCCGCGATCCCATTACAAGGCTTCGATGGAAGTTCGGTTCATGCGCTGGGACAAGTACAGCTCCAAGTATCGTTCAGCGAGGACGGCAATGCCCGGACCGAATGGATAGTCTTCAACATCGTGGACATCCTTACCAGTACAATGCCATTTTTGACTGCTCCACGCTCAACAAGTTCGAAGCTATGGCGCATCACAACTACCTGCGGCTAAAGATGCCGGGGCCGAAAGGTGTGATCACGGTTCGCGGCAACCAGCCGTCGGCAAGGGCCACTGGGCAAGCAGCAAAGAATGTGCGCGAAATACACAATGTCCAAGACGAGCGGCAGGGGATGGCGAGAGGCTACGGCTTGCACAACCCTTCGTCCCAGGGCGAAGTCAAGAAGATCCCGATCGATCTTGCTAACTCGTCGAAAGTCGTTTCCATCGGCGGAGATGTCGATGAAGCGCTAGCAGCCAAGATCCTAGAAGTCATCAAGCTGAACCTAGACATCTTCGCCTGGGGCCCAGATGATCTATCGGGCGTGAGCCACAGTGCGACATCCTGACCCAATTAGGATCTGGCCTATGTGGCCCATGAGTGTTGTGTGCACTTGATTAGTGCCACCTTCCTAGTTGAGCAAGAGTTGAACCAATTTATAAGGCCTTGTCCCTCCAACCATAGCACTTTCGGGTTAACCCTTTTACATGAAGCGAGGACGAAAGTGTAAGTGGGGTGCTATGTGTAAGTAGGCCCGCCCGTTGGATGGGCTAGGCTGCGCGGTTCTGGAAGGCAAGCTGTTACAAATGGTATCTCAGCTGACCCTCGCGGTTGCGCGTACGGGTCAGTGTGCAAGCATATGGCGCATGACTGTAACACCCAGAAATTCGTAACCAGAATTCTAAACATTCCTGTGTATTAAATCCCTGTCCAGAAAAGCCAGGGTCACAATACCAAGTTGCCATACAGAGTGCGTTTTAAAACAGAATAAATTATCTTACATAAATGCAGCGGTGAAAATAAATAAAATCTATATACAGCTAGCCAAGTGGAGGTTTCCATTCCATAGGCGTCTTGACGGCGGATCCAGCCCAGTTCTCCTGATGATCCTCGTCGGACATATACTCCACCACTGATAGGGGAAAGAAAGCAAGACTGAGTACCATCCACAATACTCCATAAGTCACACCCACAAATATGCACAATGCACGGGAGATAAAGATAAGGTCAAGATTTATTTGCGTAAAAGCAGTTGCAAACAATGATAGTTCGTAAATAGTAAAAAGGTTGATTAATTGAGCAATATTAACCCTCAACTGATCAACGTTACACCACGTTAACTAGGCCCAGCCATCCATCCTGTCACTATAGCAAGTTTTAAGTCAATTTATTAAAGTGAGACTAATCACGGTGAGTCTTGACCAAAATGCCCATGACGGTGGGCGCGGCTATTCGAATAGATTTACTCTGATCAAAGGTGTACAACTGTACCCACAAGACACAGCCCCACACACGTTCCCGTGTGCCGGCGTGTCACCATGACACCCTGCGAGAGGCTATGACAGGACCGTCCATGTAACCTCTCCCTAACCATCCACACCACGCTGAGGTTGCATCTGCCAACAGGACACCCCATATCGGCCAAGCTACCCCCTTGCGTAACAATAGATCTGGAAGCCAATCAACCCGACCCCGAGCCAACCCAACTCCATCACGCCCATTCTCACCAACGGTGCCTAGGAGAAGGAGAAGAGACGTTATAATCCCAGCCGTTGCCCACACTGGCTTGTGGAATGTACAAGTATTTGCCCAAGGGGAACCCGTGAACTGGTCCTTAATTGCTATGGGTGCGACCAACAAAACCATACACCCACCGCCCACCATTCAAGTCAAATTTTAGTAATTTAACATCAACATATCCATAGTTCCCTTTCCCGACATTGAGTCAGACCATAAATGTAAATTAAAGAATTTAGATCCCCATGTGAGCTAAGGTTTCTAATCAGGGCTAAGCATCTTAACAATAACCTCTAGTCATATTATTACCTAGCTACAAAGGTGTACAGGTGGAATAAAGTCAGAGCAATTAAAATTGCATTTATATAGGTCACCCTTCCCCACATGAAATGATAAAATAATACATGTTTATTAATTTAAAACAAATAATTTGCAATAAATGAGTACAAAATGATCGAGAAAATGGTGCGACTTGCCTTGCTTCAGCTCGGCGAATTCAGCAATGACTTCATAGTAAACCAGAGGATCGACGGCGTCGGTTTCTATAGCAAACAACGCACAAACAATTAAAAACAGTATATGTGGACATTGAAACAGGGGCTAAAGGTATTTTTAGTGGATTCTTGGCATTTTTCTGGATTTAATGAAATTTGGATGGGATTAATCGGAGCTCGTATGAATTAGTTATGAATTTTAGAAGTTTTACTGTGATTTCACTATACAAATCAATTATTAATCGATTTATTGAGCAATTAACAGGAATTATTGCGCCATCAGACCATGGGGAACCGGCGCCGACAAGGGGGGCCCACGGGTCAGCGGTGCGGGACGACGGCGGACTGTGGACTCAGTCCACGCACGTGGGCGCGGCACGAGCGCACGCAACCGGCCACGATCTGCCGGGCAGATTGAACGGCCGAGGACGAACGGGACTCGCCCCCACCGGCGACCATCCGGCCTCCCGGAGAGCGGCGGTGAGCAGCGGAGGAGGTGAGGAATGCGACCGAGTACTCACCGAGGTGTGGCGACCGACGGAGAGCGACGGATGACAGCGATCAAAGGGGTTTGGCGGCGGCGAGGTTCGGGTATCCGACGGCGATGGCGTTCCGGCAGCGCAAAGAAATGACGGAGGTGCGATGGGGTTTAGAAGAACCTGGTGGAGGTGTAGAACGTGTTAGGAGAGAAAAAGACCGAGTAGGTTGACGGAAATCCACGGCCGACTGCCGGCGGAGAGGCTTACCAAAAAGGGCGACGGAGAGGATGGAGTTCCGGCGGGAATCCGAGGCGGCCGGCGGTGGAACAGGACGCAGCGGGGTGCGGCGAAGCTAGCGAGCATGAACATGGTAGTCAACGACGGCCGTAGCGACGGTGACGTGCGACTGGAGTTGACGGAGTGCAGCGGCGGTTCAGGAACTCGGCGCGGAGGGGGTTAGGGTACTCGGCAGATGGGGCAACTGAGAGAAAGTAAGAGCGGACCACGGGTAGGGTTTATATGTACTCCGTTGTGGGAGTTCGTGGCCGAGTTGGCCGAATTTCGCGAGAACGTACGGACATGCGCTAAGAGGGGGCGCGTTCCTGGACATTTGCCTATATACCTATGTGGCTATGCAGGTAAGTTAGACTGGCAGGGATGCCAGGTCCTTTGATGGGGTGTGTGTGACATCCTGGCCCAATTAGGATCTGGCCTATGTGGCCCATGAATGCTGTGTGCACTTGATTAGTATCACCTTACTAGTTAAGCAAGAGTTGAACCAACTTATAAGGCCTTGTCCCTCCAACCATAGCACTTTCGGGTTAACACGTTAACACGAAGTGGGGACGAAAGTATAAGTGGGGTGCTATGTGTAAGTGGGCCCACCTATCGGATGGGCTAGGCTGCGTGATTCTGGAGGGCAGGCTGTTACTCGCAGCCTCATAGAACATCATCTTGCTGTCAAGCCCACCGTCAAGCCCGCCATTAAACCAAGAAAGCAAAAACTGCGCAAGATGTCAATCAAGCGCCAGGAGACGGCTAAGGCGAAGGTCAGCAAGCTAATCCGGGCCAAGTGGCTGGCGAACCCGGTGTTGGGAGTGCGGCCTTAGTACACGAAGGCGAAGGCGGGCAGGTGCTTGTATACTTCGTCTCCGAAGCACTACAAGGAGCAAAGCTTAGATACTCGGAGATCAAAAAATTGTCCTACGCCCTCGTCATGGCCTCTCCAAAACTTCGTTGCTTTCAAGCACACAAGATCATGGTGTTGTCGCAGTATCCCATTGGAAAGATGCTCCGAAACAAGGAGGCCACAGGTCGCTTGGGCAAGTGGGCTGCGGAGCTGGCCCCCTTTGACCTCCGTCATGTTGCCCGAACAACGATCAAGTCGCGGGTTCTTGTTGACTTTGTCGCTGAGTGGACTTCGCCTGTGGACAAGGCAGCTGTAACACCCTAAATTATCCCCATATAAAAATAAATAAGAAAAGGAATTTTAGAAATTAAATTAAAAGCCTCAATGAGTAAAAATAATAAAAACAGAGAAAAATCTATAGCAAAATGGGCTTGGAAATAATTTTATAAAATTCTTTCCTTAATCATCTATTTTCTAAAATTTTCTGGGATTTATTTGATTAAGGGAACTATTTTTGGTGAATTAAACAAGTCTATAGCATTAAAATAAAAGAAAAAGGTTTTAAAAACCCTCTTCTTTGTGCATGGACTGAATCCGGCCCGTTACTGTGCACTTAACGCCCCTCCTCGTGTGCGCTGCCCATGGTCTGCGGCCGCCGCTTCGCCTGCGCCTCGCTGACAGGTAGGCCCCACCTATTAGCTTCGTCGTCAACATCTCCCCGGGGAGAGGCCTGTTCATCCCCGAGTGCCGCCGCCGCAATCCCGTGTATTCCGCTCGCGTCAGTTGGCCTCGGATCAAATTGGTTGAGGGAAAATGGAGCTCCAGTCCTCCTCTACCTTATCCCCAAGGAAACCGGAGCCCTATCGCCGTCAGTTGAGGAAACCCTTCCTGACTCGGATCTTATCCCTAATCCGTCTCCGCTGCATATCTCGCCGAACCCGAGCCGGACTCGCCACCTCGCTGCTATAAATAGCAAGCCCTAGACCCCTGGAAGCTATCCCGCGCACAAGGTTGAGCTCTAGCTAGCCCTAGCCGTCTCCCCGCGTCCCGAGCTCGCTCCGCCGCCGCCGCCAAGCCCCGGTCGCATGTTGTCACCACTTCAGTCGCCGTTGGAACTCGCCGCCGCCTCTGTGAGCTTCACCAAAGCCCAAGAAAGCTTGGCCCCTGCCTCTGGACGACCGTAGATCATCGGAGCGACGTTGCTGAGGGGAACCCGAAGACCGCCGCCGCTGGCGCCTCTTGTCGCCGTCCGCCGCCCGTCTACCCACGGTGAGAACCGCCGTGACCTCCTCTACCTATTTCCACCCTCGCCGCACGCCGCCATGCCGTCGATCGCCAGTGACCATTGGTCTCCGTGCCACCGCCGCCGCCTGTGCTGCCTCGGCCGTCGACGTGGATGCTGCGTAGGCGCCAGCTCGGATCCGCTAGGGTCCAATCCGAGCCGTCGATTGCCCGATCTAATCTCAGCCTTCTGATCTGAGTGGGATTAGATCTAAGCCTTTGATCTCTCTTAAAATCTTGGATCGATCTAGACCATCCGATCTGGCTTCATTAAATCCTAATCGTCGGATCGTCCTATGAACTTCTGTGGACTTCGGTGGACCCAGTTGTTGACGTAAATCCTTGCCCCAATTTCCCCTCGAAGTCTTCAATGGAGCCCATCAGAGTAACAATTCAGAGCCGACTTGCTGTATCGGCTGTATCCCCTGGCTAGTGACCTCGAGGTAATCTCCTTCCCATGCTTTTCCGGATAGGCAGTCAACACCGTCGGCTTCCCAGACTGGTAGATCGGTCATCGCGATGTTGGTCGACCGATCTGCTAGAACCATCTCGACTTGATCTCCCTGCCACTGTATTAGACATTGATGCATTGTCGAAGGCACGCAACAGTTCGCATGAATCCAGTCCCTGCCGAGAAGTAAACTGTATGACCCCTTTCCATCGATGACGAAAAACGTGGTGGGCAATGTCTTGTTCCCCACTGTCAGCTCCACGTTTAATACGCCTTTCGCCTCTGATGAATTCCCACCGAAGTCTTTTAGCACCATATTTGTCTTGATCAGATCTTCGGCAGTCTTCCCCAACTTCCGGAACGTAGCATGAGGCATGAGATTAACCGCGACTCCTCCATCAACCAACATCTTTGTCATCGGCTTCCCATTTACGTAACCCTTGATGTATAACGGCTTTAAGTGCCGATGCTCTGACTTCTCAGGTTTATCAAATATAGCTTGATCAGATTGTAACGTTAGTTGAGCGAAAACCTCCTCATCTCCTTCTTCATCTGATGAAAGCGCTTTATACTCCCGAGGCAAAAAGAACACCATATTTACCGGTGCTGATGCGTCCTCATCGTCATTCTTCTTCACTTGCCAAACTTGCTTAGTCTTTTTGGGACGATGATCAACCTCTCCCTGATCTTGACTCTGTTCTTCCTGTTGCTCTCGGTGCCGTAACCGCTGTGCCCTCCTCTTCTGATTTTTCGTGAATATCCCACTAGGGCACCATTGAGGATTCTGGACTTGCTTCTCACGTATTTCCTCTTCATCTTCTTCAAAGAACTCTTCATGGATCGGCCCCAATCGGCTATGAACTGATGTTCTTTTCCCAGACGACCGATCCCGCGAACACTCCTGCTGGCGATCATGCCGATTTCCTGTACTGCTGCACTCGGGGCAATTTTCAGCTGATGGCAGTCTCATTCCTTGATCCCAGCAAAAACGAAAAAACGGGCAGTCCCAATGCGGATTATATTGTTCCGGTCCATCCCCCTGTTCATCGTACCTTGAGTACTTCTCTATCATACCCGATGAAGTAATCCTCGATTTACTCTGACGTCTTCCTTCATCGGCTTGAGTCCTGGACGATGACCCCACATAGACCATGTTTACGGGGAACGGGTGCCCATCTATCTTCATTGGCTTTTTATCTTCAAACTTGATTCGTCCTTGCTCAATAGCCAGCTGAATTTGTTGCCGAAAAACCTTACACTCGTTAGTATGGTGCGATATCGCGTTGTGCCACTTGCAATACTTCTTCTTCTTTAGTTCTTCGGCTGATGGAATCACGTGGTTTGGCGGCAATTGTATTTGCTTTTCCTGTAACAACAAATCAAAGATCTTATCGGCTTTGCTTACATCGAAATCATATCGTTCCTCTTTGCCGATATCTTTGACCCATGGGCATGATACTGACTTCTTGTTCCTGGCCCACTCCGCCAATCCAACCTCAGCGTCGGATTCCTCATCATCTGAGTCCGTTGAATAGACCTGAACCTGAGCAACTCTCCTCTGGTACTTGTCTTTTTTCGCCTCTTGAAATCGGCTTTCATGAGCCGATACCTTCTGTACCAGGTGCGATAAAGATTCGAACTCTTGAGACGAAAACCTTTCTCTGATTGGCGCCAAGAGTCCCTGAAAAGCTAGATCGGCCAGATGCCCATCGCTCAGGTTTAAACTATAACACCGGCTTCTGATATCCCGAAATCGTTGAATGTATTCCGGTACTGTTTCATCTGGTCGTTGCTTAACCGATGTCAAATCTGACAGTCTCAGCTCGTGAATCCCAGCGAAGAAATATTTGTGAAACTGTTTTTCCAGATCGGCCCACCCCCGAACAGAATTCGGCGGTAACGAGGAGAACCATGTAAAAGCCGATCCAGATAGTGATAGGGGAAAAAACCTAACCCTCAGGGCCTCTTCAGCCGATGCCTCCCCGCACTGCGCCAGGAATCGGCTGACATGTTCTACTGTAGACGTGTTGTCCTGCCCTGAAAACTTAGAGAAATCCGGGACCCTGTATCGGTGTGGCAACGGAACCCTGTCAAACCACTCAGGATATGGGTGCCGATACATGAACGCTTGTTCCTTGGGCTTGATCCCGAACTGCTCCCTTACTATCTCCTCAACCCGTGCCGACAAATCTTCCTCTCTTGCATTCTCCCTGTTGATACTGCTGATACTGCATCGGCGGGTTGGTTGCCGATTCTGTCTGTGATACTCCCTCTGGTAAGTACCTGATCGGCTCCTCCTCCCGGATAGTTCTGCTGGTATCCCCCATAATAATAGATCGGTGATATCCAGGAGGATATCCTGTTGCCCCCAGCCTGGTTTTGCGCGAACAAGTGTTCTGGTATATCCTTGCTAATGTTGTAATTAACTTGGCCTGGCTATATCTTCGGTGGAGAAAAACAGGACCCCGAGTTGGCTCTTGGGCAATCGATCCATCAACAGTCTTCTTGATAAGGTTATGCAATGTATTTACTAAGACCCCTGACTGATTGATGAGTGCGTGGTGCACAGCCTCGTTGACCATCTCCTGTAAAGGCTTGATTGGTGGACTCTCGGGTTGTGTGCGGCTCGATTCTCCTACCAGTACTGGTTTTGGAAACTGAGACTTCTGAATCGGCCCTTGCCTTGTCATACTGAAGGATTCTAAACACAGCTTCTGGAAATTTGTCATGGTCTGTTCAACTTGCTGTTTTTGTTCTTCAGTTAGATCTTCCATGGTGACCGGAATTACGTTGTCCGTCTTGACTTCTTTTCCAGCCATGTTGAAATCTTGATTGAAACAGTGTTTGTTGGAATTCTGGCTTGAAACTTCGTGTCCCACCGGGCGTGCCAAAAGCGTGTTGACGCCGAAAATCGCCGGGTCCCGGTTCGGCGTCTGGGTGACACGCGAAGGCCTGGGAGATTTGCTTCACTCTAGTGCAGGTCCTAAAGTTTGAGGTTCGTAGGCGTGCCAGTCAATTTGACCCTGTAATTGACAAGGAGGAAAATGTTAGATCAATGAGCCAATCGACTGGAAGCCGATCTAGACTCGTTTCATCAGCCGATGGCCGATGAACACCGTAGCACTTACACATCGGCTTAAGACCGATGACGGCAAGGACAATAATGTAATAATAAACAAATATCATGCTAGCCGATCATCGAAGGGATATTCGAAAACCGGCTATAAGCTAGATAAAATAAGCAAGTATAATGCATAAATAAATCAAATAGATCCTAGCTGATCATGATCTAGTGTTACTGGTATTGTTATGAAGGTGTGCCTGCACCCGGGCCCTTGCTCATATCGGCTCCCAAGATCTTCGTCCGCTGTCCGGGCCCATACACTGGTCCTTACCCGGGCTCATGCCCGGGCCCTTACCTGGGGTCGTGCCCGGGAACCTGCTTGTACTTGTGCTTGGATCGGCAGAATAAACCCATCGGCTAGCCCTTAGCCGATTGTGACAATAATACAGGCAAGAACATATAATAAAATATGCAATAACGTAAATGATAAATAATTGGTAAACTAGCCGATTGCTTAACAAAGCGAGTACAGGATAAAACAATGAATAAATGTAGTCGGCTTTAATAGGTAACTTATCGGCTAAGCACTCCGATAACACCATCGCACAACACCATCGGCTTATTAAGAGTAAAGCTATTATCGTCAATCTAGTAGATCGGACCTAACCGTTGCAGCACAGACCGACAATGATAACAATGCCTCAATGAGCCGATAGATATAATGCGATCGTGATGAAAATAACTTACCGGCTATGCATTCCGATAAAACGCCTGCACACAACGCATCGGCCCAGCAGGATCGACTTATCACTAGCAGTTCAGTAGGTCGGACCTAACCGATGCAGCACGAACTGATGATAAATCGCTCCCAGTAAGTCGATACAGTCTGTGCACACGTGATGTGATATACCTAATCAATCTATGAGATCAAACTGAACTGATGCAGCCATAGATAAAGTAAATATATCGTGGTAAGCCGACTACCATAAACCAACTAGAATATCGGACCTAACCGAGAAAGTCCTAGCCGATTGGTAGTCGGTGTGACGAGACTTACCCTCTCGCAGGAGTTCGGACCTAACCGATGCAGCCCGGCTCGAGAAGCAGGATCCCGTCGAAGGGGTGGCGATGCGCCGAATTTGTATTGATCGTTGTGATAGATTACAAGGTCCCCGGGCATACGTATATATACCCCGAGTTACATGAGTCCTTATAGGACACGGTATATGATTTCCTATCTATAACAGAAAACGCTAACGAGGCCTGACCGGACACGAGGTCAGGTTTCCTAAAAGAGATAAACCTTTTCCTAATAACTATAGTAATTAACTGCCACGCGCGGTCTTCACGGCTCCTTCTCAGACTCGGTCTGCTTCTTGGATCAATTTCCATTATCCGACTGCAACCGTCCTCTTGACCGAATCTGATACAGGTCCTCACCAAATTTTGGCGTTAACACCAGTCTACCGTAGACCAGAGCCCTTTCTCTCTCTGTCTAGTGGGCCCCGCTGGTCAGCCGCCGGCTGATCCCTCTCTCTCTCCTATGCTGACGTCATAATTCTTTTTCCTGAATTAAATTAATTCCTAAATGACGCAATAAATCAGTTTAATTCTTTTAATAGGCTTTTAAAAGGGTTTAAATTTCTAAAATTCATAACTAATTCATCCGAACTCCATTTGGGGTGATTCAACTTGCAAAATTTTTTAAAAATCAAGGTCTACCCATTAAAAATAAAATATTGTACTATTCATATGTGTTGATGTACTATTTTGCTCATTTTTATTTACTGCCTTTAGCCGCCGACGTTTAGGAAGAGCCGCAACTTCTCAAGGAGAGTTTCGAGGTTTGTGTGGAGCAGCAAGGCAAGTCACACAGATTCCTCAATACTTTTGAGCATATTGTTAGTATGTTTAAAGCTATATTTCCCTTCCACTCTGCATTTATTTTGGAATGTCATCGGTAAAGGGAAACCATAATCCTTGTGTATGGCCCCTCTGAGTTGATAACTGGATATTGTACCTATGGGATAAATATGACTAGCTAGCTTTATTTATTGGTTAGCTAGATTACTTCTAGGGCTCTACTTAGCCATGCTTAACAAACTATAGAATAACTTCTGGGCTGTAACATTCAGTTCGATTAAACATTTAGTTCACATGAAATGATGATTTCATTTACGACTGTGGTCGTGCAAGGCTAATTTAATGGTTCACTAAAATATGGATAAATGGTGGGTTGCGAGCACCAGGGTTGTGAATATTTCTAGCGGTGCTCGTGACAGTTAAGGACCGATTCATGGACTACTTGTTGCAAAGCAATACTCGTGCTAACCACAAGCTAGAATGGGATAGCAGGAGTTTGAATTATGCCGAGTTCAATAGGAGGCACCAGGGCGTGTTTGTGGCTGATATAAGTCCACACATGACAGTGACAAAAAGACCAAGCTTCGGGCGTCGGGCCGGCTTGGGGGAAGATACTTGATCACCCCTACCGGAGACCGGAGGTTCAGCGGAAGGCTCTCCTATTGTGTGAGTTACATGGATAATCCTGTCATAATTCCTTTCCGAGGTATCGTGATGGTATCGAGGCGCACAGTGATGTGTTGTGGAATTGTGTCTTGTGGGTAAATTGGTACACCTCTTGCCAGAGTAAAACTATTCGAATAGCCATGTCCACGGTTAAGGGCGAGCCTAGCAATGTTTTCTGTGATTAGTTCCACTTTACTTAAACTTGACTGTTAAATGGTGAAATATGTGTAGCTCTAGGATGGAGTGGTTGGGCCTATACCGTTTTGGTGAGTGGTATAGTGTTGATCAATATTGCTAATTAATTAATACTTTCAATATTGCTAATTAATTAATGCTTTATTACCCTCACAAATGATTTATTAAATGTTGTTTATGCAAATTTGAGCCCTATTATGCCATCCTTTGTTATCCTGTGCACTTGCATATTTGCTGTGTGGCTTGCGGAGTATTTCATGTACTCACCTTGCAATCAACAATCATCATTCAGAGGAGTACTTTAGCGAGGAGGACTGCTTGGAGGATTAAGCGAGAGTCCCGGTCAGGCTCGTGGAGTGGGTTTCGTCACGTTGTCTTAGTTTATTTACCGCTGATAGAACTTTATTATTTTGTGAGGTACCATTCGCCTCTGTAATAAATATTTTCGATATGTAAACAATTACTTTGATTATCAACTATGTCATGTGTGCCTCAGTTGATTCCTGGACGAGGATTTACACACAATAAAACTCCAGAATTTTGGATGGAAATTATGGGCGTGACAGCAACCTTGCCGACGAACGAGGACTATTGGTCAATGTTCTCTGATGGCTCCTGGTCGCACGCAGGAGCGGGTGCGGCCGCAATCCTCATTTCGCCCGCAGGAACACTCATCCGCTACGCGGCAAGGCTACAGTTCCCCACCACCAACAACACCACGGAGTACGAAGCCATCCTCCTTGGCCTGCGCAAGGCGAAGGCGTTGGGGGCCTAGCGATTAGTAGTCAAGACAGACTCCATGCTGGTCGCAGACCACATCGACAAGACCTTCGAGACCATGGATGAAGGAATGGCGAAGTAGGCCATAAGAGGCCTTCACCGGCATCACAGTCCAGCATCTCCCTAGAGGGGAAAACGAAGAAGCAGACACGCTGGCAAAGGCAGTGGGCACTGGGGAGGCCTTTTCAGCGTTGGGTCTTCTTCAAAGTGAACTACACGCTAAGCGCGAAGCACGAAGATGACTCGTTGCAAGTAATGGACATCGACCAGGGCGTACAAGACTAGCAAACATCTTTTGTACGATTTCTTTCTGAAGGAACGCTCCCCGATGACAAAGCCGAGTCAAAGCAGCTGCAAGCAAGAGCACGAAAGTATAAGATCGTCGATGGGCAACGTACAAAAGCGGAATCCAGAAGCCGCTCCTTCGTTTCATCTCCAAAGCCGAGGACAAAGAGATGATCAGGGAGGTGCACGAAGGTTGTTGCGGTACGCATCAAGCACCGCGGGCGGTGGCAGCCAAGATACTTCGCCATGGGCTATATTGGCCAACGATCCTGTGGTGGTGCAAAGAACACATCAAGAAGTGCCCGGGATGCCAAAAGCATGGCAAATCGCAGAACGCACCATAGTACAAGCTACAGCCGCTTCCCCCAATACGGCCTTTCACTAGGTGGGGACTGGATATCATTGGGCCATTCCCTGCGGCCTGAAACAGCTATAAGTTCGCAATCGTGGTAGTAGAATACTTCTCTCAGTGGATTGAAGCAGAGCCGCTGGCAAGTATAACCTCGGCAGCGGTCCGGCGATTCGTATGGAAGAACATAATCTGCCGCTTCGGCGTCCCTAGGGAATTCATCATCGACAACGGTAAGCAATTCGACTCAGTGAAATTCAAAGAAATGTGCGAGGGGCTGAACATGCGGATCAACTTCACATCCGTCGCACACCCGCAGTCGAACGGGGCAGCCAAAAGAGCAAACGGTAAGATTCTAGAAGCCCTCAAGAAAAGGCTCGACGAAACACCAAAAGGAAGATGGCCTGACGAGCTCACATCAGTGCTCTAGGCTCTTCGCACCACTCCGACATGACCAACAAAGTTTAGCCCATTCATGTTCATATATGGCAAAGAGGCCATGACCCCAAGCGAGCTCGGCACAAACTCGCCCTGGGTCACGATGTCCGGGGACGAGGCGGGGCGAGAGGCAGCCTTAGAGCTGCTCAAAGGAGTGAGAGTCGAAGCATTGCAGAACATGGAAAAATACTCCGTTTCGACCGCAGCACTGTACAACAAAAAAGTGTGGCCAAAGAAGATCTTACCAGGGCACATGGTGCTCAAAAAGAAAAACAATCCCCTAGCAATAGGAAAGCTTGAGTCGAAGTAGGAAGGACCATATCTAGTGGCTCGTAAATCATGCGAAGGGACTTACAAACTGGCGACCATGAAAGGCAAAGAGCTCAACCAAACATGGAACGCCGCTTCGCTGAAGCATTACTACATGTAAAAAAAACTGGAGTAGGGTCATTATCCACAACAGAGGCCTGAACCAGTATAAAATTCCCTGTGTCTTTGCATTTGTCGCAAGTGACCCAAAAGGACAACGTCTGATCAGCGCTCTATCGAACGGGGGAAGCGAAAAGATCAAAGCATTGCTTGATCAAACGTTGAAATTGCGTAGCGTCGTCCAAACGCACAGTGTGGAATATACCTTACCAGACAAGCGTCAAGTAATAACTTAGCACCATCTGTCAAAGGTATGGGACGGCGAGCAGCCGAAGCATCGCTCGACCGCAGAAAAATTCTACCAGTGCAAAACGCGAAAAGCTAACCCACCCAACGAGCGCCAAGCAATAACTTGGCGCTCTCTATTGAAGGTAGGGAATGGCGAGTAGCCGAAGCATCGCTCGGCCGCAGAAAAATGCTACCAGCGCAAAACACAAAAAGCTAACCCACCCGACGAGCGCCAAGCAATAACTTGGCACTCTCTGTCAAAGGTAGGGGATGGTGAGCGGGCAAAGCAACGCTCGGCCACAAAATTGCAAGACGAACGCCTAATCCAAAGACAAAACAAATCACGAAGCCCAACCTAACAACGAGCATTTAGTAACGGCTAAAGAGCTGTCCGTTGAGGGTAAGGGATGGCAAGCGGCTGATGCACTCTTTCGCCACTAATCCGCAATGCGGACGAAGTGACAAACTCACAAAGATATCGAACAGGCGTCGGCTCCACGACAATCAAAGCCATGTGATGTCGAAAGTGACAGAAGAGATGTCAATCAAATGGATTTTATTCAAAGAAAAAGAATGTCCAAATACAAAGAATACATATTGCATTACAGTACAATGTTACAAGTCTATTCTGAAGAGGATGACGCCTCGCTATCGGACGAGTTGTAATCTACAGGGCTAACTAAACTCCCAGTAGGACCGGGAGTAGAAAATCTTGGCCAAAATATGTACTCGCCCGAGGCACCCCCATCTCCCGAAGGAGTATCATCGCTTGTGAGGTCGATGACCGGGGAGTCGCGAGCAACCGCTCCGTGCTCCGCCGAATCGTCACTTTCCAGGACAACGACCGGAACCTCACGAACGGGGGAGCCGACAGGGACGAAGGCATACCGGGGGTTTTGAATCCTTTCTTGATGGGCCGACAGCTGAAAATTTCACCAGAACTTCACCATATCGCCACGGTGAAGTTGGTAGTCCTGGTTAAAGTCGGACATGTCCTTCCCAAGGTCCTTCCGTAGCCACTTCGTCACAGAACGAAGGGCATATCTTCGACCGTTTATAACCACGGCCGGGACACTGTCCTCGGGACCTGGATACCTCATCTTCCCTGGTGGCCTAGACGCGATGAATTTGAAGTTCAACGCTGGCCATAGGTAGTCGAAGCGAGGAAGGCACAGCTTTTGGTTAATAGACACCTGATGTGCGAAAGATTTTTCCATTCATAAGAAAAGGTGGGGCCGAAGGCCTTACAAAAGCAAATTTACAAGGAGCCGGTCTTCGGCTGAAATAGCTATCCTAAGCTATCTAAAAGAAGGAAAGGACAAGCCGGGCGAAGGAGGCCATCACACCTGCGCTGGCGCCTCGGCTTTGGCACGTCTCCGCCACCTCCGGGCATCGTCTCGATAGCCTCGCGTTCCCTCTGCTTCTCCAACTGGTCACGGAGGTGCTCGACGGCTATCTCCTTGCCATTCGGTACCCACCAATCTTTCCGGAAAGATCGGTAGTGGGACCGGACCTCATCCCCGCCCTCCCACACGCTGTTGTCTTCGATGTCACGAGCGTAGATCGCAGGGAGGTCCTCGAGGTGGTCGCAGCTGCCGGCATGGAGTGCCGAAAGGATGCCGTAGCCCGCCGTACAGGCACAGCAGTGGCCAAAGATGCCCGAAGCATCGCCCACCGCCCCCCCGGCCACGACACACCAGTTGATGAATGCCTCGGTGGGGGATTCGTCTTCGGGCAGCAACGGAGGAAAGGCACCCATCCTTGTGAGCGTCACGTGAAGCGTATGGCTGGCATCGATGGCCGAAGCCCGGGTGCCGGCCTCGACCTCTTTCGCCTTGGTGAGCTCGGCGCGAAGTCGTTCCACTTCGACTTCGCGGTCGGCGAGACAGGCTCGGAGCTAGTCGGCCTCGGTCCTTAGGGCGGAGTTCGAGGCCTTGGCATCCTTAAGCGCCTTCTTGAGAACGCCCTCCTCCTATGCCAACCGCTCAGCCTTCGACGCCTCCTCTCGCTGGCGGCTCTTGAGGCTGTCCAAGTGGGCATGCGTCATACGCTCGTAGCTCCTAGTAAAGGAAAGCACCTGGAAAAACGTGAAGCTTCAACTAAGCAAAGCGAAATCAAAGACCCAAAATACGGGCCGAAGAAAAAGGACTTGGAGGAAACAAACCTTGGTCAGCAGATCACGAAGAGATAGGCCCGCCTCATCAAGGTCGAACCGGCCATTGATGACCGGCTGAACAGCCGAGGGCGAAGCTAAGGAGCTAAGGCCCCCGACGAAAGAGCGGAGCTCATCACGGACGACGAAGTCCTCGGCGATGAAGCTTGGCTCCAGAAGGACGATGTCGGACGCAGAGAGCGTCACGGTCAGCTACCCGCTAGCCTACACAGCGCCCTGTCCGCTACTACTGGCGGGCTCAAACATGCCTCCGGCGAACACCTCCTCCGCAGCATCCGCGCTGTCGTCGTCTACAACAACTTCTTCCTCGGCGGGCGAGGGGGGGGGGACTCCACTCTCGCCCTCTTCGCCACCGGGCTTTGGTGCACCGGTGAAGTCGACTCGGAGTCGCTGAACGCCGAGCCCAACACCACTGGCGCGAACTGGAAGTGGCCCACCCTTCCAGTGCTCCCGGGGCGGGTGGGGGCGGCCGAAGATGCTCGTCCCGCCAAAGACACATGCCCGGGTGATGGCCCGATTCCTACCCGGCCGCTAACGGGCATCGCAACGTCAGGGCTAGGGGTTCGGCCAACGACCCCAAGGTTTGTGTCCCCTGCATCGTCGTCCTCGTCGTCGTCCTCAACCGTGGGCGGCGGCGAGGGGTGGATGGCCCGAAGAGGCTGAACCATCCTCTAGGCCATACGGCATGGCCCTGCTGTGTTGCCCGCGGCCTTCTTCCGCTTCTTCCCCGCCGCGTCTCCGCCATCATCGCCCTGAGGCTAGACGGGATTCTCGCGTGGGGGCACCTCCTAGCCAAGTTGTAGGCATACGCGGTTCACCCTTCCCCTTTTAAGGAATTTCATGATCTCCCCATACTCCTTCGGAGTCATATCCCTGACGAGACGTTTTGCCAGCCTCTCCGCTTCGCCCAAGGAGATAACTGTAAAACGTGCAAGGTCGCCTGAATCAGAGCAGATTGGAGTGAAACTCAGTAGGCGAACAGGGGATCGAAGCATATCAAAAGAACATACTGAGGCGATTGTCCGGGACGGCGATGGCGGGGAGATCCCAGATCCGATTGTCACGGTCGATGGTGATGTTCCACGACTGCGCCAATAGAGTGACTCCCATCATAAGGTACTCCTCTATCAGGTCCCGAACGCTGAGGCGGCCCGCAATCGCTCAGAGAAACTAGGGACGGGCCTCCAGCGCGCCTGTTGAGGAAACCTTCAGGCGAGCATCGAAGCGGGGGACGCTCAGCGACGTCCACAGGGCCTTGAACTCACGGGAGCCGGCGACGTAGGAGATCTTATGGTAAAACCACCGCCTCATCCACAACTTCTCCCCCTTCGGCATCGAAGCGGGAACAGGCCATAGATCAGCCTAGTCAGGCTGCGTGATGAAGTTTACGCAGCCGAACGCACTCTTCTTCGGCCCAGACGGCATCACCACCGTCTTGCTATAGAGGGCAGCCTGGTGAACGACGACGAAGAGGTCCACCATCGGGACAAACTCCTGGGTCCGAGCCATCCACTCAAAGGCAGCGACGCAAACGAAGGCGCTCGGGCTAAGCTACGGCAGCTCCAGGTTGAAGAGGGCCAGCACCTTGGGGAGCAGCTCGCAGCAGGGAAACCGAAACCCTGCATCGAAATAGGTGGCGAAGACCACCGTCTCGTTGTCACCAGGCGCAGGAACGACGTCCTCACCGAGCGCTCGGGCGAAGCCTTCCGCAAGGACTCCCCTCTGGCAAAAGTCGTCGATGTCTAACTGGCGGACGAGCGAGGGGCCGAGGTAGACAGTGTTGTCATCGTCGATTGACCCTAGGTCTATGCCGCCGTCCTTCGCCGAGGTAGGTTTCCGAGGAGCCATGGGCGCCACGTTGGGTGAAAAAGACTTGGTCGAAGTCACAAGAAGTTCGAAGCGCGGAGAACGGTGAGCGCAAGTGAACAGTGGAGAGCGTTATCTCCGGCAATAGCACAAAGTGGCATCACGGGGGGCCAGCCGCGTCTATATATAGACGAGGCCACCCGGCATCGACCAATCACGGGGCGTCACGTGGCGTATCGGAAGGCGAACTGCTGTGAGAGCAAAATCGGCCAATGGTGAGACGACACGCGGCACGAGATGAGAAGCCCATGCGGCGCATCGGAAAAAGAACCGCCACATCGCCACATCAGCCAACACGTGGCGCCTAGGGAGGCAAACCGCCAAGAGGTCACACAAACCGTTGCATGGTGACAAGTATCGTGGCCCGCGGAAATTGCCCTCATCGCCCCACGCGGCTGAAGAGCCCCACCGAGGTGCGGCAAACCAGAACCGAAGGTCTTGAGCTATACTCGGCCAAAGTAGGGACGGCGAGCAGCCTGCATGGCAAGAAATGGTATCCACAAGCTCGGCCGAGTCGCACCTTACCCTTGCACGTGAGGGGCTTGTTGGAGGCAGGCCGCAACCCCTTCGGACCGTCCCCCTTTCGGAAGGCTCAAAACCGAAACCACCTAACGAAGCCTCTTCGGTGGCCCAAGACCGAAGGCATGAAAGCAAAGGGCAGAGCTCGAAGGCGAAGGCGGCAGTATGCTCAGCGAAGATGAAGAGCCGCGGGCGAAGGCCCCAAAAAGGCCGAAGAGGCGGCCCCGCGGGCAGAACCTTGTGGCGGTCGTCCCGACTAAGAAGAGATGGCTAAAAAGGCCGAAGGGCTCACCGAGCCCCCCCCCCCCCCCCAGATAAGGGCCTCACCGGCCCGCATGACGGCCTAATAGCCCATTAAGGAGCCTACAGTTAAGAAAAGATAAAACTACCCCTATAGCTGTCCCTATCAAGAGGCTATGACGTAATATCACCTATAAATGAAACCCTGAGCCTGCAGTTGTACTCATAGGCCTATAAATAGGCACCTAGGGTACTATAATGGCGAGATTTTTGAGATCAATATAAAGGATTTACTACTACAGTCCACTCTCAATTCCCACTATTCTTCTTCGACAACAGTAACCATGAAGCCAAAGGGTAATATATGTAGTTTAGTGTAAAAATCACCTTTTATAAATACAAGGTTGTTATATTTAGAACAAAATTTGAACTCTAAAGTTGTTATATTTTAGGACGGAGGGAATTATTGAATAGTATAGAAAGTTAGGTATACTGTGAATTTGAGACGATTGTATTGAGCCTCAGGAGCTGGTCAATACAAATCAATCCAATCCTAATATATCTCTAACTACCATATACTCTAATATGAAAGCTACATCCATTTTTTAATTGATGACGCCGTTTACTTTTGTCATGACGTTTGATTATTCGTTTTGTTGAAAAAAATTGAAGTATAGTTAATTTTATTGTGACTTGGTTTATCATTAAAGAAACTTTAAGTATGACTCATATTTTTGCATATTTATACTAATTTTTTTAATAAAACGAATGATAAACGTCACGATAAAATTTAATGGTGTTATTTATTAAAAAGAAGGGAGTACATTTCTAAGCATAAAGGGGTTTACTCTGACAGTGGGAAACAAAATCAACCAACGAGTACATCTATAGTCAAGGATAGATACAGCTTATACATGAAGGAAGGCTCATTGTCTTTTTCTTCCTCGAGCCTCCACCCCCTTCTTCTTCCTGTCCTTTTATTCCCCCTTCTCTCTCCATGGGAATTCATCGGGTAAAGGGGCTAGAGCCCTCACGCTAAATCCGCCTCTTCTACGGTCGCTTTTCTGCTTGAGCAGTTGAGCGTGAACCACCATTTTTTCAGAATTATCAGACCTAAACATCCACTGATCCCAGCATAATTTAGTACGGGTCACTTCACTGCAGATACGCGAGGCATTTGTTTATAGTGTTTCACCTTCAGCTCCGGCCAGCTTACAAATGTCTCAAATCAATTCGAAAATCTCAAAACAGCTATATGACCAGCACATTTACAAATGTCTCCATCCGCCTAGAGGAACGGTCCTGGGTTAATCAGCAAGCACGCATCAACAAAAAGCAGCACGGATGGATGGATGGATGGTGTGCATTAGCGTCACGTATGGTGAGGATGGTGCCGGAACTGTTTAAAAGCAACGGCTTGGTGTAACGCCACGGACACGGAGACATGTGAATATATGCGATGTAGAGTAGTCCAGAGCAGTTACTCAGTTCCTGATTTGATTTTTTTTTATGTGTACTAGTACTATACCTTTCCAATACTTGAAGTCGAAAACTAAACTCCAAATAATTAATTGCGATGCAATAATAGCATTACTTATGCGTTTACTCTTCTCCATTATTGGAGCTGGAAATCTCTGGGCAGCTGCGCCGTAAACAAACTCTCTTTGGGCCGGTGGTGGGAGCAGCACGTACTGTGCTGCTAGCTGCTGATGATGGCACATGCATGGAAATATGGAATTATTTTCGATCGATGGAAAGCATATATTCGAGTAGAAACTACAGGCTTGCTGCAACCAGTTACGGAGTGCGTATCCATATCCAGCCATGAATCGAACCATGGAAGAGAGGCAGATGACAAACCATGGAAGGAGTGGGTACACGCTGGAACTTGTGGTTGTAGCTGGAAAATGAGGGGGAAATCGAGCAGTGGATATGTAACGCCACGGAAACACTGCGATGTGGACTTTTCAATCGAGAGTAGTAGAGACTCTGTTCCTGATTGGATATTTTTTCAGTACCTTGCCAATACTTGGAAATTATTAAACTCCAAATAATTGCGATTATGCACTAGTGTAGGATTACTTACGCGTGGGGTCGTTGTCCATTATTGGAGCTGGAAATCTCTGGGCAGCTGCAACGTAATCAAACTCTATTTGGGCTGGTTGTGGGAGCAGTACGCACGTACTGTACTGCTGGCCCAATAAGCGGATTTTTCCGATCGATTCGTAGCATATTCGAGCAGAAACTACCGGCTTGCGGCAGCCAGATACTCTCCAGATCCAGCCAGGAATCAAATTTTACTTGCTCCCAAAAAAGAGAGGTACACAAGCCGTGGGAAGGAGTACGACACGCTAAACTCGTAGCGTGAAATCAACGGGAAATCGAGCCGTGGAAACATGGTTGCCGTGCGCACACCGCACCGCACCGTACGCGCGTGGTCCATCGGTTTCGCCCACCGTGCGGCGCTCACATGGATCGGACGAGCTTGGCTTAGCGCGCGTACGGCTGAACAGCGACTAGCCTACCGCCCATCCGCACCGTGTTTGCGTTCGCGTGAATCTTCATACCTCGTTTTTCAATATTTTATAATTAGCTTCTGTTAACGCCAAAATTTGGTACGATTCGCGTCGGACTTGATTAAGGAAAGAAGTGATATCAGCCGTTGGGAGCTAATCCAGAAGAAGCCGGATTCGAGAAGGAATCGTGAAGACCACGCTATGGCAGTTAATTATCTTATCTATTAGATAGTTTTATCTTTTAGGAAACCTGATCTCTTGTCCGATCAGGTCTGTTAGTTTTCCTTTTCTAGTTAGGAAAGTCTTGTTACGTGTCCTATAAGGACTCTTGTAACTCGGGGTATATATACGTATGCCCGGGGACCTTGTAATCTATCTAATCGATCAATACAACTTCGGCGCATCGCCACCCTTTACCAACGGGTTCTTGCTTCTCGAGCGGGGCTGCATCGGTTAGGTCCGAACTCCTGCGAGAGGGTAAGTCTCGTTACCCCGACTACCAATCGGCTAGGACTTTCTCGGTTAGGTCCGATATTCTAGTCGGTCTATGGTAGTCGGCTTACCACGGTGTATCGGATCTGTCTACGGCTGCATCGGTTCGGTCCGACCTCTTAGGCTGGTCAGGTATATCACATCACGCGTGCATAGTTTTTATCAGTTTATCGGGGGTAGTTTATCATCAGTTTGTACTGCATCGGTTGGGTCCGACCTACTAAACTGCTAGCGATAAATTATTCCTGTTAGGCTGATATCCTTTGTGCAAGCGTCTTATCGGAATGTATAGCCGGTAAGTTATTTTCATCACAGTTGCATTAGGTCTATCAGCTCGTTGAGGTTCCTTTACTATTATCGATCTGTGCTGCATCAGTTAGGTTTGAACTACTAGATCGATAATAATAGATTTATCCTTGCCGAGCCGATCGGTGTATATGCGACGTTCTATCGGAGTGCTTAGCCGATAGGTTATCTTTTTATAAAGCCGACTGTATTATCCATACTGTTTTGGTCATCTATATTACCATCGGTTTTCTAGCCGATGCATATGTGTTTCCTCGGCAGTCGGCTGGCTTACTATCTTGCTTATCTATTTTATCATCGGCTCCTAGCCGATGCACATGTTATACTGACATCTTGTCTATTTGCTCATAGCACTATCGGTTTCCTAGCCGATACACAGGTGCCATCGGCTATCGGCTACGAGGAGTCTATATCAGCCCGTATCGGCCGATAGCCGATTGCGCAATTGCTGCCGATCCGGGCACGAGGACCAACAAGGACCCGGACGCGAGCACGAGACCCGGGCGCGAGTACAGGCAGAGGCCCGGGCACGAGCATAGCGACATCGGCTGGAAGGAATCCGTATCGGCTTGCTGGCCGATTGGATCAGTTATCTAATTTCTTCATCTCCTTGTCAATTGCTGGGTCAAATTGACTGGCACGCCCGCGAACCTCAAACTTTAGGACCTGCACTGGAGCTAAGCAGATCTCCCAGGCCTTCGCGTGTCTCTAGGCGCCGAACCAGATCGTCAGCAAGCTTTTCGGCACACCCGGCGGTTTTCGGCGTCAACAGCTTCTAAAAAGTTTAATCATTTATCCTATTAAAAATTTTGTACAAATATAAAAATTTAAATTATATTAAAGTATCTTTAATGATAAAATAAATTATAATAAAATAATTAATAATTACATAATTTTTTAATAAAACAAACGGTTAAACATAATATAAAAATAACCTGTATTTAATATTAAAAAATAAAAGAAGTATGTGATATCCGTGTGGTTGGGCGCGGTTGCGTTTCAGGTTTAAACAGTACGATCAAAGATTTTCCTTTTCACGCAATCACGTCGGCTAATTAACTCTTAAGTTTTCGTGGTGATTTGTCAAGGCATTGATGCGGTACAAAATTGACGCGTACGTGCTAGACCGCAAAAAACAGGCCACCGGCGGACTACACGCCGGGACAGAAGCACAGAACCAAACGTTGCACTGCATCTGCGACTGTGACGATGACGAGGCAATATTTTCTCATTGTTAAATTACTCTCTAAGCTTAATTTCGTGGGTCTCGAACCTTCCTAATCTTGTTTCCGCATGGGAGAAACAAACGAAAACAGGTGGAGCTATGTACTGAATCATTTAGCCTCTTGTTTCAAAACAAGGAAAAAAAACTGAATCGTTAGCCTTTTCTGTGTTGCGGAGACACGTACGGCCCGTGCGACGTGCCAAAGGCTAATCCGCAGGGGTGACGCGGTGCACGGTAGAGAGAGTTGCACCGTAATAATAAGTGGATTTCTGTGACTCTGTCGTATCCTTTTTATTAATATCTTTGTTGGCAGTGACGGATCTAGAAAAAAATACTTTGAAGGGACTGGTCTCCTTCGATTCCTCTGTAGCCCCTTCTTCTCTACCTTTATTGCCATAGATTTTTAAGGGAGGGCTTCACAGGCGCGACCAGAGTAGAAGGGGCTCGAGCCCCCCGCCCTGATGGCAGATCTGCCCCTGTTTGTTGGTATGGTCCTGACATCGAGACGTTGAAAGCATAGAGTAGGGGCCATGACGCATTTTGGTTTGACATAAACGACAATTTACAACATTATAAAATAATTTTCACCTTTTCTAGTGAAACGGAAAGCTGATTCCAGCCTCAAACAGGTGTCATTTTTCAGCGGACGGCGGCTTAGATTTGATCAATTGTGGATGCGGTGAATTCGTGGAAAAACTGAGTTAACTTATGAGGTCAAAAGAGAGCTAAGAGTACAGTAATATCGGAGGAAAACACCAGGAAAGATCGATGATGTAGATGCATCATAGACAGATTAATTAACTAGCAGCTGTATATCGGAGGACTTTGGTCCTTTTGGGCTGCATGTTAGGAAGAAGAAATAACGTGTACAATGCGCAAAAACAGTGACAGTTAAATTGTTTATCCATTTTTTCCTGGAAATATGGACTTTGTACAGTATCTTAACTAAACTCGGACAACACACATGGAAATATACCAAAGCCGACGAAACACACTGGAGAGTTTATTTGATACGGAAGAAGAGAATGTTTTAGTTCAAAAATGGCCCCTGTAGTGTGACACGGACGAGTAGCTCTCCGCGGCTACTATTTTACCAGAGATACGTTCGTTGTAGATACGTTTTAAGAGGCGTTCGGAACCCCTTGAAGTTTCTAGCTTTTATCTTGATTTCTATTAACATGTTTTCTAAAATATACAATAGTATATTTTTTAAAAAAAACTTTTTATATATCTCAAAAAATTAAATAGATTTATTTTTTAAATTTATAATAATTAATACTTAATTAATTACGTATTAATAATATTTTTTGTTTTACACGCGTCTTATAAGCCACGCATAAAAGTACATTCGAACAGCACAATAGTATCAAGCTGTGACTGTGCTTGGAAGAGAAGGTGCAAGGCGTGCACAGTACGTGTAGAGAGGCTGCAGCAACAGTCCAAACCGCCGGGGCGACAGTAGCACGCCATATACTATACTGCTTTTTTTTTTCTGAAAGAACACGCTATATATACTTGTCCAGATTGCCAGCAACGTATCAGTTGTGGACCACAATTATCATTTGATAAGCTTGTTAAATTCTCATTACAGCAGCTGTAACCTGCCTGATCAAACCAAGGCAGCCAGCTACCATACGCTCCTCTGTTTGACCGAACCACGCAGCGGAAGCTGCAATTGCCAATGCAATTAGTTTGCAATCCAATTCGTCGACCTTGCCGGTTTCGTGTATTTGTTGATTAGCTCATGCAGTCATGCACGCAGTTGCAGAATGCAGAGGACACTCTGCCCGACCTGGAAGTATACGAGAAAAAAAGCCTATTTTACTCTCTTAACTATTAAAAATAAAGTAAACTAAATCATTTTACTCTCATAACTTATTTTGAAGAAAAAAAGAAATATTATTAAAGAGTAAAATGGACCATTTTCAATAGTTTAAAAATAAACGAGCTAAATAATAGTTTAGGGGGTTAAGTGCTCTATAAAAATAGTTTAAAACAGCAAAATAGACTTTTTTTTCAATTACCTATATCAAAGTCATCCCTGTTTTATTTCAGACTAGACTACGACCCATCCAGATACGAACGAGTACACTCACTTCTGTATCCTGCCGGGTAATTTTGCAACGCAACCCGTAAAGCTAGAGATGATAAAATCACGCGAAGTAGATAGAAAACGGAAACGGGTTTGAAAAGGAAAGGGTGAATTTGCTGCATTGGAACCGTGGAACAGGTGGAAATCTTCCGCGCTCGTTGGACGGATTTGCTGTATTGTGTGTTGCTCCCGTCGCGTCCGTTTGCTCTCCACGAGTTGTGTTTGTATCCTCTCCCTCGTGTCTTGCGACGCGGATATCGGATGGATGGATGTATCTGTGACGGTACGCGAGTGCAGATATATCGAGTCTAGATTTTGACCTGGAGACGTTGTGTGACGTTACACGTATATGTGCTTCAAAAGTTTCAAATCGTCTTGAATGAGAGTTTGATCCTTTTGATGGTGGTGTGCTGCCACCCTTAAAATCAAGATCTGGAAAGTATTTTTGCCAGCAATATAGACGCCTCGCTTAAATGATTGTTTTAATTTGTACTAGTTCCAACTATAAGAGAAACATGGCCTTACATTAACACCTTCCATATGGAATTATTTCAGGTCATCGATTCTCACTCCAAGGTTCTAATTGAATCTCATACTTCACAACATCAACCAACCAGTCCACTGTGACAATTTAGAAGTGTTTTTCTTTTTAAAGGAACAATTTACAAGTGTTTATTCCCTGCACCAAACAAGCAGAGCAATACACATAATGGCAACACAATCGCCAGTACGTGTACACCGAACACATTAATCAAGTAGTAACCAGTACGTGTTGTGATGACGTGAACTTCCTTGGTTGCTGCCCGGCTCGACAATTGTCAACCGGCCGTGGGGGCCCACCCGGCAGTCTCACCGAGAGTCCCCGTCTCCTCCCACCGCGACACCGATAAATACCGGCACGCGCTCGCACCAAATCTTCTGCAAGTCGAAGTCCCAAATCGCAGAGAGAGATCGAGAGTCTCCTTCCTCTGATCCTCCCCAACCAAGAGCGCAAGATTACCCCTCCACTGTCGCGACCGATCGCGACGACGGCGCCGGCCGAGCAGACACCGCCGCCACGATGCCGCCCTCCACCGGCTCCGTCCCACCCGCCGCATCGGCGCCGGCGGGGGACGAGGCCGCCGGGAGGGTACTCCTCGGCAGTACGAGCTCGGGGCGCTTCTTGCCGCGGCGCGTCCGCCAAGGTGTACCTCGCCCGCGACCTCCTCACCGGCCGCGACGTCGCCATCAAGTCGTTCCCCAACCCCCGCCACGGCGCCGGCGCCGGCGAGGATGTCCGCCCCGCGCCCATCGAGCGGGAGGCGGCTATCCTCCGCCAGCTGCGCCACCGCCACGTGGTGCGCCTCCAGGAGATTCTGGCCACCCGCAAGAAGGTTCACTTCGTTCTTGACCTCGCCGCCGGCGGTGAGCTATTCTCCCTGCTCGACGCCTCCGGCCGCATGACTGAGGACCTCGCGCGACACTACTTCCGGCAGCTCATCTCCGCCGTCCGGTACTGCCACTCCCGTGGCGTCTACCACCGCGACATCAAGCCGGAGAATCTCCTCCTCGAAAGCGCCGGTGACCTCAAGGTCGCCGACTTCGGCCTCGGCGCCGTCGCGGACGGCAGCCTCCACCACACGCTCTGCGGCACCCCCGCCTACGTGGCGCCGGAGATCCTCTCGAGGAAGGGGTACCACCCGGCGAAGGTGGACATCTGGTCCTGCGGCGTGGTGCTCTTCGTGCTCGCCGCGGGGTACCTCCCCTTCAACGACGCCAGCCTCGTCAACATGTACCGCAAGATCTACGCCGGCAAGTTCCGGTGCCCGAGCTGGTTCTCGCCGGAGCTCCGCTGCCTGGTCCGCCGCATCCTGGACCCCAACCCGGCGACCCGCATTGACACGGAGGAGATCATCAACCACCCATGGTTCCGCCAAGACGCTAGCCAGTTCGCGATGGCGCAGCTGATGTACGGCCAAGACGAGGAGGCAAGATTCAAGACCGAATTCAAGGAGGACATGGCCCGGGACATGACGGCGTTCGACATACTGGCCTGCTCGCCCGGCTCCGACCTCTCCGGGCTGTTCGGGGCCGAGCAGGGGGACGAACGGGTGTTCGTCGGCGAGCCGGCGGCAGCCGTGCTAGGCCGAGTCGAGGAGGCCGGGAAGAAGGAAGGGTACCTCGTGACGAGGGAAGGAAGAGAGGCACCGGGCCGGTGTACGTTGAAAGCCGAGAGCGGGGGCATTGTCGCAAAGGTGTGCGTGTTCAAGATCACCGACGCGGTGTCGGTCGTCGAGGTTGTGAAGGGCGGCGGCGCCGAGGCCGCTCGGTTCTGGAAGGACAGGCTCGAGCCGGCCGTGAAGCCTCCGGCAAGCCAGTTGAGCTGCCGAGGGTGAGCTGGGATTTGTGAATTGTGGCCGCGCCGCCGCGCGCTTGTTGAGATTTTGTTGTTTCAGTGCGAGTGATGATTCCCGTGCGTGCTGGCCGTCGGAGAATTCTTTGTTTTTTTGGGCCCGCGCGCTTGGTTGTGTTCATGGCGGTGCCGGTCACGCCGTCATGCTATGTAATGTAAGCACGACTTGCTGCCGTCTGCCCTGGAAAATAAGAGGCAAAAATTCCTGCTACCTTGAGTGGATGTTGGTCGTCTTTCCGTCGTCGTCGGACGCACCAAATCGACGGCATTGAATCAGAGCCGCTGCTCGTCGATGGAAATCAACCGGGACCGTCCATCTCGCGCATGGTCCCAACATTGATAAGGCACCGATAACCGCTACTAGGCGATTTCGTAGTCAACCACGTCGGTTCTCAACAAAAATACCGGTAAGAAAAATAGATTTTGGTGGTATGATTTTTTAACACGTCAAAATATTAACCGATTTGTAAATGCAATGTGGCTCGATACAACCGGATATTAGGTAACCGCTCGGTTATAGTTCATATGGTAAACCCAGGCCAATTTTTATCCGGCTCTGATGAACGGCGCCAATTAGTCGCTGAAAACTATTGGAAGCCAGAGTCAGCTATGCAAGTTGCCTAAAAAAACAGAGTCAGCTACAGTGAAGTTGATGGGTGCGAACCTGTCGGGCCAGAGGCTGGCGCACTTTTGCGGCGGTTCTCGCTATCGCGCGTAGCGTACCGGGCCGGCTTCTCTCGAGATTTTGTAGCCACGAAAACAACTCGAAGCCTCGGACAGATGCCTACTGCACGCCACTTGCAAAAAGAGCATCATCCCCAATCACCTAACGATGTTCGTGCAAAAAGAGCTTCAGCCTTTCATCTGCTAGCATACGTGCAACAGTAGATGATAAGAGGACCGGCGAGTAGATGTGTGCATTATAGGGTAGCTTCGAGATCTGATCTCTATGGATGGTGAATTGATGATCGTAGCATGGGGTGACCTGGACTGTAGCGATAGGCCACGCCTACTGTTTGGCCGTGCTCTAGGCGCTGATCACTATAGTACATGCTGGTACAGTTGCCATGTGATCTGGTCGTTGGATCAGGCCAAAGCAAAGTCTGGTAGGCTGAGCGGCAGACAGTCACGAAACTGACCACCGCTCGGTCCCGTTCGCCCGATGCTTTTCTTTCTTCGCTTTGTTATTGCGGTGGTCCGCCGCCATCCTCTCGCCGTCGGGCTCAGCTTCAAACTCCCGATCCACGCGTTCGGGCGACCGCGATCGCCCGGCGGCTAACAAGTTCAAGTGGTACACATGCTGATCCAAGTTCAGATAACTGTGAAGGACGCCGATCAATTTCTCCAATCGGTTTCACCCTTTTGTCGAGCGCGTAAAAGTTCAGCACGTCTTATCGAGCGCGTAAAAGTTCAGCACGTCTTATGCATCAGTGTCCAATCGGATTTATAGCGAGAATGATGCGTGGTGTTCTAATTATTCTTTCTGATGGCGAAGCGTCTGGCCTTAGTTAATCTCTAGTAGGGATAGTTATCCAGCAAGCTTTTTCACTCCCAAGTGATAAGTTGTACTGTACATTGTACTACAATCACACTGGCGCAGGTGCATACATGAAGGTCAGTTCACAATTATCAGTCTGAAAGCTGACGTCTCACTAATCCTGAATTTTGTCAAAGCGGACAAGGAAAGAATCCCAATAATGTTCAGGGGGATCATCACAAAGGCAAAAGTGCTCGACGCGACCAATTGGAATGCAGCACCGATGGTTCACCGAGTGATGCTGCTGACGCGCCGAGGATTCCCTGCTTTTTGATTGATGCACACTAGCACTTCCCTGATCTGGACAGTGCGTGTGCATTATTCCATTATCTATTTGAGTACTTGAAGAGCTTCATGGCCATGTGACGATGTGTGTCTGTGTGACACGGGGACATATAACTCCTCAGTTAAGAAGGGTAATGAGTGGCCATTACTTTACGAATTTGCTAAATCACATTCGATTGAAATTTGGAGCTAAAATCTTTAAATTTCTGACCTTATGATGTACTTCGTGGTTCGTGCTCCGGCGACTCCAGCTCATTCTTCTCTAGCTTTGGTAACCTCGATGAACGGCACCAAAGTTAGGGTTGAGGTTTTAAGGTGGGAGCGAGGTAAGAGGGCGGTGGAGGAGGAAGAACGGGGAAAATTCCCTAAGCTTAGAGGGATGGCCGTGGGAGACGACGTCATCGTTGCCATCACCGAAGCCGCGAGATCGGTGGCTGCAGGTGGGCTAGTGTTGGTGACGAGGCTGTCAGGATCCAAACCAATTAGGAGACGGGGAAGACGACGCACCCCTGCTAGCTTGGGAAGGAGGAGGGAGGAGGAGGAGGAGGCTGGCCGGGCGGGCCTTGCTAGCGTCTTTAGTGCCTTTCGGCGCTAGCGAGGCTAGACAGTGGCGGTTTGAGGTAGAGGAGGTGAGCAGGCGAGCTCACTCGCCCATGTGCGTGCGGGAGAGGAGGGAGGATAGGGGAAAGGGTTAAGGTTACTGTGCACAAGAATTTTTAAATAGATTTAATGGTTCAAAATTCGTATAATGTGGGATGGGATTTTCCTAACACGGGGATATGTAACTCAGCTAACATAGATAATGAGTGGCCATTATTTTTATTATCCTAGAAAAGAAATTAAAGTTGCTTGTTTTTTTCTCACTAGCTTGCTGGTGTAGTAGCAGTAACCAAACTTTTGGGTTGTCTGTACATGACTTGGTGTATTTGATTAGAGTTGATTAGGCACACCGATGGTGATGGACATTTGGGTGTGAACCGATGACTGCCTGAAATGCTCAATTAAAATAGTCGTCATCATAGCGAAAGAGATGTATTATCTATTTAGATTGTTGATGTCGCTATTGGCAACATGTAGACAAGGCTTTTAGTCCATAAATTAATCCATTTTGCCTTCTATGTTTGGCTTTCTAAAAGCTGGGCTTTGATGCCTTTCATCTAAAAGTCTAAAATCCATTTTGCCTGTCGAATTCAAGATCTAATTCTTATTTTGCCTTCGATATAAATGGTGGCACATACCACTCTGACCGGGTGCGACGTGACAACAGCCAGCCAAAGCTTTACTTCCGTGTTCCGACAATGCGGTGTGCATGCTGTCAGGTCGCAAAATATGGTGGTTCGTGAGTCCCCATCTTTGCTGTTCCAGGAATCAGATAGGTAAAACTGCGTATATAAATTTTCTGTAAAGAAATTTTCCGAAGTTGCACGAGGAATTAGATTACAGAAAAATGACATGAAGAGACAAATACGAATTTGAATTGGTCCAGCTTCAGTTTCACTAAAGAAAAAATGGTACAGCTTCAAGTAGTCTCGTATGTATGTTCACGCTATGATGTACTGAATGAATTGGCCAACGAAATGCGAAAACCATCAGCTAATCAGTGTGTGGAAAATCATCAGCCACAAATGAAGAGGTGTCAACGTAGCTATCAAAGAAGAAGAGAACAAGTTGTGCTACTCCTGAACTCAAATGGGCAAGTTTAGTGAACCGTACGTACATGCGTCCAATGGGATGAACCGTAAGGCTCAACATCCAGTGATAATGTTGCGGCCGTATCATTCAGGTTATCAACTGTCGCCGGCTAGCTAGGCGGATGGCAACAGTGATTATTACAACTCGACATGAGTCGAGGAGGCCGGGAAGAAGGAAGGATACCTGGTAAAAACGAAGGAAGGGAAGAGAGGCACCGAGCCTGTGTACGTGAAAGCCGAGAGTGGCGGCATTTGTCGCGTGCGTGTTCAAGATCACCGACGCAGTGTCGGTCGTCGAGGTTGTGAAGGGCGACGGCGCGGAGGCCGCCCGGTTCTGAAAGGAGCCAGCCTCGGCGACCGGCAGCGAGCTGAGCTGAGGGTGAGCAACTGAGCATCGCGCTTGTTGCGATTTGTTGTTTCAGTGTGAGGGCGATCGAATCCTTTCCTTTTTTGTGCCTGCGCGCGTTGATGTGTGTTCATGGTGCCCGTCACGCCGTCATGCTATGTAAAAACAATTTGCTGCCTGTGGAAAAACTAAGCAAAAATTCCTGCCATGCTGAGCCTGAGCGGATTAAATACTGACGGTCGTCGTTCCCGTCATCAGAGGACACAGCCATCGATGGCATGAAGCCATGAACCTTGAATCGAAAGCCACCGGTCGGTTGCCCGATAAACAGCCGACCGACCATCACGCAGGGTCTCGAAGCCAATTCTTACCAGGAGAGGAGCCAATTATCCTAGCACTCTTTTCTCATGGAACTACGCCAATTGACTCAGGGACAACTGTTGGAAGCCAGAGTCAGCCATACAAGTACCCTAAGGTGCGTTCGGCATGAGAGAAACGGGTGAAAGTTTCGGCGCACGTAAAATGAGTTAAGTTATTAATGTATGATTAATTAAATTTTAATTATTATAAACTTAAAAATAAATTTATTTGATTTTTAAGTAACTTTTATATAAATTTTTTAAAAAAAAACATACCATTTAGTAATTCGAGAATCGTGCTCATGAAAACGGGAGAGTTTTCTCTCTCTTCCCCTCCCGCCGAATGCTACATAAGGCTGTGTTTGAATATGCTTCTCCTCGTGGTTTTTTTTCTTTTTTTTTTCATTAACACCGAACGGTTAAACGGTGTGTTTTTTAAAAAAATGTTTATATAGAATTTTTTTAAAATAAAATAAATCTATTTTTTAAGTTTATAATTGTTAATACTTAATTAATTATATACTAATAATTCGTTTCGTTTTATGTGTCAAAAATAATCTTCATCCAGTGGCACTCCCGAACGCAGTCTAAAAAAAAGAGAGTCAGGAAGTCAGCTATACAAGTTGCTCTTGCTGGTGCGAACCCGTCGGTGAGCGGCCGAGGGCCAGAGGCTGGCGCACTTTTGCGGCGGTTGTGGCGATGGCGCGTACCACGAACGCGCCATCAGTTCCATTCCGTCCCGTGCCGGGCCGGCTGACGGCTTCTCTCGAGATTCTCAAGCCACGAAAACAACTCGAAGCCTCGGGCAAATGCTACTGGGAGTCACTTGCAAAAAAAAGCATTATTCAGCCTTCATCTGAAACAGTATACATGTTTATTTGAATCAAAAGAAAAAATAACTGCAATAGTAGTAGTTGGTGATAAGAGGACCGGCGACTAGCTGTGTGAATTATAGGGTGACAGAGAGATCTGATCTCATCTCATCTCATCTTTATGGACGATGATAGTAGTGGGGATAGGGGTGGCCTGGACTGTACCAATAGGCCACGGCTCACGCCTACTGTATGGCCATGCTCTAGTCGCTGATCGCTAGAGTACATTTTGGTACAGTTTCCATGTGATCTGGTCGTCAGATCATGCCAAAGCCTAGCTGATTGGCCGTGGCTGACGTTGCAGCCGGCAGGCAGCCACGAACCTGACCACCGCCCGGCGCGCCGCTCCGTCCCGTTCGCCCAATGCCCGGTGGACGCCGATCGATACTTTTCTTGCGGTGGTTCGCCATCCTCGCCGTCGGGTTCAGCTCAAGGGCCGCTGCCCTGTGCCCTGTACGCGTTCGGGTGACTGCGATCGGCCGGCTGATGAGTTCAATTGGTACATGCCAAGTTGCCAATTGATTTCACCTTTAATTTGATCTTGAGGCACAAATTTTTTTAACATAATTCGGCTTCTACAGAGTCAAAGGTTATAGAAATACTTAAATTTTAGGTCTCATAACTGTGAAACAACAAAATAAACAAAAGAAAATGCTAGAAGACTAAGCCTTGAACTTCAGCTACCTATCGAGCCCTGCCACGCCAAAAACTCAATTGAGTTAATCTTGATATTTATGGCCTGTTTGGTATAGCTCCTACTCCGAGGGTGGAGCGGAGCTGAGGAGCGGCGGGACTCATAGTGTAATTTTTAGGAGCGGAGCGATAGCTCCACTCTATATTATTTAGGATCTCGAAAGTGTTTGGCACAACTCCAGCTCTACGGGACAATAATCTTAGAGTTAGAGCTGTGCCAAACGGGCCCGTAGTCCTACCCGAACTCCTATGCCCCTCAACCCTGTTACATCCAACTCTAATCGGCTCCTTTGCCAACCTGCCCTTACCGTCAGCCGGATCCAATCGATCTAGATCCGGCAACTCCTGGCCCCTAGTGCTTTTGTTTGCTTATAACCGTGGACACGACTATTCGAATAGATTTACTCTGGTCAAATGTGTACAACTTTACCCACAAGATACATCCACATGTACGTTTCCATGCACCGGCATGCCACCACGGCACCTCGCTAAGAGGCTATGATAGGACCCTTCATATAACCCCTCCCTAACCATCCATACCACGTTCAGGTTGCATATGCTGATAGGGCGCACCATGTTAGACAAGCTACCTCTTGTGCCACGGTAGATCCGAAAGTTGATCAGCACCATAATCCGGCCCAACCCTACTCCATCACACCCACCCGCTTCATCGGTACTTAGGAGAGTAAAGAGCTACACTACAAGCCCAGCCGTTGCCTATACTGGCTTGTGATAAGTACAAAAGTTATTTTCAAGTGTTTTCTGCGAACCGGTCCTTAATTACCATGGTGCGAATAACAAAGCCATACACCTACGACCTACCATTTAGTCATATTTTAGTTTATTAATTAACCATTATCCGTCAAGTCCATCGTCTCGACATAAGGTTGAAGTAAATGTAATAATGAATAATTATCTCAGAAGTGAGTTAGTTTTGACTAAGCATGACTAAGCAATTCCTAATCCATAATCTAGCCAAGTTAATACCCAAGTTATCCATCATCTTGATAGGCTCAGGAAAGTGAGGGAAAAGAGAGAGAGAGAGACGGGTTAGGGGGTTGAATTTATAACCGTGGCGGGGAAAATCGTGGCCGAGGCGGTGTGGAATGGCAGTGAGAGAGAGAAAGGCGGTGGCGAGATAGAGTGGGTCGATTTCTCCATGGAGTCGTGGGCGAGAGAAGAGGGAGAACGTGGGGAGTAGGGCAACGACCCAGTCCACCCTATTTCGAACGGCCGGCGCAGGCGCGAGAAGAAGAATCAGGTGGCCGCGGCGACACCATCCTCCACCGGTCTTCGTGGCCAGAGGTTGAAGAGGATGCTAACATGTGGATCCTAGTCCCACATGTCAGTGGGAGAGGAGAGGAAATGGGCGGCGACGGTTTGCTAGGCCGGCACGGGCCAAGAGGAACACGGGGGAGAGGGGAACGAGCCGGCCTGTAGATAGGGAAGGAAAGCAAGCAACAACGTGGACCGACGAGCACGTGCAAGAAGGAGTGGGCCGGGAGGCAGCCCACGGGAAGAAAAGGATTTCCAGATGTTTTCGATTTAAATTAATTTCGATAAGTGTTTTTATTTATTAAAAATATTTTTTATGCTCTGAAAATTCCACTAAAAATCCTGTTAGCATATTAAGGCATGGAGAATACAAGAAAATATTCCCAGCCATAATAGATTATCATTTAATATTTTTATTAATCTCTTTCCTCTTGCCTTAAATAAACAATTTCTTTTAATATTTTTTTATTGATTTAAGGCTCCTAAAAGGGGAAAACTTAGGGTGTGACACACCACTACTAAATGAGCCCGCTGTAGTCCTTGCTGCAGCCGCTTCACCCACCCGACACGGTGGCGGCAGAGTCGACTTCCTTCTGGACGGTGATGAGCTCCCATCGGTGCACTGCCATGAAGCGTCACACATCCACCGGAGCACGTCGTTGTCGAGCCAAAGCCGGTCGGCCTCACCGCCATCGCTGACTCCCGCTGCCTCTACCATCGCCACCACCATCGTCGCGCCACCTCGCCAGATCTAGGCCACCGTAGCCACCGTCTTAGCAGCCACACAGAGATCTAACCATACCCGTCATGGCCTGCCGCCTAGCGGCCGGCGGGAGTACCCTGCTACCCTCCATGCCAGCGGAGCTAACCATAGGAACCACTTTGAAGGAAATCCACTAGTTCACCAAGGAGGAACTGTAGGGAAAAATGAAAAAGGAAGGGATGGAGGAGGACATAGGAGAAGAAAAGGCTTGAGGTAACATGGAAAACTCCTATTGAAACAGATAGCTATCCTAGATCATCCCAAATATTGTTCAACGGATCAACAAGATAAAATGCCCGGAATCATTCACACGTCAAAAATGCAGGAACGTAACCAATTGGAATCATCAAAATTTGTGGCCGCAACAAAATCATCCCAGACTTGTGGCTGCAACACAACTGAGCGAGTACAAGTGTACAGCTCTAGAACTGATGCCAACAATTTTCACGGGGCCCTTGATTACAGCCAGTACTCCTATGATTGTGGTGTCCTATAACTATTAGTCCTTATCAATCCGTGCCACCTCACTTCTCATAATGGAGCACATGACGTCGAAACGTTGCTCCCATGCCTCCAATTATTGGTGCTCCATCTGCTCTGATCCGGTGAGAAATATTTCTTCTGTTTTATATTATTTCTGTTTTATATTATAAAACGTTTTAATTTTTCTTAGATCAAATTTTTTAAAGTTTATATAAGTTTATAAAAAAGTAACAACATCTATAACATCAAATTAGTTTCACTAAATCTATTATTGAATATATTTTCCTAGTATATTTGTTTTTTTGAAAATATTGTTATATTTTTCTTTAAATTTAATCAAACCTAAAAAATCAAACTTAAAAAAATGCAAATGTCTTACGATATGAAATTAGCACCGATGGTTCACCGAGAGATTCTGCTTACGCAGCGAGGATTCCTTGCTTTTGGATCTATGCTTCCTACACTTCACTGATCTGGACGGTGTGTGTTCATTATTCCATTATATATTTGACGATTTGGAGAGGTTCGTGGCCATATGACGATGTGTGTGATACGGGGAGATGTTACTCGTCAGCTACCGTGGCTAATGAGTGGCCATTATTTTTATCCAAGAGAAGAAATTAAAGTTCCTTGTTTTTTTCTCACTAGCTTTGCTGGTGTAGTAGCAGCAACCAAACTTTTGGGTTGCTGTACATGACTTGATGTATTTGATTAGAGTTGATTAGGCACGCGATGGTGATGGACCTTAGGGTGTGTTCTAACTGGCTTTAATGGCTTAGCTTATTTTAACACATAAAATGAGATAAGTCATTAGCATATGATTAATTAAGTTTTAATTATTGTAAATTTGAAAAATAAATTTATTTGATTTTTTAAAGTAACTTCTACATATAAAATTTTGGAACGAAATATACCGTTTAGCAGTTTAAAAGATGTGTTAACGAAAACCAAAAGAGCAGACCAACGCACCAGCTAGTTAGAACGTAGCTTTAGGGTGTGAACCGATGGTTGCCTGAAGTGAAATGCGCTAAGCCGGCATAATCATAGCGAAAGAAATGTTATCTTTTTAGATGTTAAATGTCGCTATTGGCCGCATGTAGACGAGACTTTTAGTTCATAAATTTAATCCATTTTGCCTGTCGAATTCAAGCTATAGTTCTTCGTTTTTTTGGCTTTCCATGTAAATGGTGGCCATGTGGCACATACTGCACTATTCTGACCGGGTGCGACGTGACAACATCCTTTACTTCCGTGTTCCGACATGCGGTCTGCAAGCTGTCAGGTCTCGCAGCAAAAGTGGTTCGTGAACACTGCAACTGCATATTTAAATTTTCTGTAAACAAGCATGCCAAAGTTGCAGGAGGAGTTAGATTATAGAGAAAATGAAATGAAGAGACGAATACGAATTCGAATTGATACAGCTTCAAGTCTCGTATATATATATGTTCACGCCGTACTGAATGAATTGGCCAACGAAATCCATCAGCTAATCAGAGTGCGAAAAATCATCATCCATCAAAGAAGAAGAGAACAAATTGTACAACTGCAAAATGCAAAAGGGTTAGCTAGTTTAATTCTGATCGTGTACCGTACGTACATGGGGGTCAAAGGGATGAACCGTACGGCTCAACATCCGGTGATAATGTTGCGGCCGTATCATTCAGGTTATCAACTGTCATTGGCTAGACAGATGGCAAGTTGGCAACTGCGATTATTACAGCTCACGAATCATGAGTTTGCCACTTTGCCGGCCGCTATCGCGGCTTGCCAGACAGGCACAGCTCAGATCACATGCCAGTTAAGTTTTGTTTACGCCAAAAGCACGTTTCACATGGCGACAGATTGATGAGTAATTACAATACTAAACGGTGGCAGTGTACTCCCTCGGTCATGCACACGGACACGGTACAAGTGTACTCCCTTTCCTCGGTCCTAAAATAAATCAAATCCTCATATTACAAGATAAATTTAGTGGTACAAATAAAATATTACTGCGCCCCTCTCATCAATAGATAAGTACTATTAGTAGATGGCTAGATAAAGGATATTGAAGGAATAAAATATCTCGATTTATAAATCGAAGGATACTCCCTTCGTTCTAAAATATAAGGATTTCTAGGTTATTTAGCATAAATTAAGATTAAGAAAAAAACTTTAGTGTTTCTTAATAAATATGGAATAAATGGAAGTGGAAAGATACATAAGGACAAGGAAGAAATAAATTTGAATAAAAAGTGATTGATGGGACAAGTAGTACTATAAATAGTTATATAAATCTTATACTGTGGAACAATATTTAAATACTAAAAATAATTATATTTTGAAACGGATAAAATAAGAAGATAGAAATTAGTTTATTTTAAGATAAAATTTAAATTTTAAAAGTTGATTTATTTTATAATGAAGTGAGTAATCGGATAAAACTACCGCGACCAGAGGGTGGTCTTCTCAGTGTTGCTGTGTATCTAGCCCATTAAAATTTCAAGTATTCATGGCCTATTTACCATCTAGTACTCCTACTTCGGAAAATTTTCCAAAGTTCCATCCAGAGCACGCGGCAACTAACTGTCGACGTCGTCAAATAAGTATCGCTACTATAGTACTTTGCCATTACCAGTTTCTTTTGTATGGTTGATAATGATATTGAACCAAACACACCCACATTACAGCGAGACAAAGTGCCCAGGGTCTTTTGAGTCCAAGAACCACTTTAGTTTGAGGCTAAAATTGATGTTACTAATATTTAATAATTCAATAGTGTTTACTACCTATTTAGTTTGATGTCAACTATTGTCGAGCCTAAAAAACTAAACCACTTCAATAGTTAACTTATGCTATTTTGGTTTCAATCTAAACAGAATTTTGTGTTTGCTAAAAATTGACCATGCCAAAACTTATCAAAATTTAGCATTTAAAAAGATTGATAAGGTTAATTTTGATCTCAAATCAAACCAGGCTCAAGTTTCCAATATTTTGACCTCAAATCAAACAAGGCTCAAGTTTCCAATATTTTGACCCTAAATTAAACCAGGCTCAACTGTCCAACGCTGCTAGCACTCCATGATGGATTGTCTTTCTCTGGTAAAATTTTCAAACATGCTTGTCCTACCTTAAACAAAGAAAAAAAAGAAAAATCGTTAAGGTTGCAGATCAATCAGTGCCAACAATTGGCGCTAAAAAAGGCCAGGGAAAGAATAGGCAGGAGGGAATAAATGGGCTAAAGAAACCATAGGCAGGCCTACCAGAAGCGGACGGCTCGAAATTTCCGCTTGCAATCGCAGACTACCTCCGCCTTTCCACGCTTGAGGCCTGCTAGTGGAGGAGAAGCCACGAAAGCGGAGGCCCAGGAGGAGTTTCTCGGCTCATCATCCGGCCCATGCTACGAGGAATTGGTTGGCCGGCCGAGCGTGACAGCCCATAGAATGTTTATGTTGCAAGCACGATTGCGGCCGAAGGCTCAGCGTAGCGCATCAGGAAGAAGTATATTTTGATTCCCTCGGAGACGAATGTGATTCATATATTTCTGTAAAATCAGGTATATTGATTTCTCTAACTATTAAAATCAATTACTCCTTTAGTAGTATTGAGATTGGTTTTTACTTACGTGGCATTCACGTGTCATATTGATCTGATCTTTTTCTAACGTGGTGTCTACACGACATTACAATCAGCAAAAAAGATAAAAAGTATGTGTAGGACCCACAGGCAGTGACCGCTTTGTCCTCCTCGTCGCTCCCTTCCATTGGAAACAGCAAGCCCATCGAAACACCCGTGCTCTCCGACTCCACTACGCCACCGCCGCGCCGCGCCGTCACGGATCCCTCTCTCCGGTTAGCGCGGCTATGGCGGCGGAGGACAGCCTGGGGTACGCCCTGTGTGCGACGCTAACGGGCCACTGTCGCGCGGTGTCCGCCGTCAAGTTCTCCCCTAACGACCGCCTCCTCGCGTCGTCCTCCGCCGACAAGCTCCTCCGCGTGTGGAACACCTCCGACCTCTCCCCCGTCGTGGAGCTCGCGGGCCACAGGGAGGGGGTGTCCGACCTCGCCTTCTCCCCCGACGGCCGACTCATCGCCTCCGCCTCCGACGACCGCACCGTCCGCATCTAGGACCTCAGCGACGGCGGCGAGCCCCGCCTCATGAAGACGCTGTCCGGCCACACCAACTACGCCTTCTGCGTCGCCTTCAGCCCCCACGGGAACATGCTCGCCTCGGGCTCCTTCGACGAGACGGTGCGCGTGTGGGAGGTCAGGTCCAGGAGGTGCCTCCGTGTGCTGCCGGCCCACTCCGAGCCCGTCACCGCCGTCGACTTCAACCGCGACGGGGCCATGATTGTGTCCGGGAGCTACGACGGCCTCTGCCGCATATGGGACTCCGCCACCGGCCACTGCATCAAGACCCTCATCGTCGACGAGAGCCCGCCGGTCTCTTTCGCCGGATTGGAATGCTAGAGCAATTATTTCTTCGTAGATCACAACCGATGGGGTTCCTGTTGCGAGAGTAGATTGACCGGAAACTAAGGGCTCGGTTTTGCCAGGTTGTCTACTGAGCATGCTGCAAATGAGTGCCATTCTGGTGGTGTAGGATCTGTGTTGACTAATGAGTCGAGCTCTAAGACCATGTCAACGTGACATATGCGGGTTACGGCAACCTAAATTAACTTTAAAACAGTTAAAAAAGCATTTTACCCTGATTTTAATACTTAAGAAATACGATATACTCGATTTTATAATTGAGAAATATAAATCAGATTTAACCTTAAGAGAGTCAAAAACATACTTTTTTTTTTCCGGCGCATCACGGTGATTCACTGATTCGGCGTGAAAAACGGCTGGTCCATCACACGCTACGGGCTGTGCGCTGCGTTGGCCCACGTCGAGGATGACTCGCGGCTATGACATTGCGTTCGAACTGGCTCTGTTTGGGTGAGATACTCCACGCCACAATAAAAGTGGCGGTGATTAGTATATAATTAATTAAGTATTAATTATTATAAATTTAAAAACTAATTAATTTAATTTTTAAAAAATTTCTATGTAAGAAAACTTTTATAAAAAAGTATCAGTTTGAAAAATATGCTCACAACAGTTAAACCTCTTTCAAACACCGTACAATGGTGCAAGCATGCCACGCGCGAATCGCTGGCTTCGGCTGGCTTTGCCTTCTTGCGTCTGCGTCTATCATGGCGCTTGCTAAGGCTTAGTTTAAATACGAGAAAAATAAAAGAAGAAGAAAATCATGTAAAACGAAATAAGTCATTAGCATATAATTAATTAAGTATTAACTATTATAAATTTAAAAAATAAATTTATATAATTTTTTAAAGTAATTTCTAGATAGAAATTTTTTTAAAAAATACAACATTTAATAGTATAGAAAACGAGGTTTTTTTGTCAATATGCAGTACCGAATGGTACCTATCCTAAACCAAGCCAACTTGCTACTGCAACTCAGGTTGTCCGGGCAATTTGTTGGCTGACTGCACGAGCCAACTCAAACTGCTCCGGTGTGGTGACTCACTCCGTTCGCCGTCTTCGGCCGACCTACCGTCGTCTTCACTCGTTTCCCATCAAGTGAAGTCATCACCCTGATGCATCTGTCCGCCGACTATAAGGTAAGGTCTCTCTCGTCCGTTTCCTGAGAGAGCAACAGAACCCTACAATTATTGCGATGAATCAGACGGCGGAGAGAACGAACCAGGCAATTTCGGGCCGTACAAACCTGAAACATGGATGGTTTCTGCCTTTCTGGAGGCAATCTATTGGCAGCCAAGCTTCGGTGATTCCACCTCTCATCATTCTGGTGTGATGTGCCATCGACTCTTCTGTTACTGGAAGACAGATGACTGCATTTGCAAATGCCTAAAAGAGGTTTTGCACCTTCAGAATTGGAGTTTTGCAACTGACGGTTAACTTGGAAGCCAACTTCAACAGCATGGAGAAGCACTAATCGCAATTCGAAACTGACAACGCCGGTGGCATCAGAACCGAACATGCTGGAAACGGCGATTCGCATCCAAATCGCGATAGTTGCACGAACGATTGATGAAATGATGGCAGCATCGTCATCTCCACAGTGAGCATTCGTTTGCTGGCCAAGGTGCTTGAGGACAAGGCACTTCCAACTTGTGCTCATCATTCTCCAACAGTTAGCTACGCATTGTATCATTCATGATCTCCACAGTGGTTCAATGAAGAGTGTTCTGGAATTGTTTTTGGTGGTTAGGTTGGAGCAGGAATCCTGCTCATAAGAAAAGAACAACGAAACAACCAAATCATGGGACCGGTAGGAAGTGATGATATGAAATAATCGCAACCAAATCATGGGACCGGTAGGAAGTGATGATATGAAAGAATCGCAAAAAAATAAGAGAGATAACATACTTAAGTTTTCTCATCAATATGCAAAGATTCTGGGGAGCTCTGACATAGAATATACAGGCAAGTTTAACTTTATGTCAAGGGCGTCGAATCCTAGGGTAGCAGGCCCTCGACTACGGAGTTCGTAGTCTCGTGCCGTCTTCTAGGGCTGAGGTTTTACCCCTCTGCCGTAGGCTTGGTTGAGAGAGAGAGAGATTAGATGGCAAATATCTTTCTTAGTTCTTTCCCTCTCTGGTTACAAGAATATATATATATGGCCTAAGGCCCAAACCGACTAGAGCACATGCTCCTAAAATTAGGAAATAGAAATAGGTAACTAATCCTATCTTTCCTATTAGGGAATAGAAATAGGTAACTAATCATATCTTTCCTTCTAGCCACCCGTGGCTGGCTCGGCTTGGGCCGTCTTCGCGCATGCCGCGTGCTCAGCAGCACGCCGCACATCACGGGCACGTCGGCGTCTGGTGTAGGTCCGGCCCCACATGACATCTCTCCCCCCCTCGAGAGCCAGCTCGTCCTCGAGTTGGAAAGCTGGATAACGCTCCCTGAAAGCGGCGAGGTCCTCCCAAGTAGCAGAAGCCGCTGTCTCGCCCTTCCAGTGAACGAGAACTTGCTGAATGCCGCGGGCGAGACGCATGCGCACGGCGCGTTCAGGCTCTGGGTCGACGGCACCATGGTGGATGGTCGGCAGTGGTGGTGGCGTAGCCGGAACAGGTCCGACAAACTTCTTGAGGAGCCCCACGTGGAAGACATCATGGAGCCTGGCGCGTGGAGGCAGCTCGAGCCGTACGGCGACGGGGTTGATAAGCTCGACGACGCGGTACGGCCCGAAGAAGCGAGGCTTCAGCTTGCCTTTGGTGACTTGGGGCAGCGAGGCCGGGGCGCGATGCCGGAGGCGAAGGAGCACCCAGTCGCCTACTGCATAAGAGACCGGGCGGTGCAGCTTGTCGTAGTGCTTCTTCTGGACCGCCTGGGCCTGTTCCAAGCGGTAGCGAACATCCGCCAGAAACTCCGCACGGTCCGCCATGTTCCGAGCGACGGCGGCAACACGAGTGTCGCCCGGCTCGTACGATCTGATGGTGGGGGGGTCGCGGCCGTACACCACCCTAAAGGGCGTGTCACGCAGCGATGTCTGGTAGGCGGTATTGTAAACGTACTCCGCCCATGGAAGCCACCGGACCCACTGACGCGGCCGATCTCCGGTGAAGCACCGGAGGTACATGACGATGACGCGATTGGCCGCCTCCGTCTGGCCATCGGCCTGGGGGTGGAAGGCAGTCGTCATATGAAGCTTGGTGCCCGTGAGGCGCATGAGCTCGCGCCAGAACGTGGAGGTGAAGACGGAGTCCCGGTCCGACACCATGGACTGAGGTACGCCGTGGAGACGCACGATGTCCGCGAAGAAAGCTTGCGCCACGGACTCTGCAGTATAGGGGTGAGCCAACGGGATAAAGTGACAATACTTGCTGAAGCGGTCCACCACCGTTAAGATCACCGATTTCCCGCCCACCCGAGGAAGGGCCTCTACGAAGTCGAGGCCAATGTCTGCCCAGACCGTCGTCAGCACCGGAAGAGGCAGCAGCAGTCCGGCTGGGTGAAGGTGCTCGGACTTATACCTCTGGCACGTGTCGCACGCGCGGACAAAGTCCTGGACCACGCGTCGCATGTCGGGGAAGTGGAAGTCGCGGCGCAGTCGGTGCAGAGTGCGCTGCACCCCCTCGTGGCCGTCCTCGTGTACGGCAGCCAGGATCTCTTGGAGAAGCGGCGACGATGGCGAAATGTAGAGCTTGGAGTTGAAAGTCACCATGCCGTCGCACAGGGCCCATGGAGCCGCACGGGAGCCAGCAAGGATCGCATCTCGCGTGGCGACGAGAGCGGGATCCGTGGCCTGTGCGTGTCGCAGGCGCTCGAGTACGTCGAACCGCGGCGCCGAGATGGCTAGCACGGCCCCCTCCTCTGTGTCGCGGCGTGACAAGGCATCGGCCACCGTGTTCGAGGCGCCTGGTTTGTACTCTACCGTGAAGTCGAAACCGAGGAGTTTGCCGACCCAGTGGTGCTGCGGAATCGTGGCCAGCCGCTGATCGAGGAGGTACTTGAGGCTGAAGTGGTCGGTGCGCACGACGAACCGACGCCCCCAAAGGTATGGCCGCCAATGGCGGATGGCAAGGACAAGGCCGATCAATTCCCGCTCGTAGGCAGCGAGAGCACGGTGGCGCGGAGCCACGGGTCGACTGAAGAAGGCCAGCGGATGCTTATCCTGGAGGAGCACCGCGCCAAACCCGTGCGTGGAGGCGTCGCACTCGACAACGAACGGCCTGTCTAAGTCCGGAAGGGCGAGGACCGGAGCCGAGGTGATGGCGTGCTTGAGCGCTTGGAACGCGGCCGCGGCCTCCTCGGTCCAGCGGAACCCGTCCTTCTTGGTGAGCGCCGTGAGTGGTGCAGCGATCGAGCCGTAGTCGTGGACGAACTTGCGGTAGTAGCCCGCCAAGCCGAGGAATCCGCGGACCGCGCGCGCCGAGCGCGGTTGAGGCCAGTCCAGGACCGCCTGCACCTTGGCCGGGTCCATGGCGACACCCGCCTCGCTGATGATGTGGCCGAGGTAGGAGATGGAGTCGACGCCGAAAGCGCACTTGGAGCGCTTGACGAAGAGGCGATGCTGACGAAGCACCAAGAGGACGGCGCGGAGGTGACGTAGATGATCCGCCCAAGTGAAGCTGTATATGAGAATGTCGTCAAAAAATACAAGGACGAACCGGCGGAGGAAGGCGCGCAGGACGTCGTTCATCAGGGCTTGGAATGTAGCGGGGGCGTTGCAGAGCCCGAACGGCATCACCAGGAACTCGTAGAGGGCGTCGTGGGTGCGGAACGCCGTCTTGTTGACGTCGGCGGGGTTCATGCGGACCTGGTGGTAGCCCGAACGAAGGTCCAGCTTGGTGAAGAACTTGGCGCCATGCAGCTCGTCCAGGAGCTCGTCGACCACCGGGATCGGGAACGCGTCCTTGACAGTGATCGCGTTGAGGGCTCTGTAGTCGACGCAGAATCGCCACGACCCATCGGCCTTCTTGACGAGGAGGACCGGGGACGAGAACGCGGACGTGCTGCGGCGAATGAGCCCTTGCTCCATCATGGTGGCGCACTGACGCTCCAATTCGTCCTTGTGCGCGGCCGGATACCTGTAAGGACGGACGGCCACCGGCGGGGAGCCCGGAAGCAGGTGGATGGAGTGGTCGCGCCCGCGCTGAGGAGGTAGCCCGCGGGGATCCCCGAACACGTCGTCGAAGGAGGCCAACAAGGCGTCCAGCAAGGGCCCGATGTGCCCGTCCGTGGTGGTCGCACGGAGGGCCGGGACCTCGGACCCCGCGACGCCGGGCCAGCAGATCGGCCGGCCATGCCGCGAGAAGGACAGAGTCCTGGCGGCAAAGTCCCAGAGGACCGGTCCCAGGCTCGCCAACCACTGGGTCCCGAGGACGATGTCGTAGCCTGCCAGCGGCATGACGAACAAGTCGGCGACGAACTCCGCGCCGTGAATGGTGACCGCGGCCCGGCGAATGACGCCCAGGCACGGAACACGCTCGCCGTTGGCCACCGTCGCGGTGAGCCGGGGTCGGCGCTGGAGCGGCAGGCCCGTCCGCTGTGCGGCACCTTCGGAGATGAAGTTGTGCGTGGATCCCGTGTCGAGCAGCGCGATCAGGTGGACGCCCCCCAGCGACACGCGGAGCTGGAGAGTGTCGTTGACGCGAACGCCCGCAATGGCGTGCAGGGAGTAGTGCGGGGATTCCTCCGCCGTGGGGTCGCTAAAGTGGATGCCGGCGATCGCGTTGAGGGAGCCGTGGGGCGCGGCCTCCGCCTGCGCCTCCGGGCCCGACTCGGTGTCGGCGTCCTCCTCGTCCACGCCGTCCAGGAGGAATAACCGCTGGCACACGCGATTATGGCCGCGACCGAATTTCTCGTCGCAGTTGTAACAGAGCCCCAAACGCCGGCGCTCTTCCTGCTCCACCTGAGTCAGCCGCCGAACCGGCCGACCCTCCACCGTGACGGTGGTCGGGGCGGCTTTGTCCGCCGGGGGCGCGGGTAGAAGGGCCCGGGCACGCCCAGGCGCGGGCGCGGGCGCCGGAAGGAGGGCCCGGTCACGCCCAGGCGCGGGCGCGGGCGCCGAAAGAAGGGCCCGGTCACGAGCCGACGGCGCGACGTAGCTGTTCCGGAGCTCGAATTTGCGGGCGAGACTCATGGCCGCCGCCAGCGACTGGGGGTAATGGATTTCCACGTCATGGCTGAGCGGTGGAAGGAGGCCGGCAGTGAATAGCTGGACGCGTTGCGCCTCGTCCAGGCGGCCTGCGCGCGGCAGCAGGGCCTGGAACCGGTCCTGGTACTCCTCCACGGACCCGGTACGATGACACGCCGCCAGCTCGCCGAGAGGATTGGACCGGAGAGGAGGCCCGTAGCGCAGGTGGAGGAGCTCCTTGAAGTGGCGCCAGGAAGGAGTCCCCTCGTCCTGCTGGACCTGGTAATACCACAGCTGGGCGCCGTCTTCGAGGTTGTACGACGCCATCCACACCTTCTCCTCCTCCATAATGCGCTGCTGATGAAAGTATGATTCACAGCGGTTGATGAAAATCAAGGGATCGGATTTGCCATCGTAGCGCGGGAAATCCAGTTTCTGGAACCGCGGCGGTCGATCATTGTGGTGCTCGCCGGAGGGCGGCATGCTGCGCGAGGACGAGGACCGATCGGCGGACAGGGCTTGGATCGCCTTGGCGTTGGCCTCCGCGGTGGCGTGCAATGTCTGGACGGCGGCGGCCAGCATCTCCACGGTGGTTTTGAGATCGGGTTGGTCACCCATGGCGGCGACGCACGGAGACGCGGTGGAGGAAAACGCGGAAAAGGTTGGCGCGGCGGCTGTTGATGGGGAGTTGGGACGGGATGACGAGGATCGCCGGGATCGTGATACCAAGTTGTCAAGGGCGTCGAATCCTAGGGTAGCAGGCCCTCGACTACGGAGTTCGTAGTCTCGTGCCGTCTTCTAGGGCTGAGGTTTTACCCCTCTGCCGTAGGCTTGGTTGAGAGAGAGAGAGAGATTAGATGGCAAATATCTTTCTTAGTTCTTTCCCTCTCTGGTTACAAGAATATATATATATGGCCTAAGGCCCAAACCGACTAGAGCACATGCTCCTAAAATTAGGAAATAGAAATAGGTAACTAATCCTATCTTTCCTATTAGGGAATAGAAATAGGTAACTAATCATATCTTTCCTTCTAGCCACCCGTGGCTGGCTCGGCTTGGGCCGTCTTCGCGCATGCCGCGTGCTCAGCAGCACGCCGCACATCACGGGCACGTCGGCGTCTGGTGTAGGTCCGGCCCCACATGACACTTTATAACAGCATCACTTTTACAACATATGTTGTTATCAACTTCAACTTCAATACTTTGCCCTCTATTCAACAAAATATCACAGATCAAACAGAACTTTTACTGCTATGTGTCTCTTATTATTTAGATCAGAACTAGCCTAGACACCACTGTACCTAAGAAGGAAAGCTAGAGAGTAAATTTTACCAATAAAAAAAACTACAGATACTTTGATCAAACTATCGTAAAATTATAGATTTAAGGTGTTGAAACTATAAATTTATCATCAAATTTATCATAGAATTACATATTTAAGATTTAAGTAGTAAATTTATCATAAAACTATAGGTTTAGTGCTAATTTAATCACAAAACTACAATATTTATAACTCCCAACATAGCAGTAGTGTTAGGGATTTAAACTCTAAAATATATAGTTTTGTGATAACTTCAATATTAAATCTGTAGTTTTGTGATACTTGGCTTTAAATCTATAGTTTTGTGATAAATTTGACGCTAAATTTATAGTTTTGTGATGCAAGACCTTAAATCTATAGTTTGCGATAGTTTGATTAAAAAAACTTGTAGTTCTGAAATTTTACTCAAAGCTAAGTATCACTACCTACCTCTCTTTTATCTGAAACTAAGTAAAATCATAGCTCCCTGCTTGAGTGACTTGAAGGAAAAAAGAAACCTAGCTAGGTTTTTACTAGCAAGTCCAACTGAACAACTTGACTACTTGTTCAGATTCCCCTCTTCTTCTCTTTATTTTTTTCCCCAGAACCTTATTTTTTTTGAAGAATTTCCACAGAACTTGTCCAGATTCATCACTTCTACTGATTATTTGAATAGTCTATCTTGGCAAGCGAAGTTTTGAGCTACGGAAACGCGTGAATCTGACCTCATGTGTTTTTCTTCTGCAGCTGCATCGTCCTCCAGTATGCGTCTTGTTTAATTAGCATCCTGCTGTTGTGTTTAATCAAAATATGGACGATTAATTGGAATTTGACGGAAATTTAATGTTTGCAAGTAAATATACTTATTTTATAATATTATGTCCTTCTTTAGAGATTTAAATACGTATAACTATATAAATTGAACACGTTCATACTATTTTTTTAAAATAAAAAATCATAGCTTGATATTATATAAAAATGTAGTTTCTGATACTTATGGTTATGTGTCAAATAGTAATAATTTAGATCATATAGATAAATAAAACATCAAAATATGTAACAAAACATAAAAGACGCTAAACAAGATCTAAAAAATAAATTTGTTAGTTTCAATCATCATTAAGCTAAATATACAAATGATTATTCGAACGATTAAACAGAAAACGGCATATGCAAGACAAAAACGGAGTTTTAACGTTTACGAACAATAATAATAGACCGTATCATAATAACAAAACGGTTTATCAATCGTATTTGAATATATTGCCAACTTAACAGCCGGTACGGCTGTTTTCTACAACACTGGTTGTAAGCCTGTACCATGCATACAAATCTACTGCCTAAGCCCGTTTGCTATCTACAACTTCTTGTGATCTTTACCTGAACTTGGAAAAAAAATAGTGTGTGAAAGGAGCAGTGTGCAGAGGACAAAACTCTCAATTACCTTCGGGCCACATCAGCAATGTTTGCTAGTGTACTATCTCACTAAAGCGTGTTCCCTAAAAATAAAAGGCATTAGCTTTTGGAAAATGAGCGATGCTACCCACCCAACAAGCTTTTCTAATGATATCTTCTTGGGCTGCAGATCAAAAGTGGGAAGGGTTTAATCATGGTACAGCAGATCAAATCTTGAGAAAAAGATATTGTAAACAAGTTTTCACAGATAAAACTATGTTCTTTGGAAACTTTGTAAACTGAGTTAGTAACATATACTCGTAAAGCCAAAATCTAAAACATAGGGAGGTTAGCTCAAGAAATTACTCCCTAAATTTGGAACTCGGATGTCTGTTTACCTTGGAACTTAAGCTGAACTAAATTTAAACAATTTCTTAGATACCTATCTTTACCTATTGATTTATAAGTAGTCCATTATACCTACAAGTTTACTCTTGTTTAAGAAATTAAACCATCACTATATTTTAGGCATCCTGGTAATGAAATAGGGCAGTATGTAACCTTGGTCTTGCCATTCCTCGAGGAGAAACAGTAACATCTATATGCAATAAACATTCTTTCAAATAAATCTTCATTTGAAGATAACATAGATGTTACTATTAACAATACAAGGGGAATGAAAATGAATAACAAGAGGAACAGAAACTACAGAAATACATAAACGATTCGAAATCAACTCAAAATGCAAAAAACTTGCCCTTGTCAAAGTTTTTAGCACGTTTGCTGCTGCTGCTTCGGTTGCTCACCCTGCCAAGCCCAGACTATGTCCTTCAAGGCAGGCCTCATCTCTTGGTTTAAGACCTTGTTGTATTCAAGTGTATCACCATTTGTCTTCTTTAACTCCACAAGATGAAAGTTTGGGGTAACCTCGAATATCTCAGCATCAATGCCCATAACACCCTTCCTTCCTGGCTTGGAGCCTTCCATCTTTAGCAGTCCACCATCTTTCTTTGTAAGCTTTAACCGCAAGCCCTTTGCAATATCCTCAATCTTTGATATGATTGTTGAAGCTGTGCTGGTGGATGTGAATTTGGACTCCTTTTTGTTAGACTCCTCAAACATACCAGAGAGGTCAAGTCCAGTGGAAAGAGAAATTATATCAAAAGCATTCAAGTTGGACGGCTTCTTCTCCAACGTTATTGTGCTATTTAAGGAGTCAAAATCTATGTTCATATCAATAGGAATGGCATCCTTGGATTGTAGATTATATCTGAGCAGCTTCGCATCGAGACCCTTCCTAAACCAAGGATTTTCCATGATTTTTTCCATTGAGATTCTTGTACTCGGGTTAGGATCAAGAATCCTGAGCAAGAGCCTTCGAACATCTGTAGTAAACCAACTTGGGCATTTAAATTCTGCTTTCCCAATCTTCTTATACATATCCATCAAGTTCTTATCATGGAAAGGCAGATAGCCAGCCAGTAGCACAAAGAGGATCACCCCACAAGACCATATGTCAGCCTTAGCTCCATCATAGCCTTTTCTGTTTATCACTTCTGGAGCAACATAAGCAGGTGTGCCACAGGTTGTGTGGAGCAGCCCATCTTGTCTTTTGCAATCAGCAAGAGCACTTAGGCCGAAATCTGAAACCTTCAGATTGCTGTTCTCATCAAGAAGAAGATTTTCTGGCTTCAAATCACGGTGGTAGACACCCCTGCTATGGCAAAAGTCAACAGCGCAGATCAGTTGTTGGAAGTACTTCCTTGCAGCATCTTCCTTTAGTCTTCCTCTCTGAACTTTGTTAAACAGCTCTCCACCCTTCACGTGCTCCAGAACGAAATATATCTTAGTTTTGGTAGCCATAACCTCATATAACTGCACAATGTTTGGATGCCTCACCAACTTCATCACAGAAATCTCTCGTTTGATCTGATCCATGAGCCCGCCTTTCAAAACCTTCTCTTTGTCGATCACCTTGATGGCAACACTCTCTGAAGCCTCAGTGTTACGGGCATGGTAAACCTTGGCAAAGGTTCCTTGCCCAAGTAATTTTCCCATCTCGTACTTCTTCATCAAAGTATTTCCTCTCTGCTCCGCCATCATGCCACAGAAAGCTGTGATCCCAAAGCTCAAAGCGCGGTAACAAGGTGTCTACAAATGTTAGGTGACTTCAACCGTCTCCACCAAGATGGTGATCTAAGAAGATGGTTGAGTTGCCACGTCGAACCCCATAGTGCGAAAGCACATGGAGCAAGTGCTGTATATATTCTTGTATTCCAATGTCATCAAGAGTCGTCGAAGAAGAAATATGGCTTGCTACCCTGCCAATTCCCTCACAAGGTAGCTCTCTAGCATGCAAGCACATCTTTCTGCATTCCCTAAGGCGTTTCCTTCTTATTGAAAGTCCAATAATTCTGCCAAAAGAAGAAGACATAATAAGGTCAGTCATGGACAACTACTTGGAGTCAAGTAACATAAAACTCAATTCAGAAGTTCTTAGTAAAAGAATAAACCTATTGCACAGCATATACACATGAAAAGAGTTATAACTGTTTGGTACGCTTTGCAATCAGAACTTCAAAGTTAACAGGAAACTCCATACAGTTTCATGCAGTTGCACAGCTTTCTGTAACATCTAATTGCATACACCAACACGAATTAAAAGGTTGGATCCGAAAGCTTCGCTGGCTAACTACAATTCCACGCCATGCACCAGTGCTGCTGTAGAAAGGGCAATTTTTGACCCTTCCTAGTAGCACGGCATTCAAATCTTACACCAACCACTACATCTCGCGCAGAACAAACATAGATGAGATCTAGAAACGAAACCTCGACCAGTGCACTGCATAATCAAACGGAACGCCCAGATCTCGCAAGCCTGCAAAGACCGTGCTTCTCACATACAGACGAATCAATAAGCCATAGAACCCACACCATACAGATCTACACTATTAACAAACCAGGGAGGAGGGGAACCCGCCCGTACCAGAGAACACCGCTGGCGCCGCCGGTAGATTCCTCCGAAAGCTCGTCGCCAAAAAAAAAAAATCTCAAGAGAGACTGGAGAGTGGAGAGTGGAGACTCGCCGCAAGCAGGAGTCAGGTAGAAGATGAACAGCTTGAACGAGTGGTAGAATTAGCTTTGGCTTCGCCTTGGTGCGGCGGGCGCAGAGATTTGTTGAGACACGGCGCAGCAATTTGTTGAGGCGTCAAGGCGGCTCCGTTTTTATAGAAGGGAAGAAACCTCCTAGCGGCCGCCTGCCTGCCGTTGGTGCGGCCGGTAAAATGACCAGTTTACCGCCCCTGATTAGCGGGGCCCACCAATAATTGGTGGGCTGGCTCTGGCTGCCTACCTTACCTTGCCTCCTCGCGTAGCATAGCAGGGCTATGCATGGACCGAATTGTTTGCTGTTTTTTTCTGTTTGTTCCAGTTTCCACGGCGTGCCTCCGCCGTATGTTTTTGCTGCTACGCTAGGCCGACATGGACATCTGTGTGCCACCGGACCAAAACTACCTTCTTTAATTTCCTTTGCTTTAATTCCTCTCCATGATTCCGGGCATATTTGCACAACATATTAAACTGAAGCAAACTTACAACTTCACTATTTTTTTATGACACAAACGTTCATATATTGATGAAAGCATTACCTATCTAACAAAATAATTAGCTGAGAAATACAAGTAACCTAAAGACTTAAACCCAAATAGATAGATTTCACCATAAATACCCGTTTGCATAACTCCACTAGTAATTTTAAGCTTACACACCATTACCATATAGTATGATTATAATATCATCTCAGCTATAGCCTTTTTGGCCTTTTTCTGGGCTATGCTAGGGAAAACAGTGTGCATGTTAAACTGATAACTTTGGAATTGTACACGGTACTATTATAAACAGAGTACATCATTGCTGTTATCTCTACCTCATTCAGCTCCTTGGTATACGTCAGAATCAGCCGCATAGCGTCGGGAGAGAAATGTGATTTGGTCTACCGGTGAGTCTAGCCATGTGCTGATTAGCTAGATCTTTGCCGTTGCCAGTGATGCGCGTGGAATGGAAGAGGAAGTAACCAAAACACAACATGCTTCGGCAGCATCGCCCACTGTAAACTCTCCACGTACGTAGTCAAGTAGAAACACGTCATGGTCGGCCACAGCTAACAGTAGAAAATAAATTAAACGTTGGTTTAATTGGCTACGCGTCTAAAGTAAAATCTGCGGCTACTAATTATACTGAGTAGCTCGATCAGTCTGTTCATCTCTTTGTCAGCTATACTTTTTTTTACGCGTAAAACAGGTTTTTCAGCTATACTGATTAAGGTGCATCCCTGCCTGTCCCATTTTTCTAGCTCCATAGATAGAACATAAATATATACTAAGGACTTGTTCGGAATATTAGGTAGAAAAAACACGAGAATAAGATAAGATTATAGGTAAAAAACAGAGGATTAGAAAACAGAGAAATTTTATAGGATAGGATGTTTGAAACACAAAATTATCATGAACGCATAAATTTTGGAGCGCATGATAATCTTGATAAGCCTTTAGGCACCGAAATGGATCCAAAGGTATGGTAACTAAATCACTCTCAACCATAGCATTTTTCTCTCTCACTTATCCTCAGCTCCAAGTTGGCAAGCCCTTGCTTCATCAATCATCAAACCAACTCATCTTTCTACTATAATTCTCCGCCACATCTAGCAAGCTATAGTGGCGAGCAACAGCATCGATGCGCAAGGGCAAAGGCCGGGTGCTGCCATCAGTAGCACGAACCTTTGCTAGTGATGCGAGCTTAAGCGAAAAACGCAGCCATGCGCCATGGCTAGCTAAACCAGCTCGAGCTAGTGGCGCCAACTTGAATGGCCAGGGAGGGAGCAATGGCGTCGTTAGCTCACTGCAGGCTCACTTCATTGAGGCCATGGCAGGAGTCCAAGAACCTCTCCGTTGGTGTCAACATGCTCATGATGAGGTTGGCTAGAAAAAATGTTTGTTTGTCTGTTCTTTTCTCTCATTTCAGTATCTTTCATTAGTTGATGATTCGGATGCAGTCTTGTTTCGATTGGACATTTATATTTAGAAGAAATGAGAAATTATTTTTTTGTGTGTAAGTGCATTCTTTATCTGTTTTTGTTCTTGCTCTAGTTGTGACTGTTCTTCCTCCTCTTCTTGAATGAGTGGCAGCGGCTAATGGTATGTTGATGACATGATTAGCTTTCATCCCATGCCAGCCAACGAAATAAAGAGGTCGGAGTGGATTTTTCGAATCATATGGAATTTTTGTGTTTTTATGAGAATGCTACAGTATTCCTCTAAAATTTCTTTGAGCGATTCCTACCATCCGAGCACGTAAACAGTAGCAAATCCAAAGAAATTATAAATCCTACAAAAATTCCGTGAAAACCCTTTGTTCCGAATAAGCCCTAAGTAATACTGGCAGGTTTCAACAAGGTGTGCACAGTGACAATGCTATAAACCGTATACATATACAACACATGCATACAACGTACGTTTTGTATGACAACTTTTATTATATATATAGTATCTCCATCCACAACAATACACTTTATTTAGTATCAATAATATTATCCTTCTTGGCCATGTATGATAATGTATATGAACATTGATAAAATATAAAATCATCACCACCTGGCCGGGCCAGCTAGATATTAGGTTGCTACTGCTGGCCAGTTTTTAATTATTTCCTCTCTTAGGATGAAGAAGGCCAATAAACCACACATGTCAGGTACACGGAGCTTGCTGCACCCTATGGTAAGTAAATCGTAATCAACAAAGTTAGAAATGTGCATGTGTCATCCAAGAATAGCTAGCAGTTGAGCTGTTCGCAGTGATGATGCCTAATCTGATGTGCTTCATTAGCACACTCGTTCTTGTACGTACAATTCATTCGGTTCCGTCACGCTAGGGTTCATTGATCACAGGTGATGATCAGCAGAGATGCACGTGTCTTAAAAGATTATGACATGCACATGTGTGTGATGCGATGTCGCATGGACGCTGTTAACATATAGATGAATTGCCTAATATTTCTCTCCACATTAAGCTCCGGGTTGGATAGGCCGGTGTATCCAACTTACTAGGCATCGGAGCCGGAGGTCTCCAACTTACTAGGCATCGGAGCCGGAGATCTCAATTTTGAATACTAGTTAACGTATATTTAGTCCACTTCTATTTCACATATATCTACTATTATTTAGTCCACTTCTATTTCACATATATCTATTATTATAAAAACGAATAGCGTTTCTGTCAGAAATTTTGGTCCATTATCTCCGTCCTCACGTCAAACTTATAGTCACATGCGAGAAAGATACGTGCGTGCTGTACCAGCCAAGGGACTCGCTCCTCCCTAGGTCAGATGTACCTGCCCCCCCCCCCCCCCTCCCCCCCACTTAGCTCCTTAACCGGCCATACTCCACTTAGACAATTGGATGGGCCTACTGTCCCAAGCCATACAGTTCATCTCTCGCATATGTGATATGATGAATAGTTCCGTGGGAACAGTAGCCAGAGCAGAACAAATGCTGCCCCTTGTAATTTAAAAATTAGATTTCTTCTCTTTCTATTTTTCTAAATATTTCCGTCGCGTATTTTGGCGCTCATACAAACAACAAATATTTCTATAGAAATATTCATGAATTTTGACCTTCTCCTGTTACAACGCACATGCACATTTCTAATAAATCTATATTCTAATAAGTTGTGTTGCACCGACTAGTCTAATCCAAAGCAAATAAAGTGATCTTTTTGTTGCATGTGTCTATAAAGATGTCAGATTTGTTAAGGAGAATGCCTTGTCTAGTTTGTCCCTAATTTTTCATATAACAATAGCTAGTTTTCAGTGATCTAATTTTCATATAACAATCGGTTAAGTTTTTAGTGAGATGTCAGACCTTTAACATTTTGATGTTCATAAAGATATATGCTTTAGCTAGAGAGGGCAGTTCATCTTTTCAAACAATAACACAACAGTGGCCATATCATGAAGCAAAATTAAACCTTAGAAAATTGGAAAAATTTCCTTTTTACCACTTGCCCAAGCTGTATTCTCTTTTTTATCATCAAAATTTTGTATTTCTCTCTTTTGCCACTATTCCATTAGTATTTCTTTTTTTTACTGTCATTGGTCAACATCAGTTGGCCATCAAATTTGCCCCTAAAAGACCATTATACCTAAACTTTTAAAAAATCTAAAAATCAATTGAAATACAATTTATCTTTTTATTTTTTAAAGGGGTTGTATGAAAACTTTATGGTAGGATAATTTTTATTTAGTTTGAAATGTTTCCATATGTAGCTTAAAAATGATATGTTTAAACAATTTTTTTATCCACATATAAATATATCATAGCTACCAATATTTAAAAAATATTTAGAAAATAGCCAAACAATAAATTGTATTTCAATTGATTTTTAGATTTTTTTTAAGTTTCATAAGGGTATAATGGTCTTTTAGAGGCAAATTTGATGGTCAACTGATGTTGACCAATGATAGTGGCAAAAGAGAAATGAATACTAACGGAATAGTGGTAAAAGAGAGAAATGCAAAATTTTGATGGTAGAAAAGAGAATACAGCTTGGGCAAGTGGCAAAAAGAAAATTTTCCCTAGAAAATTACTACTCCATCTGGTTTCAAATATATGTCACTGGATACTATTTATTTTTTTCTAACTTTGACCGTTCATCTTTTTTTTTGCAAAAGTTTATATATACTTTAAAAGTATGCTATATTAGTCATGAATGTTTATCGTAAATACAATCATACGACTTTTATTAATTATGAATTAGTTGTTTAAAAGTTATTAATGTTTAAAGTTAAAGCACCAATAGTCAACGAGCGGGTAAGAAAATAAGGATACCATGAGATCAAGATAGCCTAAAAAGGGGAGGGAGGGCGCACGGCCAAGACCGGCCAGGGGTTTGCCTTCTAGGCCTTTATCTTATTGGAAAATAAATATAAGCCTCAGTTATGAAGAAAAGCATGCGATGTTCATAGCAAAATTAATGCTACAAGGATGTTGATTTTCATATGCCTTTTCCGAAAAAGAAAAAAGGGACAGCAATAGCTACTAGTACAAAGGTTGTTTTCACCTTGGAATAAATGGACAGGGGATGACCAGATTTGATTCTCTTCTCCAGAGATACACATACACCACTAGTAGAGAGACTGACATAGCACCTTGCCTTCCTAGAAATTGATATTAGAGAGGGACCATCTTATGTCGTGATCAGTAAGCATCCATCAACAATAGTTGGGATTTCTCCCAAAGATGAATACGACGTCCGTCAAAGCATATAATCAAGTGGTTTGTTCATTAAGACATTACGTTGTCTTAGCTTTGAATTCTAGATAAGTTCAGCATCTAACCATAGCAGAGAAGTAACCAAACCTTCTGCAGCTTACCCTTCAGAGAAAAATGGCTTCTGCAGCTATTCTTCAGCACAATGTTCTGAAATGTAGAAATTATTAAATGTAGATTTCAAGTGAAGTAGGAGCAAAAAAAACACTAAAATAATAATGGTGGGACAGTGCGGGCATGGGCCATTTGTTGGTATGTGGCAAGTCTCCTTCAAGCTCTGCTAGCGAATTTTTACTGTTACTAATTTAATTTTTTTTTAATTTACAAAACTAATTTTCGGTTTGAATCATTTGCAAAACTAGTCTCTTGCCGCCTTGGGCCACGGCGGGATTTAAAAACCGCCGTGGCCCAGGGCGGCGAATGGCATCCCGTCACCCGGGGCTAACGGTTCCGGCGGCCGTTAGCCGCGGGGAGGCCACGTGGATTCGCCGCCCTGGGGGACGGCGGTTTTTAGCATAGTAAACGGACGGTCCGCACAAGGATCGGACCGTCCGAATCCAAGGAGCCGCCTGCAAAAATTTTTTTCTTTTTTTTTGATATTTTTTTCTCAACTAGCAACACGAGAATAGCAAAATCTCGTGAAGGTGCAGCTTAAACCGATGTAAGATATGGCCTGTAGAAAATTTCGAGTGTGCTTTAAAAACCGTGCTGAAACTTCGGACCTCAAAAACTCAATCTTCCCGGCCGAATTTCGTAAAATTTTTTTGGACAAACCCGACGAAGTAGGGGGAAAGCGGATGTAAAATTTTCTGTAGATATCCGTAGAGTACTTATTTGCCCGATTCCGAGACCGTATGTAAAAGTTATGACTGTTTTAAGGTAGTTAGCGCGTGTTACAACAATTTGCCATTGATTCGGACCGTCCGATCGCCGTGCGGACGGTCCTATGCATTCGCCGCCCTGGGGGACGGCGAATCCACGTGGCGTCCCCGGGGCTAACGGCGGCCGGCGCCGTTAGCCCCGGGTGACGGGGATGCCATTCGCCGCCCTGGGCCACGGCGGTTTTTAAATCCCGCCGTGGCCCACGGCGGCAAGAGACTAGTTTTGCAAATGATTCAAACCGAAAATTAGTTTTGTAAATTAAAAAAAAAATAAATTAGTAACAGTAAAAATTCCTCTGCTAGCTCCCGTGACGATCCAGAAGCCGCTGCTTGTCCCCTGCAGGATGCTGTCGCCGTCTCTGATGGTGTAAGTAATTGCAGTTTGGCTGCTTGTTTACGGTGGACGAACGGCCAAAACACGGCCCTAAATCATTTTCCGGGCTGGGTCGCTCTGAACATTTCAAACTGTTGAACCATGCGCACATTGCTGTTGACTAACTGCATTCTCTGAATCAAAATTTTGTAGAGATTCCGATGATAAGATGACTGAATATTTTTTTCCCCCGTCACATGTTTGTTTGCTGCTGTAATCATGACTTATATTCGAACCTTTGAAGCATCTGAATCCGAATAACCGGTTCCTGGACCGCATGATGCTTGCTGCTTTCTCATGGGCTGTATGTTGATTTATCTGTCCTGTGGTTAATCAGGGCCAAAAGAAACGGTACACTGATTGCAATCAGTAGGTCCAACCTACAATCCTACATGGAAACAGTGATTGTAAATTGATGAAAACTCTGGTTTCCAACGCATGTTTGTTTGTCGCTAGAATAATGGCTAACAAGTACAAGTACGTGTCGATCAGCAATAGCAGCATTTAAATACACACAATTAGGTCGCACTTAACTACATGTTTTATTTGTTGCACTATTTATAGATTTCGACAAGACAGAAAATCATGGCCCTAAAACTTTACCCTACATAATGCAGGCTCGACAAATACTGAATCGTACCTTTCAGAGCTTCTGAAACCGATACGCCATATGTAGATCCCCTGGCGCTTTCGTTGTTAGCAAGGAGTAGAACGAACGGTGGCACAAGCATACGATCCTTGTCTGGCCCCACATGCCATGCTGTGCACGTCAACGAACCACATGCACCCACGTGGCAACGATGGGCCCACCTCTCAGACCTTGGTTGAGCTGATTCTGATACCGTGGGCCCTCTTCCTACTGTGGCTCGAAAGCTGTACCCTTCCTGATTGGCCCCTTGAGACTGACCCTGAACACCTCACCATCACACCTCATGTCATCAAGGCCTAAAACAATAGTTAGGTGAGCTAAGCATCTCAACAAGTTAAGCCTAACACAGTTTTGACAAAATCAGAGGGAACTTCAGATTGACAACAAAGCACTAGTGTAGTAGTATCTCTTGAGCTGTAACTCATTTTTTTTCCCAAGAAAGTGTGTTTTCCATTTGTTCAGGCAAAACAATGGACAGAAAAGCAGCACAACCTGGGCAAATAGCCTAAATTGCCTGGATGCAGTGTTACAGAACTAGGTCCAATTTTTCTCAGAAACTTCTGCATATTGGTGATGCTTGGGCAAACTATTCCCTGCCATATTATTATGAAATTGACAAATTGTATAGGGAACAAGTCGTTTTCAGTAACTCAGACTAATCGACTGACCTAACCAGACATTGGAGACAATAGGAATCAAATTGAGCCTAATCATGTTCACAAACATTAGACTTTCTTATTCAAATGTTGTCTCAATCAGTCGGCAAATTGCAATTGCGCTAGGAAATATCTGCCCTAGTTCATATTCCAAGAACCGGTATTACGTCATTCCGCCTAAATAAGACAGGCACTAAGCTTTCACCATGGCATAAATAAGTTCTCTCAAATGATGTCACAGTTCAGAAACTAAACACAGTTGAGTTGTTATTGACTTCTAAAAACAAACATGTACAGATAATCATGCCAGGAAACTATATTATTCTACTATTTAACGTTGTACATCATCATTGTATTAAGAACATCTCCATAGATACAACGTGATGTCATATAAGAAAATGTAGCATATATACATAAGTGATAGGATAGTTTATAAGTCAAAATAAATAAGAATGCGAAATTTGACTTGGAAACAAAAACGACACTGCAAATTGTAGAGGTTAAACGTACCTAACTTTGTTGTTCATCTCCAGAACCACCAGACAAATTAAAATCAGTCCCTTCCTGGTGCTTTCACCTGAAGCAAGCAACTAGGCCTAAACTATAGTACAAGCATAAAGGATTCATAAATATCTCTGAAGCTACGAGAGCCTCAGGAGCAGATGCCATTATGATTGATTAAAAACAAGAGGCAAAATAAATTAGTTTTCTACCAAAACGACAATTTTATATTCTCTCATTACATAGGGAATATGATGGAGCATTACACAACTCTGTGTATTACACTACTAACTCCATAATTATTGTTTCTTAATGTTCCCTTTGTCGCAACAGGCTCTTGTGCTCTGAAGTAGTAGCTAGTAACTGGAGCAGGCTTCTACTAGTGTATTCCATCACCACATGTTCAGCTGAATAATGCAATGCAAGGACAACGAAAAAATGTCTTGTACTTTGATTCAGCAGCAATCTGCCATTTGGTGAGAAATTGTTTCGCCCAACAACTTCTAATCATACAACTGTTCAGGGGTGCCTACCTTAAGTGCCATACTTGTAGAAAAGTACAGGATTATTCAGAACATTCAACACTTGGAAAGCCCAGTGTCTTTTTTTCTTAACAATGTAAGAGTAAAATCAAGTCAAAATGAAATATAACACATTACAAAATTATTAAGGTTCCATGTTTCGCAATTTGTTGCGTCTGTCTGTAAGCCTTTTTTTGGAGCTAACTACTACATAAACGATAGAAACTAAAGTTAGTGAGGTGTGCCACTTGTTAGCACTTCTACAATTACAGTGCCAAAATTTCTAACCTCATAAAAATGCAATTAAACAAACAGCTCTACTGCTATTCTTTTTCTGAACAAAAGTTCTTCGCCTCTAACAATTACTGTCAGGTTAACTCCAGCAAGGGCTTCAATCAGATTATCAGAACCACACTGATATTAAAATCAGAACACAATGCTACGGCACATGAGCAATTAAGAAAACAGAGAAGAATTCTCATCATAGGACCAAGGGGATAGAGACCAGTAATCTTATTCTTACCCAGATCCTCACCTTGCTGTCTTCCCCCAGGCTGAATCCAAAGCCTAACGCACCCCGAACGCCTCGGCTGTATCAGGGCGTGCTCTGGCACACCTAGAACACAGAATTCAGATCGAGATGGAGAAGGAGACTCGACCAGATGAAAATCGCCACAGTTTTGCTACAGAGACGACTGTAAATTTTTCTCATTTTGGTTTCTCCCTCCGCCGCCGCGGATCGAGCCAGGAATTCCACACGAGGATGCGCCAGTATCCTGCTCGCCTCCTCGATTTTTCCCGGATTTTTTTGGAGGCGTTTTGATCGTGAATCGGGGCGAGACGGTGCGTGAACTCGCGGAACGGGGATCACCAGTCGGGCTGCGCCTCGTGGGCCCAATTTTTGGTGGGCCAGAGTTGTAGTAAAGTGGGCCGTAGTCCGTGAAGGCCGTGGGTCACCCGAGTCGGACAGGCTGCGTAAAGTAGGCCTTTAATGGGCAGAGCATTTGTTGGGCCGAGTGTCCGTTGCAGCCCATGCAAATGTGGTCACGGTGCAATCAGAAATACTACCTAAGGTGATCCTGTTGAGACAACGAGATACTCTATATGCTGGTATTAGGTTGACGTTAGCATGATACCTACGATATCAATTCTTATACATGGTATCAACCGGTACCAGATCTGGTGCTAATACTAATGTCAGCATATAAACTACTCCCTCTGTCCCAAAACATAAGAATCTAAGACCGGATGGAACATATCCTAGTACAATGAATCTGGACAGAGGGCTGCATCCCTACTCACCCGGTCTATGCACATCGCTCTTTCCAGGAGGTTGGCCGTCTATCCTAGATCTTCCCATTTCCAAGAAGATCCCCTGTTCGATCTGGTTTAGTATCAAGGTTCTTCTTTTTCTGTTTCTATATATGTGGGTCTGTGTAGCATTTCCACGATATCGTTATGATCAATTAATGGGACTTGGCCGGAAAGTGTTCTTGCCTCTATCATTAGCTCGGGTAGTCCCCGTTTCAGATGTTTCAGTCACCTTTCGATGGCTCCCTTAATGTATGTGTCAGGAAGTTTCTTCTGAAGGGGGCTACTCCCCGAAAATGCCCCGCCCCTTGTTCGTTTGTCGTTGGGGATTTATTGCTCGTTCTGCGGTTATAAGTAACGTAGCCAGCCAAATTTCTAGAATAGGGCTGCGGGCAGGAGGGCTTTGTTTGTGCAATCTTGCTCGCAACACCCTCTCCTCCGGCGAACCTGTTAACGCCAAAATTTGGCACGGGTCTTTAGCAAATTCGGTTAAGAGAAAATCACAGATGACCGGTGAAGATTGATCCAGAAGAGACCGAGTTTGGGAAGAGACCATGAAGACCACAATATGGCAATAAATTACCTTATCTATTAATTAGGTAGTTTTGATAATTGTTAGGAAACCTGATCTCGTATCCGATCAGGGCTTGTTAGTTTTCCGTTTATAGATAGGAAAGTATGTACCGTGTCCTATAAGGACTCTTGTAATTCGGGGTATATATACGTATGCTCGGGGACCTTGTAAACTATCTCTCGATCAATTAAACTTCGGCGCATCACCACCCTTTCGACGGGTTCTTGCTTCTCGAGCGGGGCTGCATCGGTTAGGTCCGAACTCCTGCGAGAGGGTAAGACTCGTCACCCCTTATCCAGGTGTATCTGCCCTGTCTACGGCTGCATCGGTTCGGTCCGACCTCTTAGGCCGATCAGGTATACCACATCACGCGTGCGTAGATCTTATCAGTTTATTGGGGGCGATTTATCATCAGTTCATGCTGCATCGGTTGGGTCTGACCTACTGAACTGCCAGCGATAAATCGTTCATGCTAGGTTGATGGTTTCTGCGCAAGCGTCTTATCGGAATGTATAGCCGATAAGTTATCTTATTACATCACAGTTGCATTTGGTCTATCGGCTTGTTGAGGTTCCTTTACTATTATCGATCTGTGCTGCATCAGTTAGGTCTGAACTACTAGATCGATAATAATAGATTTATCCTTTTCGAGCCGATCGGTGTATATGCGACGTTCTATCGGAGTGCTTAGCCGATAGGTTATCTTTTATAAAGCCGACTGTATTATCCTTACTGTTTTGGTCATCTATATTATCATTGGTTTTCTAGCCGATGCACATGTGTTTCCTCGGCAGTCGGCTAGCTTACTATTCTGCCTATCAATTTTATCATCGGCTTCTAGCCGATGCACATGTTATACTGACAGCTTATCTATTTGCTTATAGTGTTATCGGTTTCCTAGCCGATACACAGGTGCTATCGGCTATCGGCTACGAGGAGCCTATATCAGTCCGTATCGGCCGATAGCCGATGTGCAATTGCTGCTGGTAACCGGACGTGAGCACGAGCAAGGACCCGGACACGGGCAAGGATCCGACTACGAGCACGAGACCCGGGCGCGAGTACAGGCGGGGGCCCGGGCACGAGCATAGCGGCGATCGGCTGGAAGGAATCCGTATCGGCTTGCTGGCCGATTGGATCAGTAATCTAATTTCTTCATCTCCTTGTCAATTGCGGGGTCAAATTGACTGGCACGCCTACGAACCTCTAATATTTTAGGACCTGCACTGGAGCTAAGCAGATCTCCCAGGCCTTCGCGTGTCTATAGGCGCCGAACCAGATCGTTAGCAAGCTTTTTGGCACACCCGGCGGTTTTCGGCGTCAACACGTTTTTGGCACGCCTGGTGGGACACAGAACTTCAACATGGCTGGAAAAGAGGTCAGCACAGACAACATAATCCCAGTTACAATGGAAGACTTGACCGAAGAACAGAGACAACAAGTGGAGCAGAATATTGCTGAATTTCAGAAGCTTTGTCTGGAATCCTTCGGTATGACAGATCAAGGGCTGATTCAAAAGTCCCAATTTCCAAAGCCTGTTCTGGTTGGTGAATCGAGCCGTACATCGTCTGCAAGTTCACAAAAGCCGATCCAAGACATGTTTAATGAAGCAGTTCATCATGCGTTGACCGATCAATCTGGGATATTGATGAATACATTACAGAGCTTGATCAAGAAGGCAGTGGAGCCGATTCAAATACCCGAGGGGCATCAACAGAGTTATTCAGAAGCTGTTCCTGAGTACAATTATCAGAGGGAATATCAGAATCAGAATCGGCTACAAACTCCACCTCTGCGTTATCACGACGAAGATCCAAGAGAAGAAGATTTATCAGCAAGAATCATAGAGGTGATGAGAGAGCAATTCGGTCTAAGACCGAAGAAGGAAACATTTATATATCGGCCTCCATATCCAGATTGGTTTGATAGAGCTCCGTTGCCGCGCCGATACAGAGTACCAGACTTCTCCAAATTCTCAGGGCAAGATGATGTATCTACAGTGGAACATGTCAGCTGGTTCTTGGCTCAATGTGGAGACGCATCGGCTGTAGAAGCTTTGAGAGTTAGACTCTTCCCGTTATCATTATCCGGATCGGCTTTTACATGGTTTTCTTCATTGCCACCTAACTCAGTTCGAGGTTGGGCCGATCTGGAAAAGCAATTCCACAAGTATTTCTTTATGGGAAGTCAGGAGATGAGTTTGATAGACTTAACATCGGTAATACAGAAGCCGGAGGAATCAGTCGCAGAATATATCCAGCGGTTTCGTAATGTTAGAAGCCGATGTTATAGTTTAAGTCTGGATGATGCACAGCTGGCCGAGTTAGCATTCCAAGGTTTGTTGGCTCCGATCAAGGAAAGATTTTCATCAGAATACTTTGAGAGCCTAGCACACCTAGTACAGAAGGTATCGGTTCATGAAAGCCGATTTCAGGAGGCCAGGAAGGAATAATGAGGCCCGAACAGAAGAATTTCGAAGTTTGATAACAAACTCCGAAATTGGGGGGCATGTGTTAACGCCAAAATTTGGCACGGGTCTTTAGCAGATTCGGTTAAGAGAAAATCACAGATGACCGGTGAAGATTGATCCAGAAGAGACCGAGTTTGGGAAGAGACCGTGAAGACCACAGTATGGCAATAAATTACCTTATCTATTAATTAGGTAGTTTTGATAATTGTTAGAAAACCTGATCTCGTATCCGATCAGGGCTTGTTAGTTTTCCGTTTATAGATAGGAAAGTATGTACCGTGTCCTATAAGGACTCTTGTAACTCGGGGTATATATACGTATGCTCGGGGACCTTGTAAACTATCTCTCGATCAATTAAACTTCGGCGCATCGCCACCCTTTCGACGGGTTCTTGCTTCTCGAGCGGGGCTGCATCGGTTAGGTCCGAACTCCTGCGAGAGGGTAAGACTCGTCACCCCTTACCCAGGTGTATATGCCCTGTCTACGGCTGCATCGGTTCGGTCCGACCTCTTAGGCCGATCAGGTATACCACATCACGCGTGCGTAGATCTTATCAGTTTATTGGGGGCGATTTATCATCAGTTCGTGCTGCATCGGTTGGGTCCGACCTACTGAACTGCCAGCGATAAATCGTTCCTGCTAGGTTGATGGTTTCTGCGCAAGCGTCTTATCGGAATGTATAGCCGATAAGTTATCTTATTACATCACAGTTGCATTTGGTCTATCGGCTTGTTGAGGTTCCTTTACTATTATCGATCTGTGCTGCATCAGTTAGGTCTGAACTACTAGATCGATAATAATAGATTTATCCTTGTCGAGCCGATCGGTGTATATGCGACGTTCTATCGAAGTGCTTAGCCGATAGGTTGTCTTTTATAAAGCCGACTGTATTATCCTTACTGTTTTGGTCATCTATATTATCATCGGTTTTCTAGCCGATGCACATGTATTTCCTCGGCAGTCGGCTAGCTTACTATTCTGCCTATCTATTTTATCATCGGCTTCTAGCCGATGCACATGTTATACTGACAGCTTATCTATTTGCTTATAGTGTTATCGGTTTCCTAGCCGATACACAGGTGCTATCGGCTATCGGCTACGAGGAGCCTATATCAGTTCGTATCAGACGATAGCCGATGTGCAATTGCTGCTGGTAGCCGGACGTGAGCATGAGCAAGGACCCGGGCACGGGCAAGGATCCGACTACGAGCACGAGACCCGGGCGCGAGTACAGGCGGGGGCCCGGGCACGAGCATAGCGGCGATCGGCTGGAAGGAATCCGTATCGGCTTGCTGGCCGATTGGATCAGTAATCTAATTTCTTCATCTCCTTGTCAATTGCGGGGTCAAATTGACTGGCACGCCTACGAACCTCTAATATTTTAGGACCTGCACTGGAGCTAAGCAGATCTCCCAGGCCTTCGCATGTCTATAGGCGTCGAACCAGATCGTCAGCAAGCTTTTTGGCACACCCGGCGGTTTTCGGCGTCAACAGAACCTACGATCGCCGTCTCTAACTGAATGCTCAACTGAGGTCGTGCACAACAACCTTAACCGCACAAGCCTGGGCTGGGCCTACCCCCATCCCTAAAGGAGCCGTATGAGGCGGAAGCTCCACGTACGGTTTTGAAGCCGAGCCTTTCCAGCAATGGGGCCTAGGGACCGATATGATGATTGGTTTAGGTAGGGCGGCCGGCCTTCTATGGGCACCTGTAGAGATTAGTGCGTGAGACCGCGATCCACAAACTGACGCATGGGACTCACCCTTGACTTGAGAATGGAAGAAGGGAAACATAGCATGTCACAAGAGCGAGGCGAGGGGGCTCCGCCCTACAGCGATAGGGACGCCTCGCGAGCTGGGCTTTGGAGATGAGGCCTTTTGGCGAAGCCAAGTCAATTTCGGGCCACCAAACCCTGCAACTGAGGAAAAGACCCTATGGAGTAAAGGGAAGCGTGTACGTTGTCACACCCCCTGCCCCCCAAAGGTGCCTAGAGGACGGGCCAGACGCAGCAGAGCGATGCCCCAGGAGCGGATTCCCCATGAGCAGGGGGACAGGAGACGGCCATCTCGAGGCACATCACGACCTACAGGCAACACCGGCGAGATCCGGGAAGGTAACCTGATTGGGAGTCAGAGGATCCATAGTACCCGCAGCCTCCCGGACTTCATATTCATCATTTTCTAAAGAAAGGGTAAGGGGTCTCTTTTCTGCAACGGAAAAAAAATCAGCAGAGCTGATTTGACTCAGCACAACCTAACGATACATCCAATACCAATGATCTGTGCCTACCGATACAATACTCAAAAAAGAAATTACTATATAAAGAGCTAGTGTCAATAAAAAGGCTAATGACAGAGAAGAGTTAATCTCCTTTACTCCTCCTGACACCTCAAGATGAGAAAATCCCTTCATCTAGGCGGGCGCCCATGCCTACTCAGGGAGCTACTTCTACCACGGCTGACACATTATCTCCACAAAGACCAACGACCCATCCCGAAGAGAAGTTGACTGACGGGGATGTCTCGAGAAGAAATTCCAGAATTGGTAGCCTCCCAAATCAAACATACATTGACAGGGGTTGCCAACAAAAAGAGAGGAAAGAGACCCTAGTGAATTTGATATGGTACCGTACCCCAAGGAAGGGGTATACTATACTGTGCCAAAATGCAAAATGTTGAATGGGGTAGGGAACCCTAAACAACACCTCGCCCTTTTCAAAGCAAAGCTACATGCGGGAATACTGGGGGCAATGAAGCCCTTCTTCCCCTATTCTATACTAAATAAACAATCTAATTCTAGGAAGAGTTTCGAATACTTTAACTTAAAGGAAGGGCGGTTAGAACAAAGCAAGGGATGACACTTTCAATGCGCTCAATCCGTTCCTTTCCTTTGGATTTATTATCATAGGTAGTGTTCGAGATCGCCTCTGTGCGGTGAACGCTCGAATGTAGCTAGCATCAGTTTTGTCCTCGCGTGGTTGAAGGAGATGCTGCTGCTGGATGGAATGCTTCCGTTCCGGGGCGCCATGATCCTTCTATCAGGAATAATCGAGGGCACTGACTGACTGCATCAATCATCGCTCAGTGAGCTATTAATTGCCGCCAATAGTGCTTCGCTTGCATGCAAGGCGGCTAATAAAAGCGCCAGGTAGACGCGCGGAGATGCATTTTGAGTACTGGTGGTACTGGACAAGCTCTAGGGGAATAATCTCTTTCTTATTTCTTTCCCATGACGACTAGGAACGGGCAAATCAAGAATTTCACTTCGAATTCCGGACCTCAACATCCTGCTGCTCATGGTGTTTCACGATCAGTATTGGAAATGAACGGAGAAGTGGTGGAACGTGCGGAACCACATATTGGATCACTCCAGTGCGGCACGAAGTCGCTGACGCTGAGTAGGCTCCTATGCCACTAGCACGGTGGAGGTTCCGTAGCGCGTCATGAGCACCGGGCAAAGGGACGGTTGAGCGACTCAAGCGAACCGCCCTACCTGACTTTGGATAAAGATAGAAGGGAGAAGGTTGTGAAGGTGGCCTCGTTATCCACACATCTGGTCGGAGGACCAACCTGGGTTTTCACGAGCGTAGGCGGGTCCTGGAGTGCCCGTCAAGGGCGCTAGCGCATACCCCGGGGTGATCATCACCACCTGCACCTCACATCTCGGCACAGTGGAAGTAACCCGCCTGCTGTCCAAGTCAACCACTTAATTTCCTGTAATTCATAGCGCATAACAGAACGCAGCAACAAGGGACAACCCACCCATATAGACAGCCTGCGGGGAGGATGGCATTACTGGCAAAGACCGTCTAGCGAAAACGCCGCAGGCGCGAAGCGTGGTGGGCCTGCGCCGGGGGAGCATAGGGAGGAAAGGGAGCCCGGACGGTGGAAGAGCCAGGGGAAGCCAGGTCATTTGACGGAAATGGAAGGTCCGAGCGGCTCATTCATTCTTGGAAAAAGAGGGGGGGACGAGCCAATGTATCAATGAATAGATACAGTCAACGGTAGACAGACAACGCTGCCTACACGCGAATTAGCTTCCGAGGTCGAGCAGTCTCAATTTCACTACAGGATTTGCGAATGAATGCTGGGCTGGGCCACCTCAAATGGCGTGAGCCGCATGCGGGGAGACCCGCACGTACGGTTTTCAGGGGGATCCGGCCGGCCGGCGCCCACCCGACTAGAGGGACTGAGAAATTAATCGAGTACAAAACTTATCTTCAAGCCTTACCTTATTTTGATCGTTCAGAGGGCGATCGCGGAGTCACTGAATGAAGTCCTCCCTCCCTTTCTTTCGGAGGTGCTGACCCGCTGCGAGGCAGATATGACTAAGTGACATATTGAATATGGCGACGACTACAGCATGTCGTAGAAGGAGATAAGAGGTGGAGCCAACGACCCACTAAGACTCACGTATCTACAACTACATTCCCGAGCAGCAGTCAAACGGAGGTGTGAATGCAAGATGCCAGTGGAATGATCGACTGGACAGAGGCTAGGGCAGCTTTCTTCCCACCGCGTCCTTCCTTGTGTGTCGGAGATACAAAGCGAGTGCACCGGAAAAGAAGGGGAACTGAGTCGATCTATTCCATGGCGAAGCATCCGAAGCATAACTGCACACTCACACGATCTTTGCCGAGAGATAGTAAATTGGTCCCATCCGGAGCTAAGTTCTTATGTCTAGATTCGTTGTACTAAGATATGTTTCATCCGATGCTAGTTTCTTATATTTTAGGACGGAAGGAGTACTCCTATTTCATTCCAACGGGATCTCGTGGGATAGTAGTCCTCCGGTGCAATTGTCCCCGCAAGTGCGGGCTATCGCGTTCACGAACCATCTCTCTTATGGGCCGAAATTTCCATGGACCTTAGTTCGGTAATATACATGGGCCTGTAGCCCGCTCGCAGCCCTTATTATACTTGTTGGGGTGCTCATGGGCCGCGCGTTGCGAAGATCCCGTTCCGGGAGTTGTGCGCATAATCTCGTCGGTTTCACGGATCAAAAGCAACGGAAAAATTGGAGAAAATTCGTCAATTTTGAATCTGCTTTATTATACAAGCAGAGAGATTTTTTTACAGGGCATTGAACTATTGATCTCGTCGTCATAGGACGTAGACCATGCCGACCTCGAGCAGCGACGCCGGTGGCACGCGGAGCACCACGTCCGGGCCGCGGCAGTTGCGGCGGAGGAAGTTGTACCCGACGCCGACGGCGAGCTTCTTCAGCAGCGACGACCCTGGCTTGGTCTGCACGTGCGAGTGCCCCAGGATGAATGCCGTGCCGGCCTCCCTCGCCTCGCACAGCTCCTGCAGCTCCACCAGCACGCCCTTGTCCACCTCCGGGCTCGCCGCCTCCACCACGAACCTCACCCTCTTCACCACCGGCGCCGCCGCCGCCGCCGCGGCCGTAGGGACCTCGACTATCCCGTTCGGGCTGTTCTCCACGCGTGCTTCCACGGACGACACGCCCTCGTGGGAGGCGTCGTAGCTGAGGCGCCGCCGCAGCGGGTTGCTCCCGATCACCGTGAGCGCGTTCTCGCGCTCGTAGCGGTCGAGCTGCTCGCTCCCGCTCCCGGCGTCGCTGCACCGGTACAGCGCGTCCAGCTTGATGTAGGTGGCGAGGCTCTCCACGAGCTCCGTCTCGAACGAGTCCACGTCCTGGTGCACGTCGCGGTACCCGTACCGCACGATGCACCGGTACGACCGGTGGCCGGCCGGGCCGACGCGGCCCACGAGGTACCGCTCGGCGGGGAGCACGTGCGGCACCGGGACGGATTTGACGCAGACGAACACGAGCACCCGGTGGAACGCCGGGAGGTTGGTCACGAAGCGGGAGAAGTTGGCCGGGACGCCGGAGGTGAGGTCGGTGTAGACGAGGCCAATGCCAGGGACGCGCACCATGCCGAGCTTGTCGCCGAGGGCGAGCAGCCACTCCAGAGTCACCTTGTTGTGCAGGTCGAACTCGTACTTCTTGATGGTCGTGTGGTGCCAGATGAACATGACGGCCATGAGGATGAGGGCCAGCATGATCGGCAGCCACGCGCCCTCCCGGAACTTGATCAGCGAAGCCGAGAAGTAGAGCGCCTCGATGGAGCCGAAGAAGAGGAAGAAGATGAGTGCCAGCGCTGGGCTCCGGTGCCAACACAGCATAATCACCAACGATGTCAGACACGTCGTCACCAGCATAACTGTGATCACTGCAAGGCCTGCACAAGAACCCACAATGTAAGCAACACAATGAAATTCTAATGTATATGTGCTGCAGAAGTTCAGAAATTCTGATGCATGTGTTCTAGAAGTTCAGAGCACATGGTTTGATCAGTTTATGAACATCGTTTTTTTATCATGAGGTATACTAGAAGTGGTGAAAAAAAGCTGAAATTACAGTCAAGTATTGCTGACAGGACAGTAATGGATACTTACCGGATGCATTTCCCATATGCTTGGTATCGCGAAATCCGACAGTTACAGCAATGCAGAGGACCATGAGCAGCCAATTTATCTCAGGAATGTAAATCTGGCCATGGATTTTCTCAGATGTGTGCACGACTTTCACTCTTGGGAAGCAACTGAGGGACTGGCTCTGGTTGATGATGGAGAATGTTCCACTGATGATTGCTTGGCTTCCGACAACAGATGCCAAAATTGCCAGCACAAGCACAGGCCACCTTACACACTCTGCATTTTGCAGAAACCAAAAGAAATTCTGTAACTTCAGTGCCTACTGAAATCGTAAATACTACTATACTAGGCAGTGCATCTCCGCAAAGATGCGATTCTTCAGAACCATTAACTAATGCACATGTTCATTTCAGAAGCATGAAGTACCTGGAACCGAGATATAGTATCCAATTTGGTAGGTTGAGTCGAGAGCATGATGTTTCGATAAATACGCAGCTTGGCCCATGTATCCCAAAATCAGTGCAGGGTATACTAATGTAGTGAAAGCAAGCTGCAAAAGCAAGGTTCAGAGTTGTGATTTACTGAAACAATAAAGGAATGAAACTACGGAACAAATGGAGTGAAATGCACGACAAGCGAATTACCTGGATTGCACTGTAGGAGAAGTGGCCAAGATCAGCAAACATTGCTTCAGATCCTGCAATGACAAACATGTCAGATTTTCTAACTTCAACCAATAAGCCCTTTTGTCACAATGCTACAACTTACAAAGGGAAGGGATGAACTTTATCTCAACAGAGGCATACTGCATTTTACCTGTCATGCAAAGCAAAATTCCCCCCAGGGACATCCACCCAGACTTCCTGGTCTTCTTCAAGAATTTGAGCATGTAATAGGGGTTAAGAGCCCGGTAAACATGAGGGTTCCAGTGGATGATATTGTACAATCCAAGCACGCTCATGCAAATTAACCAGGCTAGGACTATTGGTGCAAAGAGAAATCCAACACGATGGGTACCGTAGTGCTGGAGCGCAAACAGGAACACTAGTATGACACATGTTATCGGAATGACGGCATCTGCACACAAAACACAAAAATGAGCATGGAAAGGCAGGTCAAAATGTGTGAAGGTTACAGGTGATGGAGAATTAATGTGTTAGTACTTTTCCATTTAATGCTTCCATGTTTCTCTCTTTTCAGATTCATGGTATAACCCTTCTAGAAGACCTAGACCTATTGGCAGAATTAGATCCTCCAATTCAGGTAACTGACAATTTTTGTTACATCTAATTATTTAGCAGTTTGTACAGTTTGGGGCTGTTCTTGCAGTTTTTCATTATATCAACCAACAAAGATCTACCAAAGGCTTAACAATTTTGCTAGTTTATTGATATTATTAGGAACTAGGAAGTACTACATAAACTAGCTAGAGTAGTATTGTAGTAATAACTCATAAAGGTGTTCTGCAAAACTTAAAAGAGAAAAGCAATTGCACTTCAGAATTCAGACTTGAGACTTACATTCATGCTGATCCCTGGACAAGGAGAGCTCAAGCCCTGAAACCGCAGAAAATACTGCAACAGACAAAACAAACAGCAAAGATCCAAATGTTAAAAAAAATATCCAAAAAGAGCATCTGACAAGCAACTTTCGAAGAACTGAACGGTATTACTTAGGGGAAGAAAACATAGTCTGAAGATTACCAGATATCGCCGGCGTGAGGACGCCGTCCCCAATGACCATGCAGGTTCCAATCATCACCATGATCAGCAGAGCAGTCTGCAGAGTCTTGTGCTTCTCAAGCCACTCCTTGATTCGAGACTTGTTGGAGACTTCAGGCGGGTACTCCAGCTTGTACGTCGAGAGCTCCTCGTCGGCGACCTGCCTGTTCGGGAGGAGGCTCACATTGGCGTGCCTGCAGATCAGGGAGTACAGCGCAAACGTCCCTCCTGCCAAATCCAAATCACAACAAGAACACATGAATTCATCAATCATAAGATCACCAGGAAGCTTCTGCAGAGAGCAGAGTTCAGAATCTTGCAGGCAGCAGCTGACCAGCCGGAGGAGGAGGTTACCTTCGCCGTTGTCGTCGGCGCGCAGGACGATGGAGACGTACTTGATGAGAGGGATGAGGGTGAGGGTCCAGAAGACGAAGGAGAGGACGCCGAAGATCTCCTCGTTGGTCTCCGAGTGCGTGATGTCCTCGGCGAAGGTGCTCTTGTACACGTACAGGGGGGAGATGCTGAGGTCGCCATACACCACCCCGAGGCTCTGGTAGGCGAGCAGCAGCGTCGTCCGCCATGGCTCCCTCTGCAGCAGCAAACATCACAACACTCTGCCTCAGTCAGTTCTGCATTGGTTCGAGCTAGCTGCCGGATTGATGCTGGAAAAGCTCTCACCTTTCGGGGTGCCATGCCTCTCCCAAACTCAGGATCCATTGCTCGGCAAGAAACTGACAAGCCTACGATGATAATCTACGCTATGCCCTCCTGCTCCAAGGAAAAATGAGATACAGTACACTACCATTAGCTGAACAGATTCTGCAGGCCAAGAACAAGATGAACACAGACAGAGACACACCTGGAAACAAGCAAGAACTGACACTGTGTGGATTGCAGTACTAGGTAATCAATCAAGAGAATCAAGCATAAGCTCCAAGAAGGGGAAAGCGCGAAGAGAGCCGGGAAAGCAAGCAAGCATACATATCCAACCAAGGGGAAAAGATGCAGGTGGAACCCCTTGAGATCACTAATTGGGAGGGAGGCAACAAGCTAATGGCATGAAGCGATATAGACACGTGTGGTGGGAGAGTATCACAACTATAAATCAACTGCTAGTGCTCACTCCTCTACCTATGCTGCAAAGAGATAATCACACTAAAAGTTGGGATTACATCAAGTTGCATCTGCCTATGTACTATATATAAATCGATGGATAGCAAAGTGCAGCAGGTAGGGAATTTAACGAGAGCTTTTGGGCATCACCTAATGGAGCAGCCAAGCAGGCCATGTGGGTCCAAGGACAAAAGCATGTGAACTCACATTCTCACATCACAGGCAGTGCCGACTCAATGAGCTTTTGCTTTCAGAATGCAGTCCAGGGAAGCCTCCCCTAGATCACTACACTGCGTTAATGGTGGAGCTCGCATTCCAACCTTTTGTTCTCGCCGCAAACCAATGCAAAAAGATCCAACCTTTTTGGTCAGGTCAGAGTTTGGCAAGAGGATAGGTCCAAATCGACAAGGAACGGATGGTAACGGATCAGTAATTATTTTTGGAAGATGTGAATGATCAATGTTAACTCCAATTGCAAGAGTCAGAGCAAGAGACCTGCTCAAGTATTTAGTACTTCTTCCTGTGCCGTCTCGAGAAAAATGTGAGTTTTACTCCTGTCAACCTTATGTAAACTTGTGAAAGCAAAAGAATTATATACTATCTTTGTCTTAAAATAACTTTATTTTTTATCCAGCTTATTTATCCTATAAAGATAAGTTAAAAATAGTCTTTCAAAGGTAGTGAATTCTGATGCAGTGACTGGTCTAAAATGGTGCTCCTATTTTTACAGGGAATAGCTCTTGATTGATTAGGTAAAAGAAGATCTCGTATTTGCTCGCTGAAAAGGTAGGAACAAGGAGCTAGTAACAGCACAAGACCCAAGAGATTGGGTTCCAATTTTTGGCCATTCTAATGCACACTGGTGTGCAAGAAACTTCTGAAGAAATCAAAGCAGCAGCAGAAGACAAAAAAAAGCCTTCTGCATGCGAATCTTTTAGGAAGACGACCCGAAGATGATTTGGAGAATCGATAAAATACAGCTCTGATGCAACAGAAAACATTAATATATTAATACAGCCGTGCCGGCCATACAAGTTTGTGCCGTTTCTTTCTTTCCACAGTCAGATAAAGAAAAGATATTTTCTCTATCCTAAAATATAACTCTAAAGTTTGTTATAAATATAGCTACATGTAAAAAATAAATTTTAGCGTAAAACTTTCTATGCTACATCCAGTGACCATATAATCTCAACCACAGTGGCCCCACACCTATCTATTATAATAAAGATACTTTTGTCCTTGCACCATAATCCTTAACCTCTCCAAAAATATTTCTAGATAACTATATTTTAAAATCGAGAAAATAGAAAAAATCAAGACAAAGAACATATGGCAATCTCCTCGAGTATCCCGCAATGTATCGATGATCCCGTCACATGAATACAACATCAGTCCATAAAGACTTTAATTTTTAGCCCAAGAGATTTATTCCAAAAAATCCTATCTTTAGATAAATCAATATATGTTAGAGTTTGTTAAAGTAGGAATAAATATATAAGAATTTAATAAAATAGAGAACAAATATATTGAAGTCTACTAAAATAAAAAATATTTTAATCTTTTTAACTTGTATTAGAACGTATACGATAGGCTAAAAATAATATTTTTGAGGATGGAGGGAGTACAACCAAAGCGAATCGGGTCCGGCCCTCCCAAACTGGTAGTAGTACTATATTTTTAGCGGAGACTGACAGTAGTATATGCAAACAATGATATATTAATAGTCGTGCAACTACCTCCGTTCTCATATATAGTACAAAGGTGCATAGGAAACACTCGTACATGGAAACGGAGGGAGTAGTATACAAGTAGTTATATATTAATATTTGTAGATGAGTACATGACAGGATAGCGTCCGTTTTGTCCAAAGGAAAAAAATGTCCAATCCATGCTTCCAATTTACTTAGGCGGAATTTTCTTTGCGAGACCGTCTACCGATGAAACGTTTGAAAAAAATAAATCTATTAATTGATTGTAGTTGTACATATTTATAACTAAGTTGTATAAATTTATAACTAAAATTATGCGTAATTGATAAGTTAGATACAGTTGTATATATTTATGATTAAGTTGCACAAATTTATAATTAAAGTTGCGATGATTGATAATGGCAACTACGATAAGTTAAAAGTACGACCACAACAAATTAAAAGTGCAACTTGGAACTCGTTTCTCCGTTCTAAATCTTAAAGTTTCATCCAATAGCTAGCGTTGTTGTTTGATAAAATTCAAAAAATCAAACATTTGATTAATAGCAAATATGTTTTTTTGGCTAGCTATGGCCGATAACACAAAAAAAAATCAATGAAGTTATTAGTAGTTAAGCCATGAAAAAAACTAATAAAATAATTTTTAGTAAAACTTTATATTAGTGTTATTAGCGGTTTAAAAACCAATAGCAAAAATAAACTATGACTAAAAAACTCTAAATTCAACTCTTAAATTAAGTTTTAAAATTTAAATTACAATAGTAGCTGATAAATTAAACAAGCGGACAGGCAATGAGGGCCTTATTCAATTCCGGCTTATAACCTATACATAAAACGAGAAACATTACTAGTCTATGAAATATTGCTAGCGTATAATTAATTAAGTATTAACTATTACAATCTTAAAAAATAGATCTGTTTAAGTTTTTAAGATACTTTCATATAGAAAGTTTAAAACATATTATTTTATATTTTTGATAAACATGTTAACATAGCTTCAAACCATACCGAACGGTACCAAAAAGTGAGTGAAGCTGTTCCATTGTTTCTATCAACGTGGAGTGCCTGCCCGTCCACTAGGCAGGGGAGGCACACGGCTGCGTCTGCATGTTGCCGTTGCCGTTGCCGTTGCCGTTGCCGCCGCCGCCGGCCGCATAGCAGTGCGTGCCGCCAACGATAACGACACGGTAGATACGTTTCTCTGATGAAGACTGAAACGAATTCGTCACCGAATAGTCCTGCAGATAGAGCCTCCGGTCCCCGAAAACTCGCCAGGTTTTCCTGCGTCTCTCCCTTGTCGACGGTGTTGATGATAAGGACCGGATTGGCATCGCAATCCCGGCCATGAAAAGCAGTAGCTTCATTGATGATAACCTTGTCTTATATTCTCCTCTCAGCTCTCGTCTCACATGATCAGAATGACACTTTCGGCGCTATGCATGCTAGTTTTGCAGCATATATCCACAGCCACACACCACAGGCCACTCTCCAAGTCCAAGGTCCCGAGTTGGAGGGTTTGGTGACACCCGGGTTGTGGTTTGGTTTGGCCGACCACGTGTGGAGATGCATGCATGCGTGTGTCTGCGTATGCATATGCAGTTCGGCAGCCGTGCCTGTCCATATGCATGTGAAGCTTTGGAAATTTGCCCTGATTAGATGACAAGAAGTGATGGCTGTGATGCCCACGTGTCGTTCGTTGCTCACCTGCGTCATTGGATCGACCAGATTAGGCACCAACCTATATACTTCACACTTAACCAATATTTTATAAATTATTTAACTCCGTGCAATTTTAGTTATTGGTAGGAGTTCGATTCTATTTGTTTAGTCATTTAGACAATGACTAGTGTTTTTTATAAATCATTTTATGCCTTAAGCTATTCTTTTATTTTCTATGTATACGTTTTACGAACTATTAAATAACGTGTTTTTTAAAAATCAGATAAATCTAATAAGTTATCTTGTTTTACGTGTTATTAATATGATATAAGCCATAAGCTTTTTCAAATGATCAAATCCATTCACTAGTTTGGCTACTTGCTGTATTTCTGCAGAGGTGAAGTTGGTGGTCTAGCGTTTGTTTTTGTTACCCTTCCATGTTTAGCTTCCGTTGAGATACCGGCCAGTATGCATGTCTCAGATTCAGCCAGTCGCCTTACTACGAAGATGTGATCTCATTCGAGAGATTTGATGGATCCTTTCCAACTGTCACTCACAGACTCATCACGCATGACGAATCACTACCCTTTTTTTTTCTCAATCGTTAGGTCGCCTCCATGGCTGTGGCTCCATGTGTCTGTCTCTACGATCCATTGACGTCCATCAACAGATTGTACTGGGAATGCTCGAGTCCAAAATGAACAAATGGCTTTTCAAGATGCCAATCCGTATAAACTTTACATTTTTCTGAAGATGTACCCAACCTACCTCATCTCAGCTGGTTGCTCTGCCCTAAATCTAACACTTCAGCATGCAGAAGCTTGGCCTGCGACTCTGACCATAACCATATTTGGTCTTTAGTTTTTACTCCTTTTGTTTTAAAATAAAAAATCTAATATTAGTACTAGATTTTTCTATTTTAAAATAAAAAACACTACATATAGCTTCATCGGTGATTGCTAGGCTGGTCAGGTCGATGTCAGGTGACCAGTACAAGCAGACACTTCCAGTTGCTTCTGGAAGCTTGTGGTTTTACATGTGCATAACTTACAACGAGTTTGCTTATGTAACTGTTACTCTGTAAGATTGTATTAAGGCCCCAAAAAGGGCCCATTCAGGCAGTCAATATATTGGGCTCTACAGTTAAGGGCAATGCCAAGGCAGACACCGAAGATTCCAAAGATCCTATCAAAGCTTTACACAGGATATGAGGCACAGAGAAACTAATAATTTTTTTTTATTTTTGGCTGTTAAAGTTTTTTTTTTCTGAATTTTCCGAGGCAACAATTTCCATTCAAAATTTCAAAAGTACAAAATCCCCCTTACTGGAAGTTGAAAGGTGTCACATCCTTTTTGGAGCTGAAATTTGACAGAGTGACATTTTGTGGATTGTAATGGATAATATGTTTTGATGTAGGATCGATAGGCATTCCACAGATTGACAAACACACAAGAAACAGTATACAAATGCTCAAAGTATCCACAGCCGGGTCCACCTGTCAGTTGGAAAGAAACCCCAGTTGTCAGAGGGTCAAATCCTCGGATTCGGATGACTCGTCGGTGTCGCGGCCGGAGAAGAGGTCCATGCAGAGCTCGCCGTAGAAGCGGCCGACGAGCTGGACGAACACCGGTGACCTGAGCTTCTCCCAGCAGCATAGAAGCTCCTCGACGTCCATGAGGTCCCTCACCTTCCCCCCCTCCACCAGCATCTCCATCAGGTGCTTCTCGAAGCTTCTGCACGCCTCCTCCACGCCGTCATTCTTGTCGCCGCAGTCGCCACCGCCGCTCGGCTTCGTCGACGCCGCCAGCGCCGCGGCCTCGCCGAGCTGCGCCTGCAGCGCGAGCACCCGGGAGGCCGTCGTCGACGCGGGCGTGTCGAGGGACGGGGACGGCGCGCGCACGGCGCCGCTGCTGTCGGTGGACGACGTCGGCGGCCGGTCGGCGACGTCGTTGCGGTCGGTGTCGGAGCGCATGGACATGAGCGGCCAGAAGACCGCGCGGACGGAGCTGAAGCTGCCCGCGCGCCGGCGCCGGCGACGGTTGTTGTTCATCCTGCCCACGGCGCGGCGGAGCAGCGCCCGCGGGCGCCTCTTGAAGAGCCCGAGCATCCCACTGCATGGATTGCACTGCAAGCAAGACGACGGCATCGACCGATCAACCGTGTCAACCGCAGCTCATGCAATGCAATGATACGACGCCACTAATCCGTTTGGTCGTGATGCTTTACGCGATCGATCGAGTTAACAAATTCTTCAGCTTTACGCCATCTCGATCTTCTTCTTCTTGGCGTTGCAGTAGATATTGCTACAACATATCAAATAGTACTAGGCTAGCTAGCTAAGAAGATTGCACAAATTGCGTATTAGCAACGTGCGTTGTTGGTTGCTAGTTTTGAGATAGATCTGGTTGTTGATTTGATTGAAACGTTGGAGTTTTATGGGGGCCTGATGATGATGAGGCGAATGCATAGTGGATTGATGGGTGGAGGTGGAGGTGGAGTTCACGTAGAGCAGGCGAGCAGCAGAGTGGGAGGACACGATGCGATCAGGCATAAGACAGAATCACAGATGGCCAAAGCAAAGCAAAAAAAATGCAAGAATTATACAGATCGAATAGTACGTGCATGCAGCATTTGATCAAATTAACCAACAGGCGCCTTGCTGTTTATATGAAAGAGATCTAAATGCAAAATTTTGCGTTGAATTATGTGATCGTTAGGGGAGTTTAAAATGACCTAATGATCAATAATTGATTAGATTGACATATGTTATCTAGCTAGCTAGCCTACAGCCTTAATTTGCAGCTCAACTGGTTGTAAGAGGCTTCCATGTAGCTTGAAAGCTGTCTCTTTTTTTCTAGCTAGCTACAGCTTGAGAATTTGTATATCTGTGCGCGTGCAAACTCTGTTCAGAGAATAATAGTTTTGCAGAATACTTCAACGGTCTGAGGTACTAGATAGTACATCTACTAGCTAGCTCGTTATGCCCGTCTTAAATGCCATCTTCTTTAAATACTTCGTTATGCCCGTCTTAAACGCCATCTTCTTTAAATACTATCTCCGATCCAAAATATAATCATTTCTATATGGTTTAGTAAAGATTAAGATTAAAAGACAAAAGATTTTGATGTCTCTCAATAAATGATAGATATATAGATAGGGGTGGAAGGATAGGTGGAGTAAGATGAAAAAAAAATTAAATAAAAAGTGATTGATGGGACAAATAGTACTATGAATAATACTCATGCTTATATTATGAAATAAGATTTGAATCTTAGAAATGTTTGTTTTGGAACGGAGAGAGTATAAAATACGCCAAAGTAAACCATATTTAAGACTCTGTTTAAGGGAGTTTAAAATTTTGAGAAACAATTGCTGAGAATATGGAGAAGCTGAGTTTCCCAGCTTCTTACTTCTAGTTTATTTTTCTAAATTCTATAACTACAAATTCTTAGAATCTAGATGAAAATCTATACTGTTTGGAGGAACTTTTGCTAACTAAAGATTTTGAAAGAAGCTACAACTGATAGAAGCTCTCCAAACAGAGCCTAAATGTCCCTGACAGCTTTCGGCCTTTAAACTGTTCAACCGTCAAAATGAAGTTCACCTTAGGCCCATGAGACATAAGGCTCATAAGTGCGACCCGTTCGTCATTTGGTATGATGATATGGGCCGGGCCGGCAGATCCTCGGTCCAGGAGTAAGTAGGCCTTGGAATGTCTTATGGAACAGTGAAGTTCCTGTGGGCTTTGCTCAAATAGGGACACGCTCACACGCCCCCCGGGCCCTGGTTGGATAATTGAATGAACATAAGAAAGCGGGACTATTTATACATCTGTAAACAAATTTTCTCTAAAAGATTTATCAAATATAAATACAATATAATTTTAGTGTAATTATATTACAACTTGCATATTACTTAAAAATATAAATTGTATTTAACTTTTAAAAACCCCATGTGGTAGCATGCCGCGGAGGTCACGGGATCAAATATTCAAATCCCCTTACTTGTGTGCATGTTAGGATATTTTTTCTATTTTGCTCGTACGAATCTGGGAGCAAATCTAACTGTCCAAATTACATAAACTGTATATACAAGCTATATATAAGTTATAATATAATTACACTACAAGTATACTGTGTTTGTATTTAATAATTTTTTTCTAAAAGTTTGTTGTCGACGGATGAAAGCTGGGTCAGATTGGTTGCGGCGGCGGCGGCGGCGTGAAAAGTTGACTTTACGGCGGACGGACAGGCGACAGCGGCGCGTAATAATCCTGTCCTTGGCAGCATGAGTCGCCAACGGAGTCACTGTTGCGGCCGTAGGATCGAGCATGATCGCGTCGTACCAGTAGTAAAACAGTCGTAGTACGTACGTACTAGCGCATCGATCATCGGTGGCACAGCAGGGTCGCCACTAGCTACTTATTGCTCTCGAGCTACCTCTTTTCTTTCTCGACGCCTTCATTCCTCCGTGCTTTTGCGCTCTAGACTCGATGGATCGATCGACATGTGCAGCTGCGCCCACTGCAGTGCATGCAGCAGACGCCCATCATGGCACGGCCGCGCGACCGATCGATTCGGTTCGGTGCCGTTCTGAAGGAAAATGAAGCGACAAACTGTATATGCACGGACTCGATCGATCGAACGCCGTAGGCCATAGAAATCTCTGCGCAGGTGACACACTGACGCTGCAGGGCCTTTCTCCCGTGTTATCCTATCGCGCTAACCAAACCGACGTTGCCGGCCCAAATCTCGCCAAGGACACCGGAAAAGCCACATCTCCCGCGCGCGACCGAGCAGCAAATGTACTTAGCTTAATTTATTCCTGCGCCGGAAGTTATTCCTCACGCGACGCAGACGGCTAGAAGAGACGAACGCTCCAATCGATCGATCGTCCCCGCGCACGTTACGGCCATACGACTGGAAGCAACGGGCGGGCGCTAGCGTGGCGTGCGCGCGGCTGCAACTCGGCCGCCCGGTACACGGCTCGATCGAGCCGGAAAGCGGCAGATTAGGGGCGTTTGATTCAACTTATCGTTTTTGGTTTTTACCTTTATTTTTGTTAGCATATTTTTTAAAATATAAAATAGTATATTTTTTAAAAACTTTTTACATGAAAATATCTTTAAAAAATAAAATAAATCTTTTTTTAAAATTATAATAATTAATATTTAATTAATTACATACTAACTATATTTCTCATTTTAAGTGTTACTGTACCGCGAGTAGATGAAGGGAACACCCCTTACAGGCCGTGGCCGTGGTTCGGCACCCAACTGTCCGTCTTAAACCCAATCCGGCGCATGCACGGGCATCATCTAGTACGTTCCTGCCGCGTTCGACGCGGCTCGATCGACCGGTCCCCGTCTCAGAATCATGCACAAGGCACGCGCGCGTTTCTCGCTGCCGCCCATCCATGCATGCCTGAACAATAATAGTAGAGCCAGCACACGTATAGCACTTGACACGACACGTACGTATTGATTCGTACGTACAATTACAAACATACACTTCTATACACGCGCGTCTACACATGTACTACTCACGTGTAGAGATGGCAACAAAGAATTTCTCGTCAGGGAATACATTCCCATCTCTACCCCCGCAACCCAAATATTTTCTCGTTCTCATCCCTGCCAAACAAAACAGAAAACTTTGTTCCCATCTCCGTCTCTGCATGAAGAATTAATCCCCATGGATCCCCGTTTCTGCTTAAAACAATATATATATCTCAAACTATATATAATGCGACACCTATCAATCACACTTTATGTCAATATATCAACTTCTATCTACTAATTTACGTGATAAAAACACAATATTATCATTCATCAAATATCACAATAAACATAATGACATGACATGAGCAAAAAAAATTGAATTTAGACCCCTGTGTGTAACGCCCCACTTTCAGCGAGACGTTAAACTATATTTTACTAAAATCTATTTGTGAAATTTTGCTTCTTTGAGTGATATGTCGTAAGTCGTGCCTAGATCTCAGGTCCATCTTCTTGTCCTTGATCTTGAAATCCGACCTCTCAAAAACCTCCATTCCAAAAAATCTCCTCAAGTTTGAATTGTTGTATCCGAGTTTACTCTAAAACCCTGACGGCGAAAACCCTTCTGAACATTTTCTTCAAAAGATCTTGCTTCGATATCTGTCCCGTTGTTTCAAATCGAAACCTTAGAAATAACCCCTTTGAATCCCCTCCATAAATCCCCTTGTTTTCTCTCTCTCTTGAACTCCAACAGAACCTTAAGTTTTAAACTGAGAATCACTTCTCTGCTCAACAATCATTTCCACCAATAACCATAAATATATGTATGCATATATACCTATATACATATATTTATATATACACATATTCCATCGATCCTTGTTCTTCTAAAACCCCCTGACTCCTCTCCTGAGCTAAAATTAATTCTTTCTGAAATTTAATTCGCATCCGAATTCCCTTATTTGGATTCCTCTCAAATATTCCTCGAGAACCCAAAGTACCAACCCCACCCTAAAAATATCTGAGTTACCTTTTGTTTCACCCTCTTGGCTCCTTGATTATTTCCTGAGTTCAAATATGAAATTTGAATTCAAAAATCAATTCAAACCTCAAGCTATCCCTCCAAAACTGGCCCTAGAATATAAAAAGGGAATACAGTTCCCTCTGGCCGCAACCGCCTCGGCCCAGCTCGCCACTAGGCCGAATTGCCCACTCACCCGCCGTGGCCGATGGATTATTGCCACGTGGCTAGAACCTTGTGCACTGGTCATCGATTCTTTTTCCCTATGCGCGCCGCGCTCGATCGCGCTGCGCGCCGTCGTCACCCGATAGATAGCCGCCACATGTCCCGTGCCGCTCGTTCGCTGTCCGATCCCACTTAATGACGCGTGCGCCCCGTGTCGTCTGGATCGCTGCCACGCGTCCCCAAGTTTCGCTCACTTGTCCGATGTTCCTCTCTCGCCGCTCGCTCGTGCCGTGTGTCCTCGCTCCGTGCATTGTTCGATTTCCCCCACATAGTAGCTCTTCCTCGCCGTCCTGTTCCCCCGTCTCGCACTCACTCACGCTGCGAGCGTTTGATCAAATGACCTGACATTGCCGACGTCACGGCATAGCCCATGCGGCCCCCCCGGTGCACCCGCTAGCTGCCATGCGTGGACGCCTCTCGCGCCCCTTGCCACCCTTTCTCCCTGCCTTCATCTTCTTTTGACCGAGGCCACATCGGCTTGGTCCCCCCTTGTTGCCCCCTTCTTTCTCTCGTGTTACCGTGTGACCCGAGCCAGCGCATGAAGTCCGAACTTGGCCCAACGATTCACCGCCATTGATCAGCCCCCAAATCGCCGAAGTCGATCAAAATCCTCCTCGCCTGCATGAACACCTGCCGCGGCGCCATCTCCCGCCCCTCTTCCCTCCATTATTAGGCTCCATGATTGGAGCCCAAGCCGAACCGACGTATCCCTCCTCGGGCACCTATAAGAGGGACACGATCCCCTCTCAACTCCTCCCTGTTGACCCCCTTCCTGGAGTCATCCCGCTGCATCGCCTTGTTTCCCCAGAGCTCGGCTACCGTCGTCGCTTGGTCATCTCAAGCATCCATCGCCAAGCCGGGCGGAGCGCCAAGGATGTCGCACCTCCTTGGCTCTGAACTCCCCTTCCTTGCTCGGTCTCCGCTCAACCCGAGAGCATGGCCACCGGCCCCTTTTCCCCTCTTCTCTCTCTCCGTCGCCTCGGTAACTCATCGTCGGCTGCCGTCGCTCGTCCTCGGCGCAATCCGAGAGTTTCCCTTGGTCCCCTCTATCCACAGGTGGCAACCCCTCACCGCGAAGCGCCACTGTTTACCAGATCCTATCCACCACCGTCGGCAGTCCGATCTCTGCAAGCCCTCTCTCGCCTGTGAAGGTCGGGGAAGAAAACGAGCCGCGTGGACGCTAGTTCAGTGCCGCCCGGGCCCTCACAGACCGAGTCAGTAGCCATTCACCTTCCCATGCGCACGGCCCACGTAAGCCAAGTAACAGACATGCGGGCCCGCTTACCTTGATCCACCCCGAACTGCCCCCGTGCACCAAGCACCCTTCCACCGTCATCGACCTGGTCCATGGACAGCGGGTCACTATCATGTGGGCCGTCTCCCTGTGGTTCACCGTGTTCCTTGCCCCTGAACCCCTCGGTTCCACTAACACCCGGACCCCACCATCCCCTCAGCCCCTAGCTCTCTCCCTACCCACCGACAACTAGGCCCTACTCCTCGGCAGCCCACTAACTCACACCCCCTCCTTCCATTGACGTGTGGGCCACCTCTTTGATTTCCTCGCCCACAGCCCATCCAGCCAGCACTCTCTCTCCTCCACTGACTATGGGCCAGGTCTGTCAGAGCCCCATCTATCAGTGTCACAATAGGATATTCCCGAGAATATTCCCTCTAGAAATTCCAAATAATCATTCCATTTATTCCAAAAATCCATTTAACCTTCGGAATTTCATATCTTTTTATCCGTGACTCCGATTGACTCCGTTCCAACTCCAGTAATTTTCTAAAATTGAGATCTATCTAATGACACTATTATTACTTCCAAATAGGGTCCTTTTATTGGTATTTGTGTAGATTCTTGTTTGTTTGCGTATAGTAACCACCGTCAGAAATTCATTTCGGAGCGAATTTCGCCGAGATTTCTCGAAGATGCATGAAGACCTAGAGCAAGGCAAGTCACCTTTGATCAATCGAGCCTATAATTGAAATTCAAATAAATTTATTTGTGAAACTTGCATCGATAAGCGTGCACTGATACGTGCAGTCCTGTCTGTGAGTCAGATTGACGGACTTTCCTAAACTTACTGCATTTACATATTTCCTTGACATTGATATACTCTGTTCCCTTGTAACCACCACTGTCGCGTCTTGGTATTTGTGCACTATTGTGCGAGTACTGACGGTCGCCCTTTAACCTTAAAATTTGAGAAACCCTTGGGTAAAATGTGGTTTTACGAAACGTTTAAAAAACCCGACACCTGCGTTGGTGCCTTGTGAAAAAAAAATGAGTTTCAAAAATGGAGATTCACGACACAAGACTGGTCCGGTGTGTGATGCCTGTGTGGTTGCTATAAGGACCGATTCCTTCGGAATTTCATCTGAACAATGATAGTACAACCATATGGGTGAATGGAACGCCTGGCTGAGTAACTAGTCGCTCAGGGACGTCTTGTGTGTCATTGGACTGTGAATCATTGGGAGGGAGTTGGGAAAGGCCTCCTGGGTTCTTGGCATAGTATAGTCTAGGACCTACCCTATTGTTGGTCGCGGACCTCTCCAATTGACATGGGGTAACCTAGGTTGACTAGAAAAATGCCTTGTGGCAAAAACCTCTAGGCCATCGATTGTGCCTAATCAGTGTGAGCTGGTGGCTAGAGTGAGTCGTGTCATGTGGGTAAAGTGTACCCCCTTTGCAGAGGTTAAAACTGTTTGAAAAGCTGTGCCCACAGTCATGAGTGAATGTGAGGCGATTCCTTAGTGTAGTTTTATTTTTGTTAATGCGAAAATTTGGTACGGATCTTTATTGGATTCGGTTAAGGAAAATCGTGGTTAACTGGTGGGAATTAAATCCAGAAGAAGCCGAATTCAGGAAGGAATTATGAAGACCACGGAGAGGCAGTTAAAATCTTATCTGTAAATTAGGCAAGGATTATAATTTTTAGGAAACCTGATCTCGTGTCCGATCAGGGTTTGTTAATTTTGCTTTTATAGTTAGGAAACTCCTGTTTCGTGTCCGATCAGAACTGTATCAATTCGGGGTATAAATACGTATGCTCGGGTACCTTGTAAATCATCAAACAGATCAATACAAACTTCGGCGCATCGCTACCCTATTCAACAGGTTCTTGCTTCTCGAGTCGGGCTGCATCGGTTAAGTTCGACCTCCTGCGAGAGGGTAAGTCTCGTTACCCCGACTACCGTATCGGCTAGGACTTCCTCGGTTAGGTCCGATATTCTAGTCAGCCTACGATAGTCGGCTTACCACGATATATCTGTTCTGTCTACGGCTGCATCAGTTAGGTTTGATCTCATAGGCCGAGTAGATATATCACATCACGTGTGCATAGGCTTATCGGCTTACTGGGTGTAACTTATCATCAGTTTGTGCTGCATCGGTTAGGTCCGACCTACTAAACTGCATGATAAGTTATTCCTGCTAGGTTGATCGGTTTTATGCAAGCGTTTTATCGGGATGTATAGCCGATAAGTTATCATATTTTACATCACGATTGCATTAGATCTATCGGTCCATCGAGGTTCTATTATCATCATCAGTCTGTGCTGCAACGGTTAGGTCCGATCTATTAGACTGGTGATAATAATTCTATCCTTACTGAACCGATGAATGTTTATGCAATGTTCTACTGGAGTGCCTAGCCGGTAGGTTATCTTTTGCTAATTAAAGCCGATTGCATTGTTCAACACGTTTTTGGCACGCTACACCGTTATCGGCTTTCCGGCCGATACACATCATATCAATAATCGGCTAGTTTATTCGTTTACATTGTTATTGGTTCCTTAGCTACATGGTTTATTGTCTATCTAAGCCATCATCGGCATCATCGGCCTCCAGTCGATGTATAAGTGCTTTGTCTATATCGGCCATCGGCCGATGGAGCGAGTCCAATTCGGCTTTCAGCCGATTGGCTCATTGATCTAATATTTTCTATCTCCTTGTCAATTGCAGGGTCAAATTGACTGGCACGCCTACGAACCTCGAATTTTAGGACCTGCACTGGAGGTAAGCAAATCTCCCAGGCCTTCGCGTGTCTCTAGGCGCTGAACCAGATCATCGGCTCGTTCCCGACGCTGCCGGTGATTTTCGATGCCAACAATTTTACCCTGTTTTCAAAAGCGTGTGTGGTTTGGGAACTGTGAGATGGATGTGCTGTCGAGGACGCGGGTTGTCTGATGATATCGGCTTGGCTGTCGAGGGCAGCAAGACTTGGGAAGTTCGGAGAAATGTTTTGGCTCTAGGAGCCGGTTTGATGTGAATTTGAGATTGCGAAAGCTGAAGAATAAAGATTGATGCATTGTCACTCCGATCGGGCGAGACTCTATCTCACCTTGATTGTTGAGAAGCACATACTTAGTAGATTTAAAAGAATTTAAATAAAACTGTTTGCGAAATATCCAGTCTCTCTTTGAAGCCTACAACCACCACCTCAGTTTCCCTAGCTTGCTGAGTACGTAAGTACTTACCCTTGCTCTCTATATATAGTTCTCCGTCGGGAGCTAAAGTTAGAGTTGTAGTGAAGTAAAGACTAGGATTTCGTTCTGGTTCCCAGCCATTGCCTGTGTGTTGGGACTTAGTCCGCTGTTCCATTGCTGCCGCTGCCTATGTGCTGTTCGTTGCTGTCTATGATTTGCTCCGAAGATGTAACGTAAGTTAAGGTATACATCTATTATGTATTTAAGGTTTTGCGATGATGCATATTTGATTTTCATGAATACCAGCGTTGCGTTCTGGGACTGGTATCGGTAACGTGGATCCGCGAGGAAGTAGTTCACGCTATTTTCCTGTGGCACGCCCTATTTAGTCCCATTGTACGGTGGTGCCAGATCGGGGTGTGACACTATGCCAATTAATCGAGTCTTCATAAGGAACGAGGACGGGGACGGAGACATAGGATCACCCCCCGCCCCCACGAAACCCAATAAGGAGTATCAATTCCAACCATTCATATTCTTTAATGCTTTCTCTGTTTCTAAAAGACTGTTGTTATAGACTAAGAATTTGTCATACAAAGAGTGTGTTTTTAGAGTGAAATCCACTAGACATTTTTAATACAATTTTATCGTTTTAACCATCCAACCAATAGGACTCTCTTATTCTGCTCGTTTTCTCTCCCTCTCTGTTTTCTTTTTATATTAATTAAGGACATGATAATCTTTTGATCTTATATTTAATCTTTCTTTAACTAACTAAAATAATAGTTTTTTCGAGACGAAGGAAGTAGGAGAATTCTTTACAGGAAACGGAGCCATTGACATCTCTACTCACGTGTGGCTGGACAATTCTTCGGCCGACCGTCATTGGACAGGGAATTGAATGTCGATCTTAATTCATGGCCCTGCGCACGTACTATTGCATCGTCTGTCCGTCCATCTGCTTGTCCGAAAATTTATTAACTCGATCACCACAACCATACAAGTGTGATATATATGTACTAAAAATGCACCGCGCCGCCGCAAAGGCAGACTGTTCTCCTTTTTAACTAGCGTCAGGAACCCACAAGATCACTAAGGCTGTGTTTAAAAGTGAAGAAAGTAAAAGAAGTAGATGATTATGTAAAATGAGATGAGTTATTAGTATATAATTAATTAAGTATTAGCTATTATAAACTTAAAAAATAAATTTATATGATTTTTTAAAACAACTTTTATATAGAAAATTTTTATAAAAAACATATCGTTTAATAGTTCAAAAAATATATTCATAAAAAATAAAAGTTTTTTCTCCTCTACCGTACCGAACGGTGCCTAACAAATCTTACACGTCCAATCAATTTCTGCTGGATTGATCAAGGGGCCACCCGTATATACTATACTCCATTTACTTGTATCTTACTAATACTACGTAGCGCTGCTGGTGTATGTGTCAGCATATAATATAATATATGTATGTAGTAGTATTGTCTTCATCTTAAAATAGTATTATCTTTATATTTTATAGTATAATTCAAACTATAAATATAATAATATTTTAAAACGAAGATAGTATTAGATTATCTGGTGGATGATTACCACCAATGATATAACCCGGTCCATGACTGAAAGTCTCAAACTTTTGCATAGAAACTTGGCATGCATCTGCTGGCTGTACACTAGCTAGAATGAATAATGATGATGGCATTCGAGTAAGATTTGCAAAGCTACAATCATGGCACGGGTCTTTCAACTACTACTCCAACGATTATTTATATTCCTACCTAACGCGCCACGCCCGCACACCATATATCCATCTCAACTATTAAATTATCTATACTCGCATACCTCCAAACTCTGCATCTGTACTCTGAAAGGAATGTAGGGTGCTGTTTTTGTTTCTACCACTTTCCCATGCTATGACTATCTGAGTTTATTTGATCTCACAAGAGAAGCACGTATAAGCTTTATTTCAGTAGCTTAAGATTTTAAAAATAACGGATGAGAATTTTAAAAGCTAGTTTTCTAGCATCTGATTTTTTGTTTATTTTTTAGATTCTATCGTTATAGTAGAGATTTTTAATCTGGATCAAGAAATTAAAGATCCTGAAAAAAAGCTGCAGCAGCCAAAAGCTTCTTCAAACAGGACTATCGGCAGCTACCAAAGCTAACTAGGGCGGTGGTTGCTTGCTCCCGGCAACTTCTAATCGACAATTTTGGCATGCAATGGCACGCACGAACTAACTTGGTACGAGCACTTGTCTGCACCTGTCCAGTCTCTCGAAATAAACTCGCAGTGTCCCCGGAACCACTGGCAGAATGATCCCCCGTGAGGTTCACGATATTAGGTTGTATTATTTTTTATCTGATAGTATTATAGGATCAAGATTCTATTATAAAATTGGAATACTAGTAAATTTTAAAAAGTATCTATTTTTATATAGCATTTATAACATATCATATAAATTGAAGTCTATAATATTAATTTTAATAAATTTAATTGATATTATGTAAATTTGAGTGGACTTATTCACATTATTTTCAACATATCTTTTTTAAAATAATATTTTCATAGGATCATAGGGATCGTAGAATCGGGATACTATGTTTTATCCAGTAGGATCGTATAGAAATAAATAGTAGGATCGGGATACTATCAAAACTAGAATACTAGGTAGAATCGATATTGTTTTGGCTTCGTAGGATTGTAATATCGTAGTATCGTAGGATACTAAGTAGATATGATACTACGATACGTATCGGGATTCTAACAACTTTGGATGAGGCTCGTCATCGTCGCCCAGCAAAACACACCGCGGAATCATCAGCGTGATCATGCCTGACGCGAGAATAGACGATTCCTCTCTGCTCCTCTTGCCTCTCACGAATTGATTATAAGGTAACGTTTGGATGTTTTTAGCTTATGCCTCGATTTCTGTTAGCACGCTTCCTAAAATATAAAACGGTATGTTGTTTACAAAAAATTTCTATATAAAAGTATCTCTAAAAAATCAAATAGATTCATTTTTCGAGTTTGTAATAGTTAATACTTAACTAATCATGCGCTAATAATATTTATCGGTTCACATGCAGCTTATAAGCCAAACACAACCTCACAAGCGATCGAATAGTAGTAACCAGGCGAGAGAGAAGGATTTGCAAGTGACATATGTATCCAAACTTATATACCCTCCATCCTAAAATAACTTTATCTTTAAGTTATCTCATTTATCCTGAAGCAATCAATAGATTAGAGTTTGTGAAAGTGGGAAACAACACATTGGAGTTTATAAAAGTGAGGAACAAAATAAATTGGAGATTGGTAAGTGGTGAACAAATGCATTGAAATTTGCTAAAGTATAGGATATTTTAGTCTTTTGACTTTGTATTGGTATCAGTAAAATATACTTAAAAATAAAGTCTTTCTGAGACGGAGGTAGTATTCCCTCCGTCCCAAATATAGCTGTAACGCCCCGCTTTCAGCGAGACGTTAAACTTTATTTTACTAAAATCTATCCGTAAAAATTTTGATCTTTATGTGTTGTGTCGTAAGTCGTGCTTGGATATTAGTTTGTATCCTTGTCTATCTTAAAACCCGACCTCTCAAAAACCTCTGTTCCAAAATAATCTCCGAGTTCGAATCACCGTATTCAGATTTGCTCCCAAAACCCTGACGACGAAGTCTCACAATCTCTTCCTTCAAAATCTCTGTTTCGATATCCATTCCAAAGATCTGAATCGAAGATTCAAATTCCAGTTTTGAAATTCAAACCCTTTCCCCTCTCCTTGAACCCTCTCCCACTAATTCTTGAAATCCCAGTATCAACTTTCCCTTGGATTTCCCCCCAATGTACATACATCTATATCATGTACCCATACAAATATACAGATTTACATCCAACAACCATTTCCAGCTTTTGTACCTGTATATATGTATATATATATATACACCTGCATGGGTGCACCTGTATACCTGTATACGCTTATGCATGCACACACACACACACACACACACACACACACACACACACACACACACACATATATATATATACATATATACATACATATATATATATATATATATATATATATATATATATATATATATACATATATATATATATATATCAATCAATCCTCCACCTCTCTTCCTTTAAAATCCCCTAGATTTTCTCCCCTTGATCTGTCCAAAAAATCATGAAAGCAATCAACAAATTCAAATTTGAATTTGGAAGATCCTTCACCTCCTTGAATCCTTCTCAACTATTCCATGAAGGACTAAATACCAAATTAATCTTAGAAAATACCTAACAAGCTACCTTGGACCCCCTCCTTTGATTTCTCAATTTATCTCGAGTTCAAATATAAGTTTTGAACTCAAATTCTCCTTGAAATCTCTCAAAACCATTCAAAACTAACTCCCTAGAAAATAAAAAGAGCCACTGTTCCCCTGGGCCGCTTTCCTCCCCCGGTCTAGCACGGTGTGAGACATGCTCGGCCATCGCCGCCATGTGATCGTGCCACGTGCCCCTCCGAACTCTGCCGTAGCGGCCTGATCCTCCTTCCCCCCTAGGCAGCCATCACCCGACAGATCGCTGCCACGCGTCCCAGAGCTTCGCTCGCCCGTTCGATGCCCTCGCTCGCCTCTCGCCACGTGAGATCGCCCCGCCACGGTGGGATGGCTGCCACGTGCCCCGATCGCCGCGCAGCCGTCAATCTGTTTCCCTGCACAGTGTCGTCTCCTTCCTCCCGTTCCGTCCCCCCGCTCCCTCTCACGCGCACCAACTGTTCTGCCAAAAGCCGAGCCCACTCCGCCTATCTCGCCGCCACCGCCGTCGTCACCCTGGTGCGCCCCACCTTGACCACTCCCCGCGCCGCTCCTCCCGCGCGAGAATTCCAAACCCAGCCCTCGGATACACCGACTACCGCCGTCCATATCATCCCCATCGTCGATTGCCAGGTCGAGCCACCCAAAAAATACTTCACCTCGGCATCTCCCGCCTCTCTCTCCTCCTCACCTCCATGCTTGGGCCTCAATTATTGGAGCGGCCCCTGAACCGACTTAGAGTTTCTCCTCGCCCCTATAAATACCCCCCCTTCGGGAGCCCTTTTTCCCCTTTTTCTCCTCCTACCTTTGAATGCCGTCGGCCACTGTGTTGGGCCGCCGCCGGTTGTCCGACCCGGAGCACTCCACGCCTTCCCGGGGCCCAGCCCTCCTCCACCACCACTGGATTGCCCGGGGCACCTCCTCTCTCGAACCACCGTGGATGCCATTTCTCCTCAGCTCTGATCGTCCCCTCACCACGGCGCCGCTCCCCGTGGGTGAGCCCCCCTTTTTTTCTTTGTGGTGGCAAATGTTGGCCTCTGTGTGTTGCTCGGACGACCCGTAGACCCCGCAGTGCCGTGCGTTAACCGAAGCAAGTGCTTCCCCTGTTCTTCCTCTTGCTGCCGCCGCACGCGGTCGCTTGCTGCCGTGGATCTTCCCTGTGGAACCCCTAGCTGCCGACCTCCTCTTTTCCCCCTCTGCACCCACTAGCCCCTCTCCTCCTCTCTTAAGCTGCCACGGACCGCCGGAAATCGTCGCGACACCATGAACGTCTTCCTCCTCTCTCTACTGTCCTCGGACTCCCGTCGCCAGCCACCACCGTACCCCCACTGGAGGATCCGAGCCATTGGACAAATTCCTCTTGACCTCCGCTCCCCGCTAGCGCCGCTGCTCGTTGCCCTTCATCGTAGTTCGCAGTTTCGATCCCGCCACCGCAACGCCATCCGATCCCACCGGGCGGAGCCAAGCTACCCTCATGCTCATTGCCATGTGGCCTCACCCGAGCCGAGTCGCGCATCTGCCTGCTCTCTCGGTGCAAGCCTCGCCAACATGTGGGCTCGGCCATCCCGTGCGTGCACCCGACTCCCCAATCTGAGTCAATGGCACATGGGCCTGACCTCCTCGGTCCACCGCACGCAGCACCGTGCACCCCGTTGGACTTGGTCCATGGACCACGGGTCACCGACAATTGGGCCCCATATTCTCCTGTGCTGCACCATGGCCGGTGTGCCCTCGGGTAAGTGCCACCTGGGCCCCACAGCACTATACTACTCCCCCTCCCACCGACCAGTGGACCCCCACTGTTAGCAACCACACACTCCCGTTCCCTCTCTACTCCCTGACCTATGGGCCCATTAATGTCAGTAGGCCCTAGCTATCAGTGACTACCCGAGAGATTCCAGATAATATTCCTTTCTAGAAATTCTAGTAAATCAATCCTCTCATTCCAAAAATCCAAATAAACTTCGGAAATTCATAACTTTCTATCCGTTGGTCCTATCGACTCCATTCCAACTCCAGTAATTTTTTAAAATTGAGATCTATATGATGGCACTATTAGTAGTACTAAATAGGATCTTTTTATTGGTCTTTGTGTAGATTTTGAGTGTTTGCATAGTAATTGACTATCGGAATATTGTTTCGGAGCGGATTTTGCGATGATTTCTCGAAGACCCGTGAAGACTTAAAGCAAGGCAAGTCACCTTTGATCAATTAAGCCCATATGTGAACTTTAATTATTTTATTTGTAAAAAATTACATCGATAAGCGTGCACTGATCTGTTCGGTCCCATCTGCGAGTCAGACCAGTGGACCTATCCAACTTTGCTGCATTTAAACACTTCCTTGACATTGATGTACCATATTCCCTTGTAACCGCTACTGCCACACCTCGGTATTTGTGTACTATTGTGCGAGTACTGATGGTCGCCCCTTCAAACTTAAAATTAAGAAACCTCTTGGGTAAAATGTGGTTTTACAAAATGTTTGGAAAACCCAACACCTGAGTCGGTGCCTTATGAAAGAAAAATGAGTTTCAAAATAGAGATTCGCAACACAAGGCCGGTCCGGTGTGTGATGACTGTGTGGTCGCCCTAAGGACCGATTCCTTCGGAATTTCATCCGAACATATGACAGGACAACCATATGGGTGAATGGGAAGCCCCTGGCTAAGTAACTAACCGATCATGGACGCCTTGCATGTCATTGGACTGTGGATCGCTGGAGGGCGGTGGGGATGCCTCCTGGGTTCCTGGCACAGCATGGTCTCGGATCTACCTTGTTATTGGTCGTGGACCCCTCCAGTTAGCATGGGAAAAACCTGGAATGCTTGGGAAATGCATTGTTACGAACTTCCAGTGCTAATGGGCATTCAGTGTCAGTTTCGTGTCATGTGGGTAAAGTGTATCCCCTCTGCAGAGGTCAAACTGTTTAAACAGCCACAGTCATGGACGGATGTGAGGTGATTCCTTAGTGTAATTTTACCCTGTTTGCAAATGTGTGTGCCGTTTTGGGAACTGTTGGAAGGATGTGCCGTCGAGGACGCGAGTCATCCGATGATGCCGGCTTGGCTATCGAGGATAGCTGGACAAGGAAAGTTCGGGGAAAATATTTTGGTTCGGAGATTGCGAAAACTAGAGAAATAAAGATTGATATATTTTCACTCCGATCAGGCAAGACTCCACCTCGTCCTGATTGTTGAGAAGCACACACTTAGCAGAATCAAACAATCTCAAATAAAACTGATTACAAAATATCCAGCCTCTCTTTGAAGCCTGCAACAACTATCTAGGTTCCACTGGCTTGCTGAGTATGTGAGTACTCACTCTTACTCTATATATGTATAGTTCTCCGTCGGGAGCTAGAGCTGGAGTTGCAGTGAAGTGAAGATTAGGGTTTCGTTCTGGTTCCCAGCTGCTGCTTGTGTGTTGGGACTTAGTCCGCTGTTTCGTTGCTGCCGCTGTCTCTGTGTTGTTTGTTGCTGTTTTCGGCTTGTTCCGAAGCTGCAACGTAAGTTAAGGTATATGTTTATTTATTTAATTAAGATTTGCGATGATGCATATTTGATTTCCGTGGATAACAGCATTGCGTCCTTGGATTGGTATCAGTATTGCGGTTTCATAGGAAGGCAGTTCGCGCTGTTTTCCTGCGGCACGTCCTATTTGGTGTCGTTATACGGTGGTACTAGATCGGGGTATGACAATAGCTACCTACGATGGTTTTGGGAAATTAAGGATTATGGTGAAAAGTCTAAAATATCCCTCATGAATGCATAGTGATATGATGGGATCAAAGATAGTATGAGCGTGGTGTAGATCTCAAGAGCTAGTGGGTGACGAGGCCTATCAAAAATAAGCATAAGTCGTTTTTTACATATTGTAAGTCGCTATATTTAAGGCAAAATTATACTCCCTCGATTCCTTAATAATTAACACTAGACACTATTCACTTTTAATTTTGACCACTTATTTTTATTTAATATTTACAAATATTAAAAATAATGATATATTATTAAAGTAGGGTATGTACTAAATAAGAATCATACTTTTGTTTATTTAGATCTAATAATTAAAGAGCAATTAATGGTTAAAGTTTAAATAAAAAAGTTAAAATTATCGGTTGTTAAAAAATGGAGGAAATACCTGTTTTTTCTAGTCCGTTGCAGACATGCGTGGGTGAGCAGTACTTCATCACTGGAGCTAGCTGCTAGTCTGCAGTAAAAAAATGTTTTCCGGTTGCTGTGCATACATGTCTGAACATCTGATGAGCAGTTCAATACTGCTGCATCGTAGACATCGATACCAAGGAAGCGGCAACAACTGTTGATCCAACAGCTTCTGTAAGTTTCGTGTAAAAATATATATGTGCAGGTCCGAAATAATCTGTTACTATTGCAGTACATGTTCTGGAATCACTACAGTAGATGAAAAGAAAGATGCATTTGTCTCTTCCTGCCGCATTGCACGGTCAAAAGTCTTATATGATCAACCGCAGCCTAGCTGATTATTTATGTGGAGTTTTCGGTGATCACTCTGTGCTAATTCAAATGGGTAACTGGAAATTGCCAATTTACCACACAATACTGCTCCTCAGCTCCAAATTAGAAGTCATTTCAATTTATCCTAAGTCAAATTCTTTAAATTTGATTAAATTTATAAAAAAAATAGTAACATTTACAACACTAAATTATTTTTGTTAAAAATATATTTAATAGTAGATTTAACAAAAATAATTTAGTGTTGTAAATATTACTATATTTTTCTATAAATTTGATCAAACTTAGAAACAAATCAAAACGTCTTACAATTACGCGTTTGAATTAGAATGTCCAGGTTTTTATTCTTAAGAGATCAAATACATCCTAAACCTAATGACATGTGCCCCCTTTTATATCATTCCCTTTGTCCTAAAATATAATAAATTCTCTAGGTATCTCTTATCTCAACCAATTATAATCATCACTCATTAAATTTATCTACCTATTTCCTCTTCTTAACCAATTACAGTAGTTTGCCGTTTAAATCCACCTCTTTTTTAATTTCCGTGAAAACTTTAAAAGTGTTTATATATTTTGAGATGTTTTACAATGCTCTCTACTAATAGTAGAATTAATCTAGACCGTTCAAATTATCTAATCTAATAGATCAAATCTATTTCTACTACCACCTTAACTGTTGGTATAGTATAATAACTTCTCTACGGACAGTAGAATTTATATATTAATGGTTGGAGGTATTTTATAGTGCTCTCTACTTGTACTAGAATCAATCTATACTGTCGGAGGATGGAACCCGATGGCGGGAAGTCAGGAGACCCCCCTTTTGAGATTCGGCCAGGGGAGTAGTTCTCAGGCGGAGCCGGCTTCGGGTGGAAGAGGATGAATCAGCGCTCAGGACAAAAACAGAGGGGCCCGAGCTGGAGACGGGAAGGTCCGGACCGTCCGAATCGGGTCCGGACCGTCCGAATCGTAGTATCTCGCCGGGAAGACGATGAACAGCACGGGATTTATACAGGTTCGGGCCGCCGGAGCGTAAAACCCTACTCCTGTGTGTATGCTATGAGGTGGATGAATGTGGTATGGTGGTTACAAAGTGAAGCTAGCTCACGGCCGGAGCCGAAGAAGAAGTGCAGTTTCTAGAGAATGAGCTCGGGAGCAAAGAGTTAGAGAGAGCTCGGTTCTGAGTCCGAGAGAGTCTTCCCCTAAAAGTGGCATGGATCCTCCTTTATAGGCGAGGGGAGTCCACAGTGCCAGAATACAGAGAGAGAGCTTTTCCGGTGAGCTCTCCTGTGCACACGTCTGCCTACGACGCCCATGCCGGAGCTGTTGCTGCTGTGGGCGGCTGGAGCACATGCATGCCAGCAGCCGCCTGTTGCGCCACGCCTGGAGGAGCCTGTCGGGTGCTGCGGGCGGCTGGTCTGGTCGCCTGGTGCGCCACGCCTGGAGGAGCCCCTGTCGGGTGCTGCGGGCGGCTGGTCTGGTCGCCTGGTTACTACACACGCCCGGAGGCGGCGCCTCCGGGCACGGGCGACACTCGCCCGGGGCCGGAGGAGGCGCTCCCGGACGGCCCGCTCCCGGGCGGCACTCGCCCGGGGCCGGAGGCGGCGCTCCCGGGCGGCACTCGCCCGGGGCCGGAGGAGGCGCTCGCGGACGGCCCGCTCCCAGGCGGCACTCGCCCGGGGCCGCGGGCGACACATCCGGGCACGGACGACCGGCGGGAGACACGGCCTCCCTGCCGGCCGCCGGTCGTGCAGGACATGTCCCCCGGAGGAGCCGATGTGGCCGGAGATCCACGCGTCCCGGCAGGCTGTGGGACCCCCAGTCCCATTTCGCCGACATATACCATTCATATTTTCTAATTTAACGGATTAGATCTATTTCTATTATCACCTTAACTACTGGTATTAGAACATTTTTTCTATTAGTAGTAGAATTCATATATCAACGGTTAAAATTATTTCTACTGGTGAAATAATGGAAGTATAATACTACCAGTAGAGAGCACCGTAAAATTACTCTAATGGTTAAGATCACTTCTATTGGTATACTATGAGTAGAGAACGCTGTAAAGTTTGAAGGGAGGAGTACATTTCTAGTTAGATTTCTAAATTTTCCTGCGTAAATGCATGTAGTCTTCTGTAAGACGCAAGCAAGGTACAAATGCAACGTCTGTTTTTAGATGGACAAAAATGCAATTGTAGAGGCCATTTGGATGCCTGACGGCCTCTATATAAGACCGTGAGCCAATTAATAAGTTGCTCCCACATGAGGATCAAAGCAAATCACTTTTGATTTGAATACAGTCATGTGTGGTGGACCAAATTTTGACCTTTTGAAATGCTCATGTTCCCGTTCCCTTCTCTTCATGGACCATATCATAGCTACCTAGCTGCCTCTGGAAATGACTTGGTTCACACTCCATTAGCAACTCATGTGCAGAGTCGTCCTGGACTCCCTGGTTTAGCTGCAGGGGTGGCCATTAGAGACAATGGCAAACGCCTGTTACGGCAGGCTTGTCTCACAACGTCACTAGTGAAAAAGCTGAATCACCATTTGGTCTGCATCCTCCTCTCCTTTCCCCGGTCGTCAGACAGTCCCCCACAGCTTTTGTGCACACTGTCTCCATTTCAAACATTTTGACTTTGTGCCATGTGCTGCCTGCCATCTGCTAATGAAAATGAATTACTGTCAAAGTAAAATTGATGTTTCATCTGTGGACAAAGTGTCAAACACTTGAATTTGTACACTTCGTTTGCTCTGTCACTGCTCTGAAGTCTGAACTCTGCATGCACCAACACATCTTTTTCATTCCAACAAATTACAAGCGTATTGATTATGGTTCAGAAGCACATTATATAGAGAATTGTATATATGGAGAGAGATGTCAGATTCTTGCAAGATGCCGCTGCCGCTTTTCCACCGCAACATCTCTTTGCTGCCACTCGCGGCAAACTTTTCCGTAATAAAAAGTGGGTGCACCTCGCTGCACGCACTGCAGCCACCTCGCCCCACAGTCCACGACCACACTTGCCTGCTGCTGCTGCTGCACAAGCCAAGCAGAGGCACGGCACGATGCCATTGCCGAGCTCGTGGTTGCACAAGCTGCGGCGGAAGAGAAGCACGGCGAGAGGAGAAGCCGACGTCGAAGCCTCGAGCAAGAAACCTCCCATGGCGACGGCGGCGGAGGCGCTGCTGCCCTGCTCCCCGAACAGAGCGTCCTACTACTTTCCGAGCAGAGAACGCTGTCTCCCTCCGTGCCCCGCCACGGACAATCCCAAGCTCCGGGATACCCGCTTCCCGCGGAGCTCGCAGCCCAACGACATCGTTTTCGACGTCGTCGCCGTCTCGTCGGCAGCGCGTCGCGCTGACCGGTTCGACGGGATGAAGTCGATGCCGGAGCTCAAGCTGCGGCCCATCCTCACCAAGCGCGCCGCCGCCAAGAACGACGGCGATGACTTGGACAGCGGCACCGGCACTAGCGCGGCCGCGTCGCCGACGGCCAGGGTGCGGCGGTTCCACGCGAGGCCGAGCGGGACGCAGAAGAGGAGGGTCGCGGCGTTGCCGGCAGATACGGCCAGTCGGAGGCGGCGACCGAGGCGGCGGTGCCGGTGGCTGTACGAGAGCCTGGTGGTGGTGAAGGAGTCGGCCGACCCCGAGGAGGACTTCCTGGAGAGCATGGCGGAGATGATCGCCGCGAACGACGTCCGCTCGCCACGGGACCTCGAGGAGTTGCTCGCGTGCTACCTCGCCCTCAACGCCGCCGAGCACCACCGCGCCATCGTCGGCGCGTTCCGGCGGGCATGGCTCGACACCATCACCACCAACACCTAGCTCGATCAAGCGATCATCTCATCGAGATCGCTACCAGTAAAACGCAAGATTGCTACGTGCCTGTACAGTGTGAGTGACCCCGCGCGAGCTCGTCCATGCATGTGAATTCCGTATGCTACGGTGGTTTGGTTAAGATAGTTATTGCACAAATCGCAAGATGGTTTGATCAATGTAAGATAGTTCTTGCACAAATCGCAAGATGGCTTGGTCAATGTTTGATTCGTTGCTCGATCGTGCATGTGTGGCGTGGTGATCAATGTGTGTTTCGCCGTGGTTTCATTGCGGCTGCAAAGCTGAAGGACGGATGAGTGCACGCGCGTCACGGGGCATCACGCTTTGTTTTCTGAAGGGAATCGACGCATGCTGTCTTTACAGATCGGAGTAGGCCTATTTGCGTTAGAGTTTTTTTCTCCTCTGGAAAGACCATCATGTTTATTTCCTCTATTTCAAAATATAGTAAATTTTCTTAGCATAGCTATTAAAAAGAGTGTAAAAAACTTATTTGCTTTCGAAATAGGTAAAGTTTGGATCCAAAATAGTTAAAGTGATAATGACGTCAAGAAATAATATGTGTAGTTTATTGGTAAAATCATCTTTTACGAATAGTAGTTTGTTGTATTTAGAACAAAATTTAAATTCTAGAAGTTGTTACTCCCTCTGTCTCATAAAAAACCAATTCCTATAATTTCAAAAAACAATTAAAGAGAAGACAAAATCACCAAAATACCCCTCATTAATAGTATATTGATATTGGTGTATGGATAGATAAAGAGTATCAAAGAGATAAAATTTTTTGATTTGTGGATGGAGGGTAGTTAAGAAGATAGAAATTAGTTTATTTTTGGACAAAATTTGAACTCTAGGAATTGTTTTTTTGATAGAGAGAGTATATTTTAAGATGGAGGTAGTATTTTTATATACTTTTTTTCTAATACTAGATGTATGAGTAGATGTTTCTGATAGTAAATGCATGAGTAGACTAGTTAAGTACTAGTACCGTACAGTGGGATCATGGCACAAATTTCTGTGTATTTACAAAGATAGCATCCGACATAAGTCGCATGTATCAACTCCCTCTGTACTAAAATATAAGTATCTAAAAAAATCTTAAAAAATTAAGAATTAGAATTAGAATTAGAATAAAAGATCTAAAATACCTTCGTTAATAAATGAAAGGATGATAAGAACTAAAAATAGTATGTATAAAGTACGTGTCTCGAAGGTTGGTAAGATAATGAAATCCACTATAGACCGTATGAGGAGTAATGGAACAAAAATCATATTTTATATATTCTAAATAGTTATATTTAAAACAAAATTTAAATATAAAAGTAACTATATTTTATAACGGATGGGTAGCTATATCACATATAATTTTCAACTTAAAGTTTGCAGTTCCACTCTCTTATGTGTACTAAGATTCAGAAAGTTACTGCTGACAAGCCATAAAAATATGAACGAAACAACTAAAAATAATTTACGAATTATATATATATATATATATCACGGGTTAAAAATTAATATAAAAAATAGACTATAACAGAAAACTCTAAAATTAAAATTAAGTTTTAGAATTTTAATTTTGGCTGTAACTGATAGTCCAACCAAGAATCCAACACGATCGTTGTCACCCTTCGTCGGGTGCCTAGCCTAGCTTCAGTTCTCGTGCTTCACTCCACTCCACTTCGCTACTGCCCCTATAATACAAAGCAGCAAAGGCCTGAGGAGCACTGTGACTAGCTGATAGCCACATCATCCAACTGTTCACTTTCAGTTTCACCCGTGCTACACTCCATTCCACAAGGGTGCAACGATTCTGGGAAGCCACAGCTGCTGCATGATCTCTCCAGGCGCCAGGATATGCAGAAATAGGCTGAAGAAACAGACGCCCGGAAAACCTTCCTGCCATGAAAGATTGATCTGTCAGTTTTCCAGGGCACAGGCCTAACTGCATGGATGCACATGTGGGCTCCTCTAGGCATGAGATGAGGTGAGCGCAGTGCAGAAAGGAGAAAAGATGGATCCTCCTGCCAATGGGCAGCAGGAGCAGGGGCCCCTGCCTTTCTTGTGCCTAGTGGATGCAATCACCATGAATGGATTCTTGTTCTTGAGAGAGATCCACTTGTTAAAACTCAAAAGGCAATTTTTTTAACACTACTAACTCAAAAGACATCAAGAGAGCCTCTTTTTTTTTTTGCTTAAAGGCAATGGAATGTAATGGATCTCTAAGAGAAATTATAAGCCAAAAGTGTATGTAACCTAAAGACTTTTAAATTCTCATGGTGGAGTGGATAGTACAAACATGAAATACAACTTTTTCCTTGTAAGAAGTTCAGCTGAAAGTTGCAATCAATCAGCATCTCAGACGACGCTGAGGCAATGCTGCATTGCTTATAGGAGTGGAGAAAGGCAGGGCAATGTGTTTCAGTATGGATGCGAGAAATGCAGTTGGGAAGAGACCAACCGCAACGAACAAAGGTTTCGCCATCTGATTTTTCAGAGGGCCGTCAGATTCTGCAGTGCCGCGCAGCCACTCGTGATGATCGTAAAACAAGAACAGACATGGGCGAACTGGGGATGAATAGAAATAGAGAAAGCACTCTTTCGTCAGAATGCAGAAGCGTTTGAGATGTGCCATTTCTTTGGCATGAATCCATTCATGAGTACTCATGTTCCTTTCCATTTTCTTTTTTAATAATTCCTGCGTAAAAGAGTGGGCCGGCTAGCGAATCGTCCGTGCTGTTACTAACATGGACCTCCGTTTCGTCATCTCACAGTCTCCATGGTGCAGCAGTTTGCAAGGCCATAACCCAACGGTGGCCCAATCTCATTTCGTCCTAAAAATGAATTTTTACTGTTACTAATTTAATTTTTTTTTAATTTACAAAACTAATTTTCGGTTTGAATCATTTACAAAACTAGTCTCTTGCCGCCCTGGGCCACGGCGGGATTTAAAAACCGCCGTGGCCCAGGGCGGCGAATGGCATCCCGTCACCGGGGCTAACGGCTCCGGCGGCCGTTAGCCGCGGGGAGGCCACGTGGATTCGCCGCCCTGGGGGAGGACGGCGAATGCCCCCAGGGGGCCGAATGCAAAATTGCATTCGCCGCCCTGGGGGACGGCGGTTTTTAGCATAGTAAACGGACGGTCCGCCTGCAAAATTTTTTTTTCTTTTTTTTTGATATTTTTTTCTCAACTAGCAAAACGAGAATAGCAAAATCTCGTAAAGGTGCAGCTCAAACCGATGTAAGATGTGGCCTGTAGAAAATTACGAGTGTGCTTTAAAAACCGTGCTGAAACTTCGGACCTCAAAAACTCAATCTTCCCGGCCGAATTTCGTAAAAATTTTTTGGACAAACCCGACAAAGTCGGGGGGAAGCGGATGTAAAATTTTCTGTAGATGTCCGTAGAGTACTTATTTGCCCGATTCCGAGACCGTATGTGAAAGTTATGACTGTTTTAAGGTAGTTAGCGCGCGTTACAACAATTTGCCGTGGATTCGGACCGTCCGATCGGTGTGCGGACGGTCCTATGCATTCGCCGCCCTCCCCCAGGGCGGCGAATCCACGTGGCCTCCTCGGGGCTAACGGCGGCCGGCGCCGTTAGCCCCGGTGACGGGGATGCCATTCGCCGCCCTGGGCCACGGCGGTTTTTAAATCCCGCCGTGGCCCAGGGCGGCAAGAGACTAGTTTTGTAAATGATTCAAACCGAAAATTAGTTTTGTAAATTAAAAAAAAATTAAATTAGTAACAGTAAAAATTCTCCTAAAAATCATGTTTTCTCTTACATTAATCTCTTTTCTTTTCTTTTCTTTTTCTGGGGTTGGGGGGAGGGTTACGCTCGCTAGATGCAACCCCACGCATTGCGTATATGCTGTCAAGAATGGTTGCTAAACACGTAATAAACTAACTGCGCACTCCAGTTTGGACCTCCTATGTAGGACTGGTAATCTAACACTGGATGTTTAAGTGACACATTGATCCAATGACTAAAGTACGCTGATGATGTGGCTTAATGTAGAGGCCTTTTACAACAATTATTGATTAGTGGGTTGCGATTATATTGTAAGAAAGTATTTCTACACATTACGCTTAGTGCATATTAGAAGTAATTAGTAAGATTAGCTATGGTACATTGCTCTGGCATTAATTTGCATGCACTGTATTAGAATGGGTGTCTTGCAAGTGTATGTTCTATAATGCATTGACCTCCTAAGTTCGTATATGTTAACATGTTAACGTTCTTGTAGTCGGCATATCAGTTTATGGGGAATCCGATGTTCAGCAGTGGGACAAAGAGCTACAATCACAATAGTCTCATAGATGCACGCAGAAGTTTTACCCAAGTTCAGGCCTTCTTTAGATAACAATCCTACTCATACTGGATTGTATTAGATGGGGATAAATGTCTTACAACTTGGCCAGCACAGTTGTGCTTATGAGTGCCTGGAGCCTTTGGCCTCCTAATACTGCTGACTTGGTGCATTGCTTGTTTGTCTATCCGTGCTCATTTGCCTTTCTTGGAAGCGTTCGATTTGCATTGGAGCCTCTAATAATGTACTCTCCCCGTTCTAAAATATAAAAAATTTTAAAGCTAAGCATAGGTACTAAGGAAGTTATTGAAATTAAATGAAGCAAGATTATGATTGGTTGAGAAGGAAAAATAGATAAAAAATTTTTATGATAGAAGTTTATAATTGATTGAAAAAAGAATATATGTATAGAAGTTATTATATTTTAAAATAAATTATAAATAATAGAAGTTATTATATTTTAAGACAGAGTGAGTATATTATACTTCCATCATTCTATCATTGTTCGATCTACCCTGCTCCATTGTGCTGCTAGGCCCATCACATCCGGTCACGCTCTACGGTCGGTAACTTGGGTCCAGTTGGACATGATGCCTGCTTTTCCCTCTGCTAGAACGACAAAGGACGAAGGCGGTTGGTTGATTCAGCGTGATGCACCAGTTCAACGACATTTAATGGAAAAGTCCTGCAATAGACCCACGCATTTAATATGGAATAACGGGGTGGGGGGAGCATGTCGCGCCTTGGACGCGCACACTGGCTGAGGGCCCCGCTAGGTGCAGTTTAGAAACCATGACAGTGGTCGCTGAAGAAATCATGGCCCCACTTTGCTCGGCGGTTGCTAGGGATGGTAATCAGGCACGGCGAGCATAGTTAGTGCCTATCTATATATGTGTCTGTAAGAAAATTCGTATCCATGAACATACTCGTTACTACATGAAAGATAAAGAAGTCTGTCCATATCCACCGCTTGAGGGCGCCATGTGCCCACGAACATGCCCGTTTACCCACTACCATGGCCGCTTGTTTGCTCCGGCCGTCTGGCTTCGGCCGCTGCTTGCCTGCTTCGGTCGCCACCCGTCCCAGATGCCGTTTGCCCCGTCCAGCCGCCGCCTGTGATTCTGGTCTTGGGCTTCTGGCGGCTGAGTGTGGAGAAAGGGAAAGGAAAGAAAGAAATCCTAGACCTAGAAGTTGGCTTTTATACTTAATTGACTAGGGGTTCACATATCAATTAGTCTTGACAGGTGATCAAAAAAAGCAGGCATAGGTAATGACTATCTATACCCGTATCCGCTTACCCAGCTGGTATAATTTTTAATCTAATAAAAAAAACTCATTGTACTAAGTGGAGAATAAAACTAACCCTATTAGGATTTTTGCAAACGACACACTTCTCATCCCTACTGATTGCTCGACCACCCTACTCGGTGATCGCCATGTTTATTGCGCTCAGTCGTGGTAGCCTTTTTCTTGGCCAGCTACCACGTCAACCACTCCGAGCGGGTCATAGCCGTGGTCGGCCTCGCATCGGGACGGCTTCCACGTAGTCTCCACCATTCATGGGTTATGCGCACTTAGGTGCAACATCTTGCGTATTCCAAACCGAATAGGGGGCATGGGATGCCTCTGTATCCGTGACGCTGATAGTATACCACTAGTGCAGAGTACAGTTTACTATATTGTAGATCTACCGACATAATTAGTTAGGAAAACCGAGTTGTTGCATATACGGGGACTCTTGAAAGCTTACATACTTTCTCAAAACAAAGTGGTAAAGGACATAAACACGTTTCAAATTGTACACTCTACGTGGGAGCTCAGCAGTTTATGACTCGAATAAATATAAATGGGCAAACGATATGTGAGGCCCAACTGCTGCAGCCCAAGTGAACATTTCATCTAAACTACCAAGTTAGTCCATTAGGTCCATTAGCAAGCTTAGTCCCACCTAAGCACAAACATACTTGGTATGTAAATACCGTGTGCTTTGTTTAAGGATGGGATTGGATGGAATATGGTCATTTATATTTTATTAGATACGATGATTTATGCTACTTGTTTGGTCGGTTGGATAGGATAAGCTAATTTTTTATTTGGTTAGATAGATGAGGGTGGGCGGAATGGGATTACTAAATTATTAATTAATAACAAAATACTCCTCTTTCTTAAAATACTACTGTTTCTAGGATTCAAATTTGTCTTGTAGTACTAGTACTTCTCCACCTACTTTTCCTTCTCTACCAATCATAACATTTTCTTATTTAATTTCGTAACCTACTTTCTCACCTCAACCAATCATAAACATTTTTCAACCTTAACCTTGATTTCTTCAAAAAAAATAACATAAGTTGAGGTATTTTGAGACAGAGGGAGTATGTTAATTATTACTAATATAATCATAACTAACACTAATTAACAACAAAATATACTAATTACCTTAATTATCACTAATCTTAAAATGCTAATAACTAATTAACCAGAATACACGCTAATTATAACTAATTAGTGACTAATGATCCATATTATTAAAGGTGGATGAGCTTATCCAGCCAATTTGACTGGATTCACTCATCTAACATCTTTAAAGAATATTCTCAGGATGGGCGTTCCATCATCTCTCGTTCGTGAATCAAACACTAAAAAAATCCTAGAGGCCACTTTCCATTTACCCAACCAAATACACCCTTAGAAATAGTTTGAAGATAAGGAAAGAGCGAAAAGAAAGAAGATCGTGCAAAACAAGGTAAGACATTAGCACATGATTAATTGAGTATTAATTATTTTAAACTTAAAAAATAGATTAACATGATTTTTAAAGTAATTTTTATATAAAAAGTTTTATAAAAAATGTATCGATTAGAAGCCTGCTCATGTAATAAAGAGGGTTTTCACTCCTAAGAGGCAGATTCCAACGATCCCTCAGCCTATAAGGGCCTGTTCGGCACTCCAGAAGGCAGTGGCTTAACTCCTCGTTTACCTCGCGTACGCTTTCCAAAACGATCAACGGTGCGTTTTTTGTAAAAATTTTCTATATGAAAGTAGCTTAAAAAAACAAATAGATCTATTTTTCAACTTTTTTAATAGTAAATACTTAATTAATCACGTACTAATGATATTTCTCGTTTTGCGTGCGCTGAAAAAGCAAAAATCTACCGTGATGCCGAACAGGGTCTAAGGCATAAACTTGGAATATTCCCGATGGTCGATGGACTCCATGAGCTTGGTGAACCTGGCTGGTTCATCATGGTTAGGGTGACACGTGTCTCCTTCGCCGTATCACGCTTCGCGTTATCCATCCTTAATCTTGTCCAGCTGATTGCTGACAGCACGATTATTAGCGATAAAATCTACGATGGCGATCGATCTCTGACCTGCAACGCTACAGTCGCCGCAAGTCACGCGACGTGTACGTGTTGCTTAGACATCAAAGAAAAAATGATTAGTGCTAAACCCAAACCAAGAAGCAAATAAACACTCAGCAGATGACGACAACCACATGTCGTGTAGGCAACGTCCATGTCGACACCAATCGGAGGGTTCCCTGGTGCCACGTGGATTATCTTCCCCCCTTCAAGAAACTGTTTTTATTTTTTTTTCTCCTCAAAACATAGTAACTGATTAGATAAAGTAGCACTAATAGTGCAGTCAATGGCAGGTAGGGCCCTGACTGGTACAGAGGACACTGACATGTGGGCCCAATAATTTCGACGCATATAAACCGAAGTGGTGACGAGCCAGTTGTTCAACGACTGCTTGGAATTCGGAGGGAGGAAGCGGGGTGTGCAAGAAGCCTCGCGAAGCGGCGATGGAGGCGCTGCGCCTCCGCCTCCCCTTCCTCCTACTGGTGCTCGTGGTCTCGCCGCCGGCGAATGGGTGGCGGCCGGGCGCCGCGGCGGCAAGGGTGGCACCACCGCGCATCGAGCCCCTCGCCACCGCCGCGCTGCGCCGCCTCTACGACACCTCCAACTACGGCAAGCTGCAGCTCAACAACGGCCTCGCCCTCACCCCGCAGATGGGGTAATCCTATCGGCCCAATGCTTCGCCTCTTTCCCTCCCGCTGCTAACCATCCGCTGCTGCTGTTGCTGCTGCTGTCCAGCACTTTTCGTGTGCGATTGATTCATCGTGTTCAGTGGTTTGAGTGATTGATTGATCAGTGTCTGTGTTCTGCGCGCAGATGGAACAGCTGGAATTTCTTCGCCTGCAACATCAACGAGACGGTAATCCGGGAGACAGGTTCGGCGGCGGGACCCCCGTAATTTTTCATGTTAAATCCGCAATTCTGCATCTCAGTTTCCCCGCTGATCTGCTGCTAATGTTTATCTGAACTGGAACTGGATGATGTTTCATTAACTAGCGTTATTTCCTCCGCTGCAACGATGTCGAATAGAACACTGTTGGTGTTGGATAGGCATGGAATTGTTACTACCTGCATGTCGCACCTTGTATTTGCTTGTAATATGTTGCCAATGCGTTCTAGGTAGTTCAGAATCCAGACTTGATCACCTGAATTTGGTTAGCCATGTAATTTGAATTTTCCTTCTATCTGATGAAACAGCTGACGCGCTAGTCTCGACGGGGCTGGCTGATTTGGGCTACAACTATGTAAACATCGGTACATTACTTGGCTCAGGAGTATATATTACTGGCTGAAGCAAGTATGTTGTTCTCGTCTGATTTTCTTCTTGTTCCTTGCTTTCTCAGATGATTGTTGGTCCAATGTGAAAAGAGGAAAAAAGGTAACACATTTCGTTGCTATTTAGGTCGTGATTTCTCCAACTACTTTGTTCCTTGAAATATGCGAATGCCTTGGTCTTTTGATAATTCTAATGAGCTTGGACGGGACATCAATCAGAGCAGTCTTCTTTGGTTGTACTGATACAAATACAAATGCATTAGTTCCCATATAAATATATGCATTACAAGTTCATCTGTTTAGCTTTTAATACACTGTTTCCTGTACATGTAGGATCAATTGTTACCTGACCCAAAGACTTTCCCTTCTGGCATCAAAGCCCTTGCGGACTATGTGCATGGAAAAGGTCTAAAGCTTGGTATCTACTCTGATGCTGGGTGAGTAAGTGGCCCGTCTATAGATGATTTTTGGTTTTTATGGTTAATACACCATGAAGAATAATAACCCAAATAACTAAAAATTATAACAAGCTAAAGCTTTCAGGATTTTTACTTGTCAAGTTCGGCCTGGGTCGCTCTATCATGAAAAGGACGATGCTGCAATATTTGCTTCATGGGTATGAGCTAGAGCAATAAATTGTTAAATCATTGATTTAAAATAGTTGATACACATTAGGATGAACATGTTAAGAGCATATTCTATGGAAATTGATTTCTCCAGGGTGTCGACTACCTGAAGTACGACAACTGTTACAATTTGGGAATAAAGCCCAAGGAAAGGTAAAACCACATGTCTACTCATTGTGTTTGCCTCATTCATGAGTACAATTATGTGAACTGAATATAAAGCATTAAATATGTTTCATTGTGTCATATTGTTAGGTATCCTCCAATGCGTGATGCTTTAAATTCAACTGGACGCCAGATATTCTACTCTCTATGTGAATGGTATGCCCCTTTGTTATAGGAGAAAATCTAGGGGTTGTATATCATATTGAACCCCTAAGCTTGTTGGGTTTAGATGTATATGATACTATTTCCTCTTTTAGGGGCCAGGATGATCCAGCCTTATGGGCTGGCAAAGTTGGTAACAGTTGGCGCACAACAGATGACATACAGGATACATGGAAAAGGTGATTCATGTCTTTCTGGAGAAGGGTTTGGGGTTGGGTGGAACCTATCAATATGCTGATGTGAAGCTGACTTGTGATCTTCTGTTTTGAAAACAAGCATGACTGACATTGCTGATAAGAATAACAAGTGGGCATCATATGCTGGACCTGGTGGATGGAATGGTAACTGCGTAGCGAGGAGCATAAGCTTTCCACTACTTTTCACACTGCAAGAGAACACTCATATTATCATTCAACTGACTTCTATTGTTTTATCAGACCCGGACATGCTGGAAGTTGGGAATGGTGGCATGACCTTTGCAGAGTATCGTGCACATTTTAGCATCTGGTCACTTATGAAGGCACGTACTCATTGGGTGCACACTGTAGTCACTAGGATGGTACCTATATTGTATAGCATGTTGCATTCACTCTTCATGACTCCAACTTATTTGTAGTGTTACTAGATCAAGTAGCAAAAAGGGTTTCTGAAAAGAAAAGAAAGTTTTTTTTTCAAGCGTCTTTCCTTGTCCTTGAATTTTATGCCATTGCTGTTAGGGGAATTTGTAGTATACTTCTGTGGATAGAAGTGTAGCAGTAGCACAGATGGCGTAATCTTAATAATTTGGCTCCATGTGCACTATCATATTTCAGGCCCCTCTCTTAATTGGTTGCGATGTCAGAAACATGACTAAAGAAACAATGGAAATATTGGGCAACAAAGAAGTGATTCAAGTAAATCAAGGTATTATTCTGAATCTTTTTTGTTGGTGCTCTCTATTATGTTCACATGTGTAAACTTCAAAATAATTTTCTATTAAACCATTCTATTTATACAATGTCATTGTTCTCAAAGATCATGCATGGCATTGAAACTCTGAAAGTGAATTTCATTTCATTTCAGCAGCAAAACTTTCATCATGAACTAAAAAAAATATTAGCATTGCAGTTGCTCTTTAGAAGTCAGTTTTCTGCAAATCATGAAGATATTTTTTGAACAAGATGCTTGGACTGATGGACCTGAGAGCTTGCAAGTTACCCTTGCTTTGTTCCACCTGGGGACAGGAAAATTTGTACAGACTAATTACATTACACATTGTAAATAGCGATTTTTAAAAGTAGATCATTTTATTCACAAAGAAGAGTTTTTTTTTCTTATAAACAACCCATTAAACTGCACTCATTTCGTTTTCTGCAGATCCTCTTGGAGTACAAGGAAGAAGAATTTTAGGTCAAGGGAAAAATGGATGCCAAGAGGTGATATAACTGTCCTCATGGTTTACTTCCTCAGTCCTTATTTTTGTTTCTAAATTGTAAGACACTAACTAGAACAGTTTTGTGCATGAGCAACTTACATACACATTATGTATAACAACTTTTAATTTGAATCTTGAATAGAGCATTTCCCCAGCTTGTCTGACTAGAATCTATAGAAATTTCATAGGGACAGCAGCACCACCCCACTAGCTGGTGGCGGGTTTTCCTATGACATCCCTTTGAGAATCCAGTTTCAGACAGGGCCTTGTATGTTTGGTAAAAGCTACTTGGGGTATATAATGGACTTATAATGTTCAGACATTGTTCAGTTGAAACTGCAGTTTTGCCAATTTAGTCCTGTACCCATATGGGCCATTGAAGCACAGACAAAGTTTGCAATTGCACTAACAGATTAAGCTTTTGGAATAGATTAGCTGCTGTTTGGAATTAAACTATTACAAATGCACTTGTTTGTTAAGTTCTGCACATAAGTGCATCCCTTTTCACTCATATATCATGTTTGCAGGTGTGGGCTGGCCCCCTCTCTGGTAACCGTCTGACTGTCGCTTTATGGAATCGATGTGCGGAGACTGCCAATATTACAGTAAAATTGCCAGCTGTTGGCCTTGATGGTTCATCTGCCTATTCTGTTAGAGATCTATGGAAGGTAATTTCAATAGTTTCTGGTTAGGTGGCGTAATTTACCTCTGTTTCCCAATCGAACAAAAAAGGGTGGAGAAAAACAAAGGTTAACACATACCTCCTTTTCATCAGACCACCAAAATGTGGAGCGAATTAACATCATAGAATAAGCATAGCATAGCATTGTATCTACTGACGCAACAAAGACAGATCAAACTTTGTCTAGACTTTATTCTTAAATCCTTATCTTGTCTGCACTTTGTGTATCATCTGTTAACTGCTTTCTGAATCTGCATTTTACAGCATGAAACTCTATCAGAGAACGTTGTAGGAACTTTTGGGGCTCAAGTTGATGTGCATGACTGCAAAATGTACATTTTTACTCCGGCCGTCACCGTTGCAACAAGCTGATCGTAAAGAGTGTCATGCCTGATGCTTTCCTGACAGCACACGGTATCTACTCAAACTAGACCTGATCAATCGTCCACCATTTTGGTCGACTCAACGGGTCTACTGAAATTTCATTAGTGGAGAATGCTTCCATTGTCTTTAGTTTCCACGGGGGAAGTTCGTGCCAGTGTAAGGTTTTCCTTCTAAGCCTGGTTGTAAATTTATTGGTGGCTTGACACCAGTCATCTGCTGTACAGGATGCAATTAAATAATTTATATGTTGGCCTCATCGGCTGTTAAAATGAGATGATACATAAATTAACAGAAATTGCCTGGAAGCTGAAAATGTGCTGAGCTGACTTATTTTTATTTGAGGGGAGTGTATTGGGCTGGCTCTGCTGCAGTACATGGTCCGGGCCTACGGGTGGCCTAACTAAGCGGCATTCTGCAGATTGGGCCGTACTGGGAGGCTAAGCCCAATCCCTTCCTTGGTTTTTTTTATATTTTTTTTAAAAAACATTTACAAAAATATGTTTTTATTTTAAAATTTTACAAATCTATACTACCAACGCCATTTGGGAGGGCTTTTAAAAAAACCCCTCTCAGAGGGCGTTTTAGATGACGTGGCAGACGGTCGTCAGCGGCTATTGTCGGGTGGCCGTGAAGCCGTCTATCATTTTGCAGGCGGCACCCTTGTTGTGGGGCCACCCCTTTTGCGGGCGGCCCCTTGCCGCTCTCTGGGAGGGCGGTTTTTGCTCGGCCAGGGGGCCGTCTGCATAAATGACGGTTGCTTGGCCACTGAGGCAGGGTGTCGCCTGCAAAAGGAAAAAACGCTCTTTACCAGGATGATTTTTTGATGCCTCGGTATAAAACCCCCTCCCAGCCTCTGAAAAATTTATAAAGTTCTCAAAAATACCAGAAAAAAAGAAGAGAGCTGAGAGAGGAGACGAAGGAAAGCGGTGAAGCCTTGCTAGTTTACGGATTTGTGTGGAGGTAAAATCTTATGTCCCTTTGTAATTTTTATTTGTATTCAAGAAGTGATGTAATATGTGTAGTATTGTACTAGTTATTTTACGGGTAAAGGAATGTTAGGTATGATCCACAGGGTCTAGATCTATCGTAGTTCAACTTAACGGCTAAGGACATTGATAAGTCGGGTGAGAGAAGTTAGGTTTATTTTTGTTAGATGAGTAACCATAGTTCGAGAAATGTTAGGGAGATGGAAATATGGACGATGACATTTTATTTTTTATAGTCATGTTTAGTATACCCTAGGTATGTAGTTGTATAGATATGTTTGTAATGGTAAATTTTGTAATCATTATGGTAATTATAGAAATATGCACCCCTTATTCAATGGTAAATTTTTGAAATATAATTTTGTTTTGACATTTTACGAGTGCATGTGGTTGGCCTAGCGAGGTATAACTTGTATTTATTTGGTTATAATGTAGATTGGTATAGATGCGCTCGGTATGTCCAGTCGTCAACAACCTTCGATTGGCGTGCCTCCGCCGATGTGTTGGTGCGAAGATGATTTCAAAGTTGCAATAAGTGAGAAGGATCACATATACCGGCAAAGGTATTGGATGTATGCTAATTATGCGTATTTCCCGGAGAAGCCCAAGCCGCAAGGAAAAAAAAGGGAAGTCGAAGAAGCCGGTGGAGGTAATACGAATTCTCTTATAGTATGAAATATTTTAACCTTTGTGTTAACAAATTTGCATATGTCAAGGCACCGAAGTCTCCTCCGCTTTTGTGCGACTTTGTCCAGTGGATAGATATGGAGATCCGTCCAGAGGACGCAGAGTTTTTTCGCAAGTCACAGGAATGGCACAAGGAGCGCCTCGAACGTCTTTGGGTGGCGGAAGCAGACTGGGAGGCTGAGCAGAAGAGGAAGGAGGAGAAGGAGCGGCAGGAGAAGAAAACCCGTGAGGCAGACAGGGAGAGAAAGCAACAGAGGGCATATCTAGTCAGATGTCCGTTTGAAGGAAGGAGCGAAGGAAGCTGGGCCGGAGGCGGCGAGGAAGGGGAAGTACCCACGCTGCACACAGTAGTTGTATATCTAGTCGGATATCCGTTTGAAATACCCTAAGGCATGTAATAACGATAATTAGAAACGTTTCATGTGCCATTTGTACTCGTTGGATGATGTTGACACCTAAATTTGGTACGGTTCGTTATCATGTTCGGTTAAGGAAAGATGCTATATCAGCCGATAGAAACTAATCCAGAAGAGGCCGAATTCAGGAAGAAATCATGAAGACCACAGCATGGCAGTTCACTATTTTATCTATAAATTAGGTAGTTTTAATAATTTTTAGGAAAACCTGATCTCGTGTCCGATTAGGGCTTGTTAATTTTCCTTTTATAGTTAGGAAACTCCTGCTTCGTATCCGATCAGGACTGTATCAACTCGGGGTATAAATACACATGCCCGGGGACCATGTAAACTATCTCTCAGATCAATACAAATTCGGCGCATCGCCACCCTTTTCGACGGGTTCTTGCTTCTCGAGCCGGGCTGCATCGGTTAGGTCCGAACTCCTGCGAGAGGGTAAGTCTTGTTACCCCGACTACCTTATTGGCTAGGACTTCCTCGGTTAGGTCTGATATTCTAGCTGATCTATGGTATCGGCTTACCACGGTGTATCTATTCTGTCTACGGCTGCATCAGTTAAGTTTGATCTCTTAGGCCGAGTGGATATATCACATCACGCGTGTATAGATTTTATCGGCTTACTGGGTATAATTTATCATCAGTTTGTGCTGCATTGGTTAGGTCTGACCTACTAAACTGCCAACGATAAGTTGTTCCTGCTAGGTTGATAGATTTTCATGCAAGTGTCTTATCGGAGTGTCTAGCCGATAAGTTATCTTTTTATTAAATAAAGCCGATTGCATTGTCTTGATTATTATTTTGATTATCTATACTATCATCGGTTTTTCAGCCGATGTACACGTTCTATTGGTAGTCGGGTAGTCGGCTTATTTATTTATTTATATTATCATCGGCTTTCTAGCCGATATACAAGTACTATCAGCAATCGGCTGGAGGAAGTCTGTATCGGCCTGTCGGCCGATTGGATCAATGATCTAACTTTTTTCTATCTCCTTGTCAATTGTGGGGTCAAATTGACTGGCACGCCCACGAACCTCAAATTTAGGACCTGCACTAGAGCTAAGCAGATCTCCCAGGCCTTCGCGTGTCTAGTGCACCGAACTAGATCATCAACTCGTCTTCAGTGCTGATCGCTGATTTTCGGTGTTAATAGATGGATAATTTCATTATGTTCGTAAGCAAGTAATGTGCGATGTTGGAGTTCGTCTCGTGTGTTCTGTTGAAATCTGTTTATTTATCCCTACATTACGAATGCACTGATTGGTTTTCATCGCTCGGATCAGTTTTGTCAAAAAGTAGACCCTGAGGAGTACATCGTTACACTGACGAGTGTAAACGAAGGAAAGAAATTTCTGTAGTAAGCATAGGATGAATAAAATATGACGTACAAAAGATATAACATATGTACAACAGGCTAACTACTGCTGGTACAACGTACTACAGGCCCTGGCTGTGACCTCTAGCCCTCTTCGTCTTCCTACCTTGCGCTCGCACATGGCCCTGGGAGTAGGTCAGCTGGTTTGGTGGTATGGCACGGCCAACGCGGCTCGCGTGCACGGGTGTGGTAGCTGGCGGCTCCTGTGTCTGCGGTGGTGGAGCTCCTCCGAGCTATGAGGAATCTAGTACCTCCTGGATCTTCGCATCATCCAAGTCGTCGCCCTTGAAAGGATCTCGTGACCAACCGCTGCCATGTGCGTCCTGCGGGGAGAAGGCAACGCCAGCAAATATCCCGGCAGTATAGAGTGAAACCCTTTGGAAAAAAATGTTGATAATTGCAATTCGGAATTTTGCAAGGCAAAAGAAAACTTTGCACCGTGCATCTAACCTGAAGGACCTCTTGTAGTAGCCCCAGGGGCAGTGCTCATGCCCTGCTGCGCGTGTGGATGTGTGTGGTACGTTCCCTACGTGGGCGTGCCAGCTCCCAAGGGATCGAGGTACGGTGTAGCGAAAGCTACATAGAAGCATATTGATGTAAAACGGTGCATGTCAGTAGAAGGAAACATCGTATGAACCGACGGATAGCAGAATTTACCTCTGGAGGGCCAGCTGACTGACTGGAACCCTCCTGGTGCACTCCTGTTGCAGGCGGGCGAGGGTGCTAAGATACAGCTATGGGAGGTACCGCGTCGACCGCACGACATGTGAGCGTACGAATCACTCTGTGCATCGACCTATGGATCCTTTCGAAAGTCATCGTCTGCTCCTCCGCACTCAGCACGATCCCAACATCCAACCGTCTGAACGCCGCGTCGATATCAGCTTGAACCTAGTGTGCAGCGTCAGCCTTTTCAAATGTGACATGAATATGTGTTAGAACCATAGACACCTACAAAGAAAATGGCAAAGTGCAAAGATAACGTGACTCACCGCGCGGAAGTAGTCTTGGTCACAGTGTGTAGGGTACACGTCTGTCATGGTGGCGACGTGTGGCTATGGATCAGTTGGAGTGAACTTGATGCGTGTGTGGGTGCAGGGCTGGTACCACCTGAGGTATCCTAGTTAGGCGGCCTCAGTGTGTGGACGGACTTCGTCGATGATCTCCTCCGTCGCCAACAACCAGTCGTCCACGTACCTCTGCAGTCGGGGAACCCATAGAGTGCCGGTTGCCTGTCCCCTACGAGTATAGCTAGTTGCAGAGAGTGTATTAGACTTCATAAAAGAGTTGTAATACTGAATGAAGTTCATAGTTGTACTAACCGGTGAACGTCGCGCGGGACAACCTGCTCCACGGGCACAGAGAAGTGCTGACGTAGGCCGAACTGTCGCATAATGCGCTACGGATAGTGGGGCTCGACGAAGATGTCGAACACCATCGGCGCTGTCGTCATCCAGTAGATTTGGTCATGCGTGCAAAGAGCCGAAAGTCCTAGAGGTGCACGGGCCACGATGGCCTGCGTACTATACGGCTCCTAGACGACGTTGCTGGGCTGCAGGCGATTGAACTCCATCACGAAGTCGGAGTAGGTCCTCCTAACCTGTGCATAGGCGTAACGACGCTGCAAAATAGGCCATGGAGAACAGTCAGTGTTTGCGCATAAGTAGTAAACCTAAAATTTCACGATACGTACCTCACAGCGACACCAGACTGTCTTCATAGTCGGACGGCCCTCGGCCAACTGCCCGTACAAGCCTCCTAGGCCGTCCTCGTAGGAAGAGTGCTGGTGAACATCACCTAGCTGAACAGCTAGAGCAGGTACGCCTCCAAGCTCCGTCGCACCGAGTAGTCGTCGGCGTCAGGGTGTAGCTGATCAGGCTGCAAAGCAAGATTATTGTTAGTTCCACTGTTGCTTTAAAGATCGGGCGGTTATAAATCTAACAAATACGCCACTTACAATGAACTGTAGTAGCCACGCCTATGAGGGGCTGCTCATAGTGTAAGGAGGTAGCAAACCCGGCGCACCAAGTCCAGGCAGGCGCTGCACATGAGCGAACTGAACAGTGATGTTATGCGCCCATCCATGCGTCCCGTCAACCAGACCCACAGCGTCCCCTACGAGGGGAAGGCCCAGCAGGTACAACACGTTCTGAAGTGTGGAAGCCATCTCGCCGCACGGTAGGTGGAACGTGTGCGTCTCTGGTCTCCAGCGATCCACTAGTGCTGCCATAAGTGACCAGTCAACTTCCCACCACCTCGCAGGGTCCTTCTCATCTGGTGCGGGCTCGACTAGCTTGCACAATGGAAGAAGTCCAGTCTCACGTAACCTGCAGCATATAGCACCGTAGTCAATATTACGAAACATAGATATGTAAAAGTGTGGGAAAAAAATATTGGTACAGCTCTTACCTCTCACGGAACCGAGGGTCTATACGCAAGAGGTGACTTGAAGACCATGGACGGAAGATGCTCAGCTTGGCACCCTCAACGGCTGACAGGTAAGACTGGTGAGACCGGTCGAGCCCCCAGTCGAGCAGCTCCGGTGTCTGGTACGCCATACCTGCATACAAATAGAAAGGTAGCGTAATTTTTATTGTGAAAGCAACAAGTAAGAGTCAGTTCGCAAAGTTAATTAAACAACCACATTAAAAATTATTATAAAGGTTCATAGCATTATTATATGACTGTCGGAGGAGGGAACTCCAACCGCGGGGAGTTTGGGGACTGCCCTTTGAGGTTCGGCCAGGAGAGTTGTTCACAGGACGGCAGCGGCGTCTGGGAGATGATAGATGCTCGGGCGCCGGGGGCCCGGGTTGAGATGGCACGCAAGGGAGGCAGGAGAAGTAGACAGGTTCGGGCCGCGCGGAGGCGTAATACCCTACTCTTGTGTGTGGTTGCTTTATGGGAGATGAATGTGGTTTTTCTTACAAGGTGTTCTTCAGGGGCGCTCGAGAGCTCGCCCTCGCTTGGGGAAGAACTCAGAGTGTTTTTAAGTCTAGCCGCTCTCTGGGAAGAAGAGAGACCGAGAGCCAGAGCCAGAGCCAGAGCCAGAGAGAGAGCGAGCGAGAGAGGAACCCGAGCCCGAAGACCCCCCTTTCCTGTAGGCATGGATCCTCCTTTTATCGATCAAGGGGAGTCCACAGTGCCCAGTACACAGAGAAAGCTAGGTATGATATATCTTGTCGTGCACGTCCGCGGCCGCCTGTTGAGCCACGCCGGAGTTGGTTCGGCACGTCTGCTCCAGACGGGGAGGTCGTGAGGACGTGACGGCGCACGCCTCGCTGCCAGAGTGTGGAAAATCGAAGCCCTCTCAGTCAAAAGTCCTCTGACTGCATAGGGAGCGACCCACGAGGGGCCGTCACGAGCCGTCACGCGTGACAGAGCGGGCAACAGGGGCGATGCGCCCCATCGCCTCACCATTAATGCAGGTAGTTGGAACAGCTGGTCCGCTCGAGTCATGCTCGGGCTCGGGGCAGAGAGCTCATCGAGCCCTCCGCGCGCACAAGGCGCCGAGTTCCTCGGGGACGGAAGCTGTGGGCCTCGGGACCAGGGGGCGAGGCCCGGTCCCGGGAAGTCCCAGTAATGTTCCTGGGGACATGCCCCGGGACCGAGGAGGTGGCTCCCGGGACCGGGGGGCGAGGCCCGGTCCCGGGAAGGTCTCAGTAATGTGCCCCGGGGAGGCGTCCCGGGGCGGAAGCTGTGGGTCCCCGGACCGGGGGTGACGCCCGGGCCTGGGAAGGTCCAGCGATGTGCCCTGGGGACGCGCCCCGGGATGGAGACTGGCTCTCGGGACCGGGGGGCGGGACCCAGGTCCGGGAATATCCCCGGGCTACGGGGCCCAGGGTGGATGTGAGCGGTCGTCGCGACTCGCCCGGGGAAGGTACACCCGGGCCCCGGCAGTGCTCGGGCCCTAGGCACTCAGCGGGAGAACGGCCATAGCCGGCCGCCACTTGTGCAGAATGTGGCCCTCGAAGGGGCTAACGTGGCCGAAGATCCACGCGTCCCCGGGGACTGGGGGCCCCCAGTCCCGTTTCACCGACAATGACAATAAAAGACGACAATACGGTACATATCGTTCTATAAGAAAGATTAAGCACGCAACACAGCAGGAGAATTTAAATTATAGAATCTCTATTACATTGATACATGGAGTAATACTACACCGCAGCATCACCAAATGCATGAGAACGTCTAGGACGGGGTTGCCTTGAAGTGGTGCCTTTATCCGGATGATGACTACCTTCAATGTCTGAACCTGATGGTCCAGCTTCCGCCACACTCGAACCCGTTGCATCTTTCGGACATTTCTTGTAGGTGTGGCCTTTGTAGTCGCACTTTGAATAACGTTTACACCTTTCACCCGCTTCTGACTCATCTATGTTATTACGAATGCATTTTGTCTTGCGGCGACCTGCTTTGTTCCTTAATTTTGTTGGGTCAGAAATGTAGATAACTTGGGGATGCTCGGTAGTAAATGTCCTCGCAATACCGAAGCCGTATATCTCGTCACTCTAGGTACTAAAGATTGCTTCTTTTCTAAAATAAGGTGAGACAAAATGACGTGTTTCTATCCCGCACTCAGCGCTCACAGCAATAACGTGAGAACATAGCTTGTGGAGCAGAGTAGACTTTCGGCACGGGCACTTGCAGGTCCCGTCTTCCTTCAGCACGCACTCCTGCACAACTCTTTTATGGTAGATTTCACGCATGCCTTTGTCCGTACAACTGCAGACTTAACCCATTCTAGGAACCAGTACCAGCTATTAATGTTCTCGCTGTTAACAAAAGCAAAAGCCACGGGTAGAACTTGGTTATTCCCGTCAACTCCAATTGCTGTCAATATCTGTCCTCTGTACCCACTCAGGAATGTCCCAATAATGCAGAGGATGTGACGACAATGCACAAATGCCTGAATGCAAGAACCAAAGAATATCCGTTGTAACACACTTTGGTTACGATGGTCAATTGATGGAAAAGCTTTCAGGTCGTAGTAGGTCTCCGGATTTCTCTGAAGAATACAGGCTAAAAGACGAGGCAAATTATCATATGATGCTTCAAATGTGCCAAGCCTCATCTCCACAACCTTCTGTTTCTCCCTCCATGTCTTCATGTAGCTTATTGTGTATTTGAATTTCTTCTCAATATGCCTAACAATTGACCTTGGTTCATACCCCAGATTGTTCACAACGTGGGAGTACATCTCTGTTGCAACAAATGCAGATGTCATGTTTCTATGGTATTTCTTAACCCCTTGTAAGTGACATGAATGCTCGGTCACAATTGACACTTGCCAATAATCCTTCCATTTACCCTTGAACGCGTGCACCCGTCATGGACACCCATCCTTCACGCACTTTACTTCATACACCAACTTGCTTGACTTCACGATCCAGAACTCTCTCTGAGGTAACACCGTCCATTGTTTTACTATCTCCTTCAAATCCTCTATATATGCATACTTAGCCCCTTCAAATCCTCTATGTATGCATACTTAGCCCCCTGAATGACCTCGTTCTCCTTATACTCCCATAGCACATGATGTCGCTCAGAGATAATAAGCCCGGAGAAGTCCTCGTTGGTCCATTTTGCAGGCATTACATTGTCCTTATCAGAGGATTCATCATTCTCTGCATATTCATTATCAGCATCTTCCCTATTCATTTCCTCAACGATGATGTCGATTAGCTCTCTCTCGTCTGCCACACTTATTGGCTGCCTATCTTCTTCATTTTCTCCTTCATTTTCCTCCATTGTTTCGACTTCATCTCTCGTCGCACTTGGACCCTCATCATCTTACACGGCCATTGCAACGGTGTTATCCTTCTCATACACCGACATAAGTATGTCAAGTGACTAATCGTGTTGGAATGTATTCTCCGCGTACCATCTTGTTGACGCCGAAAACCCGCCGGGGGCCGTCCGGCATCTGGGTGACACGCGAAGGCCTGGGAGATCTGCTTAGCTCCAGTGCAGGTCCTAAAGTCTTGAGGTTCGCAGGCATGCCAGTCAATTTGACCCCGCAATTGACAAGGAGAATATTAGCTCAGGGATTCAATCGGCCAATAGGAATCCTGCTAGCCGATTGCCGAAGGAATGCTTGAGCATTGGCTGAAAGACGATGATAAAACTTTGTCCGGGCCCCAGCTGTCCGCGCCCGGGTCTTGTGCCCGTGCCCGGGTCCTCGTGCCCAGGTCCTCGCTTATGCTCGTGCCCGGGTCAGCAGCAATTGCACATCGGCTATCGGCCGATACGGACTGATGTAGGCTCCTTGTAGCTGATGGCCGATGGCACCTGTGTATCGGCTAGGAAACCGATAACGCTATAAGCAAATAGATAATCTGTCAGTATAACATGTGCATCGGCTGGAAGCCGATGATAAAATAGATAGGCAGAATAGTAAGCTAGCCGACTGCTAAGGAAACACATGTGCATCGGCAAGAAAACCGATGATAATATAGATGACCAAAATAGTAAAGATAATACAGTCGGCTTTACAAAAAGATAACCTATCGGCTAAGCACTCCGATAGAACGTCGCGTATACACCGATCGGCTCGACAAGGATAAATCTATTATTATCAATCTAGTAGTTCAGACCTAACTGATGCAGCACAGATTAATAATAATAAAGGAACCTCAACAAGCCGATAGACCTAATGCAACTGTGATGTAATAGGATAACTTATCGGCTATACATTCCGATAAGACACTTGCGCAAAAACCATCAACCTAGCAGGAACGATTTATCGCTGGCAGCTCAGTAGGTCGGACCCAACCGATGCAGCACGAACTGATGATAAATCGCCCCCAGTAAGCTGATAAGATCTACGCACGCGTGATGTGGTATACCTGATCGGCCTAAGAGGTCGGACCGAACCGATGCAGCCGTAGACAGAGCAGATACACCTGGGTAAGGGGTGACGAGTCTTACCCTCTCGCAGGAGTTCGGACCTAACCGATGCAGCCCCGCTCGAGAAGTAAGAACCCGTCGAAAGGGTGGCGATGCGCCGAATTTGATTGATCTGTGTGGATAGTTTACAAGGTCCCCGGGCATATGTATTTATACCCCGAGTTACATGAGTCCTTCTAGGACACGGCACACAACTTCCTATCTATAAAAGGAAAACTAACAAGTCCTGATCGGATACGAGATCAGGTTTTCCTAAAAATTATCAAAACTACCTAATTTATAGATAAGGTAATTAACTGCCATAGCGTGGTCTTCACGATTCCTTCCCGAATCCGGCTTCTTCTGGATTAGCTCCCAACGGCTGATATCACTTCTTTCCTTAACCGAGTCCGATGCGAACCGTGCCAAATTTTAGCGTTAACACATCTCCAAGTGACAGTGCAATCCACCGGCATCAGTTCCCAAAAAAACCTTCAACTGCACAACTCACTACAACATACACGGTTATTGCATTGATCTGGGGGTCGACTCAGAAGCCTCGCATCAACTAGTTATACATTGACCCGAAACTTTTCTCAGCTGGCCTATCAATGCCCTTAGCCATTGAACTAAACTCTGATAGATCTACACCCTGTGGACCATACCTAACATTTCCTTGCCCGTGAAATAACTAAAATACCACCTTATTTGACATCGCTGTTGATGAAAAAATAGAGTTAAAATTAAGTACCAACATACTCATCACATCTATCGGCGAAATGGGACCGGGGGTCCCACGGTCTGCGGGGACGCGTGGGTCATCGACCACGTCAGCTCCCCGCGGGGCCATCCCTCCATCGTCCCCGGGCTCGTCCCCAGGGACGACATCGCCATCGGTGTCTCCAGCGGTCCGGGGCTCGTCCTCGGGCTCCATCGGCCCCGGGCTTGTTCCCGGGGCACTCTCTCCAGCGGCCCCGGGCTCGTCCCCGGGGCACTGTCCCCAGCGGCCCCAGGCTCGCCCCCGGGGCGCCCATGGCCTCGGGCCCGTGCCTCGCCTCCGGGCGCCATCGTCTCACTCCCTGCCTGGGGCTCGCTGGACCAGTCCCCAACTACCTACATTAATGACGAAGCGAGGCTGTCGCCCCTGTCGACTGCTTGCCACGCGTGGACGTCCCAGGACGGCCCCCCGTGGACACCCGACTGCACCGTCAGAAGCCTTTTTGACTTCGGTGGCGAAGCCATGCGCCGAAGTCCAAGCAGTCAGAGGTTCTTGACTTCGGCGGTGTGATCCATCACATCGCGTCGCGTCCTCACGACTCCACCGCCCGCTGCGTACCAACTCCGGCATGGGCGTTGCAGGCAGACAGGGGCGACGGGACGCTCCTCCAACTCCAGCGTGGGCGTCGCAGGCGGAGGGGCGCACAGGAGAGCTCACCGGAAAATATCTCCCTCCGCGTACCGGCACTGTGGACTCCCCTCGCCTATAAAGGAGGATCCATGCCGTAGACGAACGCAGGCAGCTGAAGCTCCAACCTTAGACAACAGAGATCTCCCTCTCCTTCCTCGAGTCCGGTCGCTGGTAGAACGACCGACGCCACCTCCGGATTCCCGGTGAGCTTCCGAGCTCCCGGGGTCCTCCTTGTAAACCACAATACCACATTCATCTCTCTCTCTCTCATAGTCCAAAACACAGGAGTAGGGTATTACGCTCCGGCGGCCCGAACCTGTATAAATCCTCGTGTCTCCCTCGTGTGTGCTGTTCATCGTCTTCCCCGCGGGATCTCCTCGGTTCGGACGGTCCGGACCCGGTTCGGATGGTCCGGACCCTTCAGCCTCCGTCCTCTGCTTCACCGCGGTTTGGACGGTCCGGGCCCGCTGTGGACGGTCCGAACCCCGCAGTCTTTTCTACGTCTTCTTCGCCTATCTTTCTGCTACACCTGAAGCCGGCTCCGCCTGAGAACTACTCCCCTGGCCGAATCTAAAAAGGGGGGTCTCCCGACTTCCCGCCGTCGAGGTTTCATCCTCCGACAACATCTAATACCGTGTAATCGATATTTTATAACCACCATCTCTATAAAAATTACGTCGCCTAATAGGTTGACCTAAAAAACTACAGATCTACGAGTGTAACAATTTATTTTCATATCGTACGATACGCGTAACTAATACAATACTATATCAATTCATGAATACAAATAGAAATTACAAAGGGACAAAAGATTTTACCTATAGACGAATCTACAAACCGGTAGGGGCTTCGCCGCTTTCGTTCGTCTTCCCTCTCAGCTCTCTTCTTTTTTTTCTGTTATTTTTGAGAATTTTATGAACTTTTTGTAGCTGGGAGGGGTTTTATACTAAGCCACCAAAAAATCGCCCTCCCACAGGGCGATTTTTAACACTTTTATAGGCGGCACCCTGTCTCAGCAGCCAAGCAGCCGCCATTTATAAAAAACCACTCTCACAGAGAACGGCAAGGGGGCCGTCCGCAAAAGCGGCAGCCTCGCGGATCGCCCATTTTACAGGCGGCCCTCTTGCCGCCCTTCTAAAGAGCGGCAAGGGTTCCACCTGCAAAATGATAGACTGCAGGATGGCCGCTCGACACGTCACTAAAAAACGTCCACTAAAAGGGTGGTTTTAGAGCCTTGGGAGTATAGATTTGTAAAATTTCGAAACAAATATACTTTTGTAAATATTTTTTAAAAATATAAAAATAAAAAAATTCTCCTTGGGCGCCACCGCCATGGTAGGATCGCTATGGTCTAATCGAAAAGGGATAGGTCATTTTAGGGATATTTGCGGCGAGGCCCTCTTATGTGCTTCTATTTCCAGCGGAGGTCCTTTCGTTAGGCGATGGCGCGACGACGCCGTTCTTTTTCTCGCCGTTCTGTCTGAGAGCTCAGATGGACTCGGCCGCGGCATGCCGAAGCCGAGAAGATCTCTGAATACCTCAGGACATGGGGCAGATTGTAAGCATTGTAATCCTGAGTTCCTGCTCGTCCTTTTTTCTTGTGTCTCGCCTTTCTGATAGCGTAGAGAGAGTGTCTCGCGTCGTGGACGACGTCACGGACGTGGGTGGACGCATCGTGGGCGCGACGTGCAGACGCTATACCCTTTGTAAATTCGCTATAAAAGGAGTATGAAGGAACAGAAAATGCTGTGCGATTTTGGGCAGCACCAAACTCTCGTGTTCTTGTGTGTGTTTGCTTTCAGGTGAAGTCGCAGGCTCACCGCAGGCGCTAAGGCGAGATCCCGGACGCAAGGTGCCGGGCACGGGAGAAGATCCAGGCGTGGTCGGGTTCCCGGACGAGAGTACCCGGGGCGAGGTCGGTCCCCGGGTGAAGTACCCGGGCACGAACGCGGTCCCCGGGTGAAGTACCCGGGCACGCACGCGAGTACCCGGGGCAAGGCACCCGGGCACGGACGGGTACCCGGGCTCCAACATTTGGTATCAGAGCGCATCGAGTCAGGACCTGATGTCGGTGCGATCAGAGCCGCGCGACGGCAGGTCGCACACCCCACCGCATCGCCGTCGCCCCTCGCTCTCGCCTATCCCACGCCGCGGTCGTCGTGACGGCGGAGTAATCATCCAGCGGACCGTCAGGGAGACTGGCTTCGGCGCCTCAGTGCAGTACCCTATGCTGACTCGCTCCAACTATCAGGAGTGGTCTATGTTGATGCAGGTCAACATGGAGGCGCAGGGCATCTGGTACGCGATCGAGCCGGAGGAGGACGACGTCGTCGAGTACCGCGACGACCGCCTAGCGATGGCGGCCATTCTGCGCTCCGTCCCGCCGGAGATGCTGTCCTCGCTTCGTGGCAAGCGCACGGCGCAAGCTGCGTGGGAGGCGGTGAAGACCATCCGCGTCGGTGTGCAGCGCGTACGCGAGGCGAACGCCCAGCAGCTCCGACGCGAGTTTGCCGCGCTGGCGTGGAAGAAAGGCGAGACGGCGGAAGATTTCTCCGTGCGCATTACCGGGCTCGCCAACAACCTTCGGATCCTTGGTGATGACATCGCCGACGCTGAGGTGGTTCGCAAGATGCTGCAGGTCGTCCCCGAGCATCTCGAACAGGTGGCCATCTCCATTGAGACACTGCTCGACATCAGCGCCATCCCCATCGAGGAGGTGACCGGGAGGCTGCGTGCCGTCGAGCAGCGCCGCAAGCCGGCGCCCACCGTCGACAACCAGGGCAGGCTGCTCCTGTGCGAGGAGGAGTGGCTCGCCAGGCTCAAGCTCCGCGAGTCCGAGGAGAAGGGCGGCGGGAGCAGCTCGGGGGGCGCCGGCGGCAAGAATCGCGGCGGCCGTTCACGCGGTCGTGGGCGCGGAAGGGGCGCGAGCTCCGGCCGGCAGCGTGACGGCAAGGCCCAGTCCGGCGGAGGACAGGGCTATGACCGAGATCAGTGCAAGCGCTGCGGCAAACGCGGCCATTGGGCGAAAGACTGCCGCAGCAAGCCAAAGGGCGAGGCCCACCTCGCGCAGGCCGAAGAGGACTCGGAGCCCACGCTGCTGATGGCTCGAGCCACTGTCTTCGCCAACGCACCGCCACCACCACTCGCCGCTGCGACCCCACATCCGCCAGAGCGCCGTCTCCTGCGCGTCGTCGAGGAGAAAGTCCTCGCGCAGTTCGATGACGAGGCGGAGCACGACGACACCGACTGGTACCTTGACAGTGGGGCCACCAATCACATGTCAGGCTGCAGGAGCGCCTTTATCGACATTGACAAGGCGATCCGCGGCACCGTCAAGTTCGGCGACGGCTCGGAGGTCGCGATCGAAGGGTCGGGCACCGTGCTGTTCGAAGGGAAGACCGGCGAACACCTCCCGCTCACGGGGGTGTACTTCATCCCGAGGCTGACCACCAACATTATCAGCCTCGGCCAGCTCGACGAGGGCGGCTGCGACGTCCACACCAGGCACGGCGTCCTTCGGATCCGTGACGAAGAGGACCGGCTGATCGCGCGAGTCCGACGCTCGGCTAACCGGCTGTACCTGCTGCGGGTGAAGATCGGGCGGCCACTGTGCCTGGCCGCGCGCGCCAGCGACAGCGCGTGGCTGTGGCACGAGCGCTACGGCCACCTCCACTTCGACGCCCTGCGCAAGCTCGAGCAGCGGGGCATGGTGCACGGGCTGCCCCATGTCGAGCACGTCCACCAGCTCTGCGCCGACTGCGTCACCACCAAGCTGAAGAGGAGACCGTTCCCGTCGCAGTCGAAGCGGCGAGCGGAGGGACTGCTGGACCTGGTCCATGGCGACCTGTGCGGCCCCATTACGCCAGCGACACCCGGCGGTAAGCAATACTTCCTTCTGCTGGTTGATGACCGGAGCAGGTACATGTGGGTGGCTCTGCTCGCCGCCAAGAGCGACACCCTCGCTGCCGTGAAGAAGTTCCAGGCGAAGGTGGAGGTGGAGACAGGCCGGCGTCTGCGTGTTCTGCGCACTGACAATGGGGGTGAATTCATCTCTGTTGAATTCGAGGAGTACTGCGCCGAGCACGGCGTCGAGCGGCAGCACACAGCGCCGTACACGCCGCAGCAGAACGGCGTGGTTGAGCGGCGGAACCAGACGGTCGTGACCATGGCGCGCAGTCTGCTGAAGAGCCGGAACATGCCGGCATTCTTCTGGGGCGAGGCGGTCGCCACTGCCGTCTTCCTGCTGAATCGGGCGCCCACCAAGGCCGTCGACGGCATGACGCCGTATGAGGCCTGGCACGGTCGCAGGCCGGATGTGCACTTCCTGCGCACGTTCGGGTGTGTGGCGTACGTCAAAACGACGAAGCCGCACCTAAAGAAGCTCGACGACCGCGGCGCTCCGGCTGTCTTCATCGGCTACGAACCAGGCGCCAAAGCATGGCGTTTCTACGACCCGACGACGCGTCGCGCCGTCGTGTCCAGGGACGCGGTCTTCGACGAGCCGGCGTCCTGGAGCTGGAGGGATGAGGACGAGGACATGGAGTCTGGCACTGACTTCGTCGTGGAGTACCCTGCGATGGAGCTGGGCGCCACGCGCTTCGACGCCGACACCGTGAAGGGCTCAGAAGAGCTTCCGGCGACCCCAACTTCGGGCGCGAAGGTCCGGGCGCAGGCGCTGACCCGGGCACGGTCGAGTTCCCGGGCCCGGGCGCTGACCCGGGCGCGAGGGCGAGTTCCCGGGGCGAGAGCCCGGGCACGGAGGGCGAGCTGCCGGGGCAAGGGCTCGGGCCCGGGGCCCGGGGCGCGGACGCGGGGCGCGGAAGCGGGTGCAGGCGCGGGCGAGCGCGGGCACGGTCCCGGGGGCGCTCCCGCGGAGGGCACACCCGCGACGTCGCCCGATGCCTCGACGCCCGCTCCCGCAACTCCTGCACCTCCGGCGTCTTCACTGCCCCAGCCTGAGTTCGTCTCACCGCCTCCAGACATGGAGGAGTATTGGGACGCCGACAACGATGACGTCGAGCCGCGGTACCGCACCGTCGACAACGTCCTCGGGGCAGCGACACCGCCAGGCCTCGCCGCGCGCCAGGTAGTTGCTGAGCTCCATCTGCAGATCGAGGAGGAGCCAGCCACCTTCGCCGAGGCCGAGAGACATAAGTCCTGGCGCCGTGCCATGATGGAGGAGATGGACTCCATCGAGAGCAACCAGACCTGGCGTCTGGTGCCCCTTCCGCCCGGTCACCGGCCAATCGGGCTGAAGTGGGTATACAAGGTGAAGAAAAACGCCGCCGGCGAGGTGATCAAGCACAAGGCGCGGCTGGTGGCAAAGGGCTACGTCCAGCAGCCTGGCGTGGACTTCGACGAGGTCTTCGCCCCCGTGGCCCGCATCGAGTCGGTGCGGCTACTGCTGGCACTCGCTGCCCAGGAGGGGTGGCCGGTGCACCACATGGACGTCAAGTCCGCGTTCCTGAACGGGGAGCTCATCGAGGAGGTGTACGTTCACCAACCTCCCGGCTTCACCGTCGCCGGCCACGAAGACAAGGTGCTGCGCCTGGACAAGGCGCTCTACGGTCTCCGTCAGGCCCCGCGAGCATGGAACGCCAAGCTCGACGAGACGCTGTGTAGCGCCTCCCGCCCTGGCACCACCTGCAGCGATACCAGAGGGCAAGCGCCGTGGAAGATTGGCGTGAACCAAACTCCCACGGAACCGCGATGCCGGTACCAGTCCCAGGAAACCAAGCTGGTACCCGCGGTCAACTGAGATGTACCACAGCAATTAACTAATATACGAATATATATATACTATACCTTTATAAGTTGCGACTTCGGGCAAGCCCTGAGCAGCAACCGGCAAACAGAACCACAGCAGCGGAACGACAGCGCAGCGAGAACCCAATCCACAAGCAACGGCTTGGGACTAGGAAAGAAACCCTAATCTTCACTTCAACTTCACTCTTCCTGAATGAGGGGAGAAAAGGAATGGATTGAGTACTTACGTACTCAGCAAGTCACAGGAAATGTGAGTTATGCAGGCTATCAAAGAATAGGCTGGGGTTTATTTTGCAAACCATTTTAATTTGAAAACACTTTCGAAAACCTAAGTGTGAGTTGTCTCAAAGTGACTGGAAGGAGGCTCTCGCCTCGATCCTGTCCGCGAATTGCTTTTCAACAACTCAAGCGGACGAAGCAAATTTTAATTGATCTCAAGTATTCTTATACCGCTTGTCGGATCACGACAGCGGCTCAGTGGATCTGCCTACAAGCAGCCTTCCACGGTATCAACATCTATTACTTTATTTTCAATTTCGTCCTCACTAGGACGTAATCTCATCTTTCACTTTAGTCCCATCCGGGACATCATTTCATCTCATCTCATAACTCATATCGATGACTCTCCAAGCCATCCTTAATCTCAACTCAAACTGCTTCCACTCGGGGAGCCTAACTATGATGTCAATCGACATCCCGGGTCACACAGCCCCGTTTCAGACCACTCAGGTCATCCATCAGCCACAAAGGCCAATTCTGGTAACGATTCCCATACCACAAATCTCTTTCGCAAACACTTGCAAACAAATCTACGCTAGAGGAAATCACCTCACATTGCCCGTAACCGTGGGCACGGCTGTTCGAACAGTTCATTGATCTTTGCAAAGATTGTACGCTTTACCCACACGACGCGAGCTTACTCCCACACTGATCAGGTGGGGAGGTTCGCGACAAAGCCTTTCCAAAGCCTTCCCAGGATAGCACGCTGCCCTATAAATGGGTGCTCACACTCAACCAAGTACCAGGAACTCACTTTCCTGTACTCAGGGACGGGGGTACATCGCCCTCTTGGCACCCAGCCAGTCCACATTTATTAGCAACCGAACCATCCTGGGAACACTGATTACTCAGCCAGGGGTGTCCCATACCACCCGTGTGGTCGCACTGTGACATGCTCAGTGCAATTCCTCAAGGAATCGGTCCTTATATGCGAATACGAAGTGCCACCACACAGGCGATCACTTTGCACCGCGAAAACTTTCGCAAATAGATTTTGTTTCGCAAATCTCGCCGACATCGCATGTCGGGTTTTTAAACCACTTTGAAAACCCAAATTTTCCCAAATCGACAAACAATTGTGTTCTGAGTAGAACCATCGGAATCCATGCTCAGAGAGCACGATAACCGAGGTACCACGAAGTGGAGCGACAAGGGATAGGGTATCAAAGTCCTACAGGATTTATGCAACTACCGGGCAGGTCCGTCGGTTCGACACGCAAACCGAGGCCAATCAATTTATCGTGCACACTAGCAATGCAATTTTGCAAACAATACATTTTTAAATTTAGGAGCAATATGGTCAAGGAGTGACTTGCCTCAAACTTCGTCTTCAGGCTTCACGAAAATCCGACGTCCGACGAATTTCCGAAGCGTCGACTACGCGCAAAACGAGAGAAAAACACATACAAAACCCTAGAAATAATATACTATTATTAATAACTAATAGTGCCATAAGGTAGATCTTATTTTTAGAAAAGTTTAGAGACTTGAACGGAGTCAATTGGAGCTACGGTTAAGAAGATATGAATTTTGGGAGTCTTAGGGATTTTTCTGGAATAAGAAAAGGATTATTTGAATTATTGGGAAAGGAATTAATTCTGGAAATTGGGCTGACAGGTGGGACCCTGGATCAGTGGCTGGAGAGAGAAACTGAGGATGGTGGCCCACTTGTCATCGGGAGAGAAAGGAGAGAAAACGAGTAGTTTACAGTGTATGGCTCAGATGTCACTATGATAGAAATTAAGGGTGTGATTACTGTTTACTGGGTCCACATGTTAGTGACCAAGGATGGAGAGAGGATCTGACCGGGGGTCCACGGGTCAGAGGGTTGGTGGCTGGGTCACATGCAGACAGAGAGAGAGAGAGAGAGGAGGGGTGCCGGATGGGTAACTGGAGACCGGGCAGAGAGATCGACGGTGGTCGGCGGCCGGGGGCTTGCCGGCGATTGGCGGCGAGGGGAAGGAAACGGACTACGGGAATGGAACGAGGGGAGTGCGGCGAAGGAGATAAACGGTTCGGATTAGGTGGTTGGTGGTCAACAGCTTCCGGCGGCGACAGACAGGAGGCGGCGGCAAGGGGCGGTCGTCGCCGGTGACCGAAAGAGCGGCGGAGGGGCCTGGGGTCTTCGGGTTGGTTGCGGAGAGACGAGAGGAAGAGGAAAGACAGGGGCATTGGGTTCCTACCTCGTGCGGCGGCGAGTTCCCGCAGCACGGCAATGGCGGGGCGGCGGCGCCTGATTTGGGGCTTTTCGATTTAGTGGCTAATCGGCGGCGGTGAGGGGCGGAGGTGCTTCGGGGTGGCTCAGGGGACTCGGTGGTGGCGGCGGTTTGGTCAGCGGTGCCCTGGAACGGCGGTGGAAGCTTGGTCAGAAAGCGGCGGAGGGATGCTCCCGGTGGCGAGCTAGTCTTGGGTGTTCGGCTTGGCGACCGGAATGGCGGAGGGGGTGCTCCTATTTATAGAGGAGCTCGGGAGCTATCGGTCAGCGGATAAGGGTGATGGGAGCACGGGATAAGCTCAAGCTCAGCCGTCGAGGCGCATCAATGGCGCCGGCCTACTGTGGCTCGCGTCATCGGGCTACCTCGTGCTGCCGCGAGACACGAAGAAGGGAGACAGAGAGGCAGAGGGGTGTGGCGACGGGATAGCGACAAGACGAATCGAGGCTTTTGACCGGGAAGATCGAGCAGGAGGGGCGGCGCGATTTGCGCCGGCGGCCGAGGGGCGTGTCCTGCGGGGTTGACGAAGGGGGTCGGGCCGGGACAGAGAGGTATGGGCACGGACGGTGTTGGGAAGAGAGAAGAAGGATCGAGAGAAAGAGAGAGAAAGCAGAGAGAGATCGACGTCGGGAAGACGACGACGACCGGCTGTCCGCGGGGCGCGCGGGCGCGTTCGGCCTCCGTGCCGCTGGCGTGCGGGCCCGGGGTGATGGGCGTGCGCAAGGAGGCGGCCGGCTCGGGGATGGGCGAGAAGGTTCGGGAGATGAGAGAGAAAAGGGAGAGGCGCGAGGTAGGGGACGGGTCCGACGTGCGGGGTCCACATGTCGGCGTTTGGGCACGGAGTGGGGCACGGACTGGAGGGGCACGGGTTGGAGGGGCACGGGCACGGGCTGGAGGGCACGGGCACGGGCTGGAGAGGCACGGGCACGGGCTGGAGGGGCACGGGCACGGGCTGTCGCGGGCGCGGGCGGCCTCGTGCTCGGCTGTGGTCGACGGGGCCCGGGCAGAGGTGCCTGTGCGCGCGAGGTGCGAGGCCGGGGTGTGGCGCGTGGCAGGGCGCGGGTGTAGGGCGCGAGGGCGCGGGCGAGCGCGAGAGGGCGCGGGCAGCGAGGGCGCGGCTGGCGGCCTGGCTGGTGGGTCCCGGCTTCGGCTGGCTGCGACAGAGGCCGAGGAAGAGAGGAGGAGGGGAGGCCGGGCCGAGGGAGAGAGAGAGATAGGGAGGCCCAAGCGATACAGGAGGCTTTGACATTTTTCCAGAATTTGATTTGAGGGATTTGTAGGGAATTTGAAAGGAGATTTTATTTTGGGATTGGATGCTTGGCTCATGAACACTTTCAGGAATTTAATCAAGAGGCTTTGAATAGAGACTCTGATACATATACATATAGATATGTATATATATATTTTTAAGAAGGATTCGGAGGGAGGGTTTCAAAAGGGGGTTCGGTCTCGAATTAAATTTTAATTCGAGACTATGACTCAGGGAAATTTGTGGGGACTTTTGAGAGGTGTTTCTGAGATGGAATTTGGGCGTATATACATATATATGGATATTTGGATATATTTGGAATAAGAAAGAAGGAGATTCAAAAGGGGACTGGATTTGGATTTAACTTTGGGAATTTTGTAATGGAATAGAATTGGAGTATCTTGAGGGAATATTAGAACTTGAATTTAATTCTTGGGATTTGAGGACTTTTGGAAATATATAAATTTGACAAGTTGCGGGAAGGGAGTTCTCGATGAAAATCTGAATTTTTGAGAGGAACAAAATGAAGAGATTTCACTGAAAGGCTGCCAGGATGATTTTCGAAGAGTTTTATCGGAGGGCTTCGAATTGCAAAATTCGAACCCGGGTATTTTTTTGGGAGGAGTGAATAAAGGCTTCTGAAGGAATTCGAAGGGGTTTAGATTTTGAATTTTTTCCGAGGGGGTTTTGAGAGAGACAATCGAACTGCAAAATTCGAGTCTCGGAATCGGAAAGAGTTTGGGATCGAGGATTTAGAGTTTCAAAGGGAGCTTGGATCTGAGATTTACGGCACTTAGTCCTTAAGCACACACAAAGAATCCAAGTTTTTGAAATTAGGGTTTTTACGAAAATAGTTTTTAACGGCCTGGAAACCAGGGCGTTACACGCTGGTGACGCTCGGCTTCAACCACAGCGCGTCGGAGCATGCCGTCTACGCCCGCGGCAAGGGCGCCTCTCGGCTGCTGGTGGGGGTCTACGTCGACGACCTCGTCATCACCGGGAACGACCCCACCGAGATCGCCAAGTTCAAGCAGCAGATGAGCTCCAGGTTCAAAATGAGTGACCTTGGCTTGCTCTGTTTTTACTTGGGCATTGAGGTGCAGCAGGGGAGCGACGGCATCAGGCTGTCCCAGGCGGCGTACGCGCGCAAGATTCTAGAGCGTGCGGGCATGGCGAGCTGCAATCCGAGCCACACTCCCATGGAGCCTCGCCTGAAGCTGTCAAAGGCGAGTACAGCGGCGCCGGTGGACGCCACTGAATACCGGGGCCTCGTCGGCTGCCTCCGGTACTTAGTGCATACCAGGCCGGACATCGCCTTCGCCGTCGGCTATGTCAGCCGATTCATGGAAAGTCCCACCTCCGAGCACCTCAACGCGGTGAAGCGGATTCTACGCTACATCGCCGGTACGATCGACTACGGCTGCCATTACAGGCGCACCGAGGCAAAGCTGAAGCTGCTCGGCTACAGTGATGCCGACATGGGCGGCGACATTGATACAAGGAAGAGCACCTCCGGCGTGCTGTTCTTCCTCGGCTCATGCCCGGTGACCTGGCAGTCCCAGAAGCAGAAGGTCGTCGCCCTCTCCTCCTGCGAAGCTGAATACATTGCGGGGACGACGGCGGCCTGTCAAGGCATTTGGCTGGCGCAGCTCTTGGCTGAATTGAAGAGCGAGCAGCGCGCCGCCTTCCTACTGAAGATGGACAGCCAATCGGCAATAGCCCTCAGTAAGAATCCTGTCTTTCATGATCGAAGCAAACATATAGATGTCAAATATCATTTCATTCGAGAATGCATTGGCGACGGGAGGATGGACATTGAGCACGTCCGCACTGAGGAGCAGCTAGCTGACATACTGACGAAGCCGCTGTCACGAGATCGTTTTTGCGAACTCCGAGTGCAGCTGGGCATTGTCAAAATCAGCAAGGAACTTCAGGCTTAGGGGGTGAAATGTAAGCATTGTAATCCTGAGTTCCTGCTCGTCCTTTTTTCTTGTGTCTCGCCTTTCTGATAGCGTAGAGAGAGTGTCTCGCGTCGTGGACGACGTCACGGACGTGGGCGGACGCATCGTGGGCGCGACGTGCAGACGCTATACCCTTTGTAAATTCGCTATAAAAGGAGTATGAAGGAACAGAAAATGCTGTGCGATTTTGGGCAGCACCAAACTCTCGTGTTCTTGTGTGTGTTTGCTTTCAGGTGAAGTCGCAGGCTCACCGCAGGCGCTAAGGCGAGATCCCGGACGCAAGGTGCCGGGCACGGGAGAAGATCCAGGCGTGGTCGGGTTCCCGGACGAGAGTACCCGGGGCGAGGTCGGTCCCCGGGTGAAGTACCCGGGCACGAACGCGGTCCCCGGGTGAAGTACCCGGGCACGCACGCGAGTACCCGGGGCAAGGCACCCGGGCACGGATGGGTACCCGGGCTCCAACACAGATGGCGGCGCTGCCACCGGTTAAGGGTCCAAGGAGGGAGATTCTGATGGCGTATGTGTGCAGTTTTTGTTTCTCTGATTTGAGAGATGAAGCATCTTTGGTGCAGGTGATGCAGTATTGTAGTGCTATCTCATCGCATAATAACTTTTAAGTCTCCGTTATGGTTGTATATAGGCTTTTGTTGTGCTCAGATTTGGACTGACAGCTTGAGACGCCACTGGAAAGAAATCCGAGGACTGCAATACACTGAATTCACTGCAGGATGTAGTGCAAGATGGATAATGTACTTCAACATTCTGCCTCTCTTCTAGGCTCACAGCCTCATACCGTTGAAGTAGAAGTGGGGCACTGCTAGCTGCTGAGGCCCTATTAAGTTGTACGCAGCCATTGGTTCACTACAAAGTATAAGCTTTTAGAGAAAATTATACGTCAACAAACATACCATGCAAAGGGTAAATCATGATGAAGCACAGAGGAACAAGAGGTGTTGCGCACCTAAACACGGTTTCATTTTTCTTCTCTTAACAGTTAAAACGATGGATCTACAAAGGTGAATTTTTTTTCTTTTTCTAGCATTTTTGTATTTTTTTTACATTTTTGGGTTATAAAACTACAAAGATGAACTAGTTCTTTTTACAATTAAGGGTTCTACCAGGAGTTAACTAACCTAAAAATTGTACCAGTCAAAGGAGATAAGGATTATTGGAGTTTCAGACAGCTGAACGCATGCTATTACGATTGGAATAGCGTCCAAACTTTATATGATATCAGACTTCTCCTGAAGCACCTTTTTCTCAGCTAGTAAGCTTGCTTCATCCTCCAACTCTACGGTCAAATCCGTTGCGAGAACCAGCCTTGAGAGGAGGGAAGTCGGCTTCATCTCTCAGTTGGTAGAATCCTTCTAACCTACAGATTTTGATTCACAAAACGATGCACTTTAGTTAGAAGAAAAATGTAACAGCATGATTGTATCATGACGTGCAAAAACACGATTTTGATTCACAAAACAATGCACTTTAGTTAGAGGAAAAATGTAACAGCATGATTGTATCATGAAGTGCAAAAACACGAGATTGCAAAGTAAGCATCACGTACTTGCTTCCGGTTGTAGCAGGCGAAGAGCTCACAGGCGTTGAGACAGGGGCTACTGGCGTTGGAACAGGGGCTACTGCAGGCCCCTTTCTAGCAGGAAGAGGTGGGAATTCTTCTCTAAACTTTTCACAGAAAACACTAGGTGAGATAGGTCCGAAAGATCCAAACTCAAGACCTACAACTAGTTTTGTTTTGATTTGATAACAAGCCTGTGTTGCAGGTGAGGATGGCTGACAGGTATTGGATTCTTGGAAATTTCCTTGACCGTTGCCGACACAATGAGGAATCTCCATACTGGATGATGATGATGACGACGACGATGACGCCGTAATTTCCCTGTTTTGCACTTCTGATGGATGGAGTATCGTTAGTTCCCTTGATTCATTGTTTGGTCCGACAAGGCCTTCATTGGTACCAGGTTTTTGGCTGTCAACCATGTTCATGTTTGTGCAAACATACCCATGTCGATTGTTATGAACATTCCATGGCTGGCTTGTTGGTGTCAGTTTGGTTACACAGTTTGTTGGTGCTCTCTCGTGAGCACAATCTCCTTCGGCTGGAGCTACACTTTTGCTTGAGTAATCCTGTTGTGAACTATTTTGCTTTGTTGGTGTATGATTTGTACTTTCAACCATAACACCCCAATTGCTTGCACTAGAACTTCCCGGTTTAGGTGAATTCTGCTGGTGAATGTAGCCAGTTGGGTTGGTTTTACTCTTGAACGGTCGATCTGGTAACATTTCTCTCTGCCTTCTTCCTTTATCAGAGAATATGCGTCCCTTGTAAGTATAATAACTCTGTAATAAAAAGTGAACCAAGCTGGAATGAATAGCTAATTACATTGATTTAGTAAGAAATGCACCAATACATGATTTCTAGTTGATAGTACTATGGAAGCTGCGTTTGTAGCCTAAAACAGCTCATTCCAGCTTTTGTATACCTATTTGCAGCATAAGGAACAACAAAATAATGAGTTGATCTACTGTAGCACAAAATCTTTTCAAAGTTTAAAACCATGGAGCATGAACAAGAAATAGATGATTGCCCAAGGGTCCTCACCATTCTGGGAATGTATGTGCCAGTTCCATGCGACTCATGATCATTTGTTGTGATATAAGACCAATAATAATAATAGTTCTCTGAATCATCTGCAGGATAAAGCTGCGCCAATGCATTGGATAGTACACTCTGCGCATATGGAACAAATTCAAAACCGTGGACAACAAAAAGTTAATGAACAAAGCCGCAAAGGTTCTTACATTGAGAGTGTGCATGCCAGTTCCACACGTCCTAACAATATCCCCTGTGTTATGAAACCTTGAAACAGGATTCTCTGAATCAGCGCAAGTAGATGGAGGCAATGTCAATCCATTGGGTACGGTATTTGTTCCAGACGGCAATGCCACATTCTGCTGACAAAATGCATTCACTTGATCCTCAGTGTGTGATACCGATTTCTGAGAAATATCTCCTGTGTTATGCGAACAGCAACCTGGAGATAAGTTCCTTCTCTCGGTATCAGTAGATGAAATTAACAATGGCCCTGGAGGCCTTTCATCAGTATTTGAGAAGAAGCTCTTGGTTGGAATCTTGGATTCATTGTTTAGCGTATCAGAGAAACATGTTTCTTGAACCAACCCATCAAACATGGACTCCAAGTGGTACTGAACTTTCCGAAGGCATTCTAAGTGCAAATCCAGATCTCCTGATAGATCCAACGAATTTGATGGTGAGAAAGGAGAAAGTAGCAGTTTTTCTTCATGGAGATCACTTCTATTTGACTCAGCTGGGCAAGAATTGTAAACATCCAAAGTATTTATACCAGTAGAGGGAGTCAATATATGTGATTGGTAGTTTGCATAAATATGTTGCGCCATAGATGATCTACCGGGCGGTAAATCTTCCTCTGTTGCACAGTAATTATTGCAGTGTCGTTTGATGTTGTTGTTGCCATCCTCTGGGGAAAATGATGAGTGGCTACTGAAACTGTCTCCTGAGACCTTGTTGTAATACTGAATATCAGAATTTGTAAACCAAATTTTGTTCCAAGGACGATCTTGAGCATCACCACGAAAATAACTATCGGAGGTCCTCTGCAGATCAGGATCTCTGTTTTCATCTTCACTCATGTCAGATTTTTTTAGGTCTGATGTATCTTCCTCAAGTGCATATTCAGGACCAAGGAAGGATCCGAATGAACCATTATTGCCAACATCTGATCTTTTTCCTCTTCCATGGCTCTTCAAGGTGTTCGCAAAAAATCCAAATATTTCACTAGGAATAAGGTCAGAAGGTAACATGAGAACTTGACCCAGCTTTTGTGCACCAAATGAGAAAGCACCTCGTATACGGTAAAAGCTTCCTGCAGAAAATCAGCATATGTTACAAAACTAATCAGAACCATCCTTCAAAGAGATCTCATGTATGTAGTTAGGAAAATATGCTTGTTTCTTCAGATGCACAGCACCAAAATAACGTGCTACATGACTAAACGTACAGGAATGTGGAGGTGGAACATAGAGAAGAAAACGATGCATAGAATCTCCAGGTTATTCTGACCTCTGCTGACGCTTCTGCCAAGATTGTTACTCCACTTCAATGGGTCAATTATGTTTAGATGCTTCAGGCGAAAATTCATGATTGATCCATCAGAACCTTTTGGAAGTACAATAAGTCTACCAAATGAGCCTCCAGGGATCTCCTTGCCAAAGAGTAATTCATCGTGTATGCCTGAAGGGTCAACTATACGTCACAGGGATTATAATTTTTAGACCAGTAAGTACATGCCTGGTGATCACTTGACAAAGCAAAAGAATGAGTGAGTATGACTCACCAGTTAGGTTGGGCAAGGATGACAAATGAACAGGACCATTTATACTTATGCAATACTTGTCCCAGTCAAACTTGCTAAAATATTCCAAAAACTTATACAAGACCTATTCAACAAAGAAGATACATGCAAAAATTTAGTCAAGCTATGTAAATTCCCTTACTTATCTACTGAAAAGCCATTGGGCATTTCATCCAAATTTTTTTAGTTCACCGATATTAGAAAGTTGCTCGTAAGAAGTAAGAATTGTGAAAAATGTTATGCTACCAAGAAGTACCTCCAAGGGGCTGTGCAGCGATTTGTGAAACATATTGAATATGTAAACAACAAGTGTTTCCAAGGCATAAGTAGATATTAGTCCATGATGAGCTCCCAGTATGCGGCTTTCGTGATAACACCAAGCCTTGATTAGCATAATGCTCCTCTTGAACAGATGATTTTTCCCAATTTCATGGTCAACCTGAAGAAGGAATAAACAATCAAACCTGTGATCAATGTTGCACACTATATTTGTTCAAATTGCTGGGTGAGTATTCAAGATGATACTGTCAAGTGGAGCAGATAGTTTAGGTTTGCAAATACCAGCTCAAGAAAACAGAATGTGGACACCCCACCAATTTGGTTGAACGAGATGTCAACAACAATATTGTCAATAACACATTTGATGAGCTTTACCTGGAAGCAAAAGCAACGGCAGAACCTTTTGAGACGGTGTACAGAAATATATCAGTAGCATATATAGAGGTGAGAAATGCATAGTTCAATGATCTCCTTTCCAATTCAGAGCATCAATTAAAGGAAAAGAAAATTCTGCCTTCTTAAGAGACCATGCATGACGACTGACGTAAAAACATGGGAAAAGGTCAAAAACATTGTTACTGCTCCATAACATACTATGCCTAAAACACTCTAAATAAAATGATTTAACAAAGTGTAACATAGAAAATGCACCTCAGCATCGATGAATTGCAAACCCTTGAGTTCAAGTTCGGCACCATCGTCCTGCTCCTCCATCTCAAGTATACTGCGAACATCACTAATGAAGGTGCTGTCCGGAGCTGTGTTCCCAAGTACAGTTATGTCAATATCCCCATCAGGGAGGTAGGTCTTCAGTGGAACAGACCCAAATGCAAAGACCTGAAATCATCAAACAGAAACAGAAACAGCATCTTAGAGAATGTTGAATCAATGCACCATAGTGTAAAGTGGAGGTCACTATCACCGCACCGGCTTAAGAATCAAAATCTTGTGCCTGCTGTAGCTAGCCAGTAGCCACAGCCTGCAGAGAAGATTACACTATGGCGGCATAGACAAGTACACATTGCTCGCGCTGCCCAAGCATGTGATGAATCACCATGGAATGCAACGAGCTCACAGCTCACCAGACCATGGGGCACCTGATTGCATGCACGCAAGTTTACGAGCAAGAAAGCCAACATTTTCCCCTTTTATAGCTAGAAACAATACACTTGCTGGTATTTCAAAAGCTACAAACCACAGTGAAAAGTTCCAGTTTACTGAAAAGAAGCCTGCATTTATGCTAAGATGAAAGGTAATAGTAATATACCTAAGCAAGTTCTCTTTAAAATATGTCTAAGCTAGTAAAAAAAGCCACGAAAAAGGCCAACGCATCATATCTTCTCTTATTTATAAACCAAAAACTGACATGATGTCACTCGACCAGCACAGCAATTGGAGCTACTCGAATAATAGAATAGTACTGGTTAGTCAAACAAGTATTATTAGAAAATGACCTGGATGCATGGACGGATGGGTACGAGAATAAGAACCGATTAAGTATCAGTTAGTCCTAATCCCGACGAAACGGACGGATCAGCCTAGGTCGTAATCACCGAAACGGAGCAAAGACGAAAGCGACATGAGCTCATGAGCGCGCTGGACGAAGTGATTAAGCGAATGCTCATCTACCCAGCCATACCAAACCCCAAGACGCCGCCCGCGAGGCCGCGATTGGGATCGAGCACGACGAAACCCTTCGGAAATGGAAGCGGACGCAAGAAGCTGCACGAAACGAACAGAATCACAGAAGCGAGTGTTTTTTTTTGTTTTTTGAAAAAAAAGGGGGAGAGATCGAAACATAACCGCAGCATCCGCGCGAATCATGCGGCGAGGTGGTCGGACTAGCGACGAGGGCTAGCTCGGCCGCCGACGCCGACCGGAGCACACGCTCGCGTTGAGGAGGGGAGGGGGCGGGCACGAACCTCGCAGCCGAGCGAGGTGCCGAAGAGTCGCTTGAGGTAGTCGATGATGCCCTGCCGGCGCCGCTCCGCCTCCTCCGTGGGTTGCACCCGCAGGACCACCTCGTCCGCGGCCGCCTCCGCCGCCCGCATCGCCTCCGGACGGATCAACGCCGACCGCGGCGCCCTCGTCGCCATCACCGCCGCCAGCGTCCTCCTCCCACCGCCGCCGCGACTCCACGACGGCGACCAGCCGCTACTGTCCCCGCGATACGCCATCGGGAGCTTTACGACTGGTTTACGCTGCCATGTGGGGAATCATAGCATGGACTGAAAGCGAAATCGAAGCGAAGATCGAGGTGCGAAATCAAAGGGGTTTTGCAAGAGAAATTAAATCCTACCTATTTGCTTACGATTTCATTTTCCTCTCCCTTCCCTTCCGTTTCTTGGTGGGGTTTGAGAGGCTCCTTGTGTTTGTGTCTCAACTCTTGAGAGAGCTGGATTTGGGTAGCCCTACGCAGTGGGGTAGCCAGAAATTTTTAGTTGGATGGTCCTAACTCATAAGTTCATATCACATGTTAAAATTTTTTAACACTATAAATCTCATATACAAGTACAAATTTTATTAAAAAGTGATACAAATATATAAATAATATCTTATGTCATTAATAATTGACTACTCTAATAAGCAAGTTCAAAAAATACAAACATTACAATATAAATAGTTTAAAATATGCAAACATTACAACATAGATAGTTTCAAATATGCAAAGATATTACACATACATAGAAGATTATAATGCCGCTATCGTAATCTTCGCTTGGTCTTAACCATGAACATATTTATTATATCTTCCTCACAAACTTGGGAAAAAATATCTCGTTCAATATATGTGACTAAGCAATGATTCAATAAATCATCACATATACTGTTTCTTAACTTGGTCTTCACTAGGCTCAATGCAGAAAATACCCTCTCAACACTTGCAGTTGCCACCGGTAAGATCAATACCAACTTAAGAAGCAAATACACCAAATCATAAAGAATATGTTTGTTTGTTTTAACAAGTTTAATAGATAGCTCAACAAGTGTTTTTAGGTCTTCAAATCTGTCATCTTTTCTCATATCATCAATGAAAGTATTAATTTGGAATTCAAGTCTTCTTATATCCATGCTTGAAAAATCCTTAGGATAAAACTTGACAAGTCGAAGTACTTTTGTGCATCATAGGAAGCAAATGAATTAGAGGGATTCAAGACTGACATACAAACAAGCAACTCCATATTAACCTCATCAAACCTACTATCAAGTTCTTGACTAATTTTGCTAGATTCATCACTTTCATCATGCCCACGGAATGCCAATCCTTGATTTAAGAGAAATCTTAGGCATCTAAGTGAATAAGTCAACCTAGCCTTATAATGCATTTTATTCTCATTTGAAACCTTCACTATGACATTATCAATTGAACCACCTTTCACAACCAAGTTATATTTCTCTTGAGCTTTATTGTGTGCACTTGTTACGGTACCCATATGTTTGTTAAGTGCATCGGCTTTGTTTCAATTTCTCCAACTACCCTTAACAAAATTACTACTCCCATTGCTAAACAAATAACATACCAAACAAAACTCTGCATCCTTCGCCACACTATATTCAAGCCAACTGTACTTATGAAATCAAAGAAAGCTGAAGTGGCGTTGCTTACCATATATATTTCTGGCTGGGAATTCATGTGAGTAGCGCTGCCATGGACCCTTGATAATATATGCTCTTCGAACAGCATCTTGATCATTGGAAGGATAGCTTGAAATAGGAAGTCTTAAGCCTGGATCACTTTCAAGACGATTAACATCATAAATAGGAGGAGAAGAAGATGCATCTTGTTCTTCAGTAAAAGCTTTATCAACGCTCGCAATTGTTGGTTCTTTTCGAGTACCAAAAGCTTCATCAACGACTGGATCAGAAGAGGAGGCTGCAATCTTCTTTGCTTTAGCTTCATGGCTCCGAAAGAGCGATGCAATATCCTCATTCCTCTTCATGTCTTACAAATCCTACAAAGTATAAAGTACAATGGCAGTAAGTTAGTATATCCTTGTATAATGGTTCTATTCTCTAAGACACATATTTATATAGCAGGCAAAAAACATTTTAGATAACACGCGTGACAGATTTTATTGAAAGCTAATATAAGAATTTCACAGAATGAAAGAATTGAAATACAAGAAAAAAACATAGACTGTAGACACAACGAATATCTGATTCCATTAAACAATCAGAACCAAATCTGATGTGTTGAGGCAACACAAAACAGGATATATAAACATGATATAAAAAAAGAGTATGATTATCAGTTACCACTATGGAATTATTCTTCTAAAATCTGATGTGAGGAGTTTAGAAGGAGCTACGATAGCTACCTAGCCATGAACCTTCCTCGCCACTGTCGCCAGCTGCCAAGGCAGCCAGGAGGCGCAAGCCGGAGGGCGGAGGCGGCGGGCCGGCGGCCGCCCGGCCGGGCGTCAGGAGGCGGGCCAAGGCGCGTTGCCCCTGGCCCCGACGTGGAGGCCAGAAGGCGGGCAGGAGGCGCTGCGGCGGCGGAGGCCGGAGGCGGGGCGGCCCGTCGGCCGTCACGGATGCCAGAGGCGAGCAGGCGCGGTGCAGCGCCTCAGCAGGCGGCGCGTCGCGGTCGCGGCAGCCGGAGGGGCGTCGGCCGTCGGAGCGGCGCGTCGGATCCGCAGCGCGTTGCGGAGGCCGGAGGTGGGGCGGCCCGTCGGCCATCGCGGATGCCGGAGGCGGGCAGGCGGCGGCGCGGCGCCTCGGCCGTCGGGGCGGTGCGTCAGGGCATTGGGGCGGCAGTGCGTCAGGGTGGCGGCGGCGGCGCGTCATGGCATCGGGAGGGGGAGGAGGCAGGTAGCGCGTCGTGGCAGCCGCCTAGCCGAGTCACTGCCCTGCTGTGTGAGTGTGCCCTAGCCCTCTTCTTCCTTCGTAGTTCTTGGGCCTTCTTCTTCTTAGGCATGTGTGCTATTTTATTAGGCCACAATTTTAGGGGTGGGGGTGTCTCTGGGCCAAAATCGGGGGTAGTCCTGAGCCCACCAGGACTACCCCCTAGCTACGCCCCTGCCCCTACGCTCTCCCTTGTCTCGCCCTTATATAGATCAGTAGGGGCTACAGTTTGCTTTGATTTCTACCTATTTTTTCCTTATTTCTTTATCTATTATATTAGTTTTTTTTATTCTTTATGGCTACTGCCTTTATTGAAGTGGATATGGATGCCAAAACTAGGGGCTCATTCGAGGATACATGGTGATATGGTGAGATGGGTATTCATATATCAGAAATGGATTCCTTCCTGAAGATATATGTAATGCATAACAACATATTGTGAGTTTTGGTATGATCATATAAAATTGTTTCCAAATTACTGTTTGTGATGAAAATTAAAATATGCTTCATGGAATGTTATTTTAAAAAATTAATAATACTTGCAAAAAATGAACATCACATTAAGTTATTGTCAAAATGCTCGCTTTGGCTACTCTAAGAAAGTCGCACCACCAAATAATACCATTGCACCACATGCAATAGCGGCAAAAAAAAGGACAACTAGGGTTGCAGCATGACTAGCCACATCAGCCCTATCGGCATTGCCAAAACGGTATTGTTGCCCCCATGTGCAACGGTGCTAAAAAGTACGGGCAAGGTTATGACATATCTTGCCACATTAGTGCTACTTGTGCGCCAAACAACATGGACACATCCATGCATGTACGTGCAGCGGCTCCAATAAGTTTGGATAAGTTTATCGCATGCCAAACCTGCCACACCAGCCCTACTAATGACGCACAAAACAACACAAACACACCACGTGAACCCACGCCAAAAAGTCCAGTTAAGGTTGTGGCATGCCCCGCCACATCAGCCCTATTGGTGTGCGAAACATGGATACACTGGTGCAATTACATTAAAAGTTTGGATTACCCTATTGGCATAGTGGAGCGCAATTAATATAGTCTAGGCTTCCTCTTTCCTCCGTTCTCTACCGTCCCCCATTCCATCCAAGGATGAGCATTACTAGGGTTAACCGTGACCTACAAAACATATTGTTAGTTTGTACCAACTTTACTAGGGTTGCGAGAGTGGACCATGAGAGAGAGTGACAAATGCCATTCTAATTGTCATAGGTAATTAGTTTTTACTAGTCACAAACCTATACATTGCATGAGCTATTACTACTGATATTATAGATGTTAAACATTTTAATTATATATCGAATATATTGGTTATGTTTTGAATTGTGCTAGTCTAGAATATTAAGTAATTACTAATTGCAAATTGCATAATTAAATTAATAACATACTAAATTGAGAGTCCAAGATCGGTATAGTTTTATATTGATCAATTCCGAATTTAGAAATTTTTTAATCTAGAAAAATTTAAACTAAAGGGTCTATGGTAGTAAAAACTAAAGGGTCATGGTATTTCTATTTATATATTTTTATTTACCACAAATTCTAAATATTATCTATGGTCATGGTAATACGATTCACCTAACCAACAATCAAATCTTTCTAATTCTCGTGCAAGTTTTCTCAGAGTGACCAATTAATATAGGTATTGTCAGTGTAGTAAATATGGGATACCCCTCTGTCGAAGGAATATCTCTCCGTCTATACCACATATACCTAAATCATATAAGAAGCGACTCAAGGTAGCTAGGGGATAAACATATCTAGGAGGAAGGTTTAGAGTCCGACCTGGCCGGTACATCAAGACTACTAGATCGTATTCCTTAATTATTCACCTAAGTCCGACATCAGCACGACAAGTGTAACGCCCAAAAATTCACCACCGAAATTCTGAACATTCATGTGTATAAAATCCCTGTTCAGGAAAGTAAGGGTACACAAATCCAAATTGCCATACAGAGTGCGTCTTATAAACAGAATAAAATTATATTACATAAGTACAGCGGTAAAAACAAATAAAGCCTATACACAGCTAGTCAAGCGGATGCTTCCAATCCACAGGCATCTTGACGGCGGGTCCAGCCTAGACCTCATGATGATCCTCGTCGGATAGGTACTCCACCACTGAGAGGGGGAAAAGGAGCAAGACTAAGTAACACCTACAGTACTCAGTAAATCATACCCACAAATATGCTCAATGCACAGGGGCAATGATAGGCTAGAGGTTTATTTGCATAAAAGAAGTTGTAAACAATAATAGTTCGCAAACGGTAAAAATGTTGATTAATTGATCAATGTTAATCCTCCACTGATCAACGTTACACCACGTTAACCAGGCCCATCCATCCGCCTAAAGTACACCAGTTCCATTAAAACAAGTTGATTAAGTGAGGGTGAGACTAATCACGGTGAGTCTTGGCCAACATGCCCATAACCGCGAGTGCGACTATTCGAATATATTTAACTATGATCAGAGGTGTACAACTGTACCCACAAGACACAGCACCACACACGTTCCCATGTGCCGATGTGTCACCACAACACCCCACGAGAGGCTGTGACAGGACCATTCACGGAACCTCTCCCTAACCATCCACACCACGATGAGGTTGCACCTACTGACAAGGTACACCATATCGGCCAGGCTATCCCCCTTGCGCCACAATGGATCTGGAAGCCGATCAACCCATCCCCGGGCCGATCCAACTCCATCACGCCCATTCTCACCATCGGTGCCTAGGAGAGGGAGAAGAGACGCTACAAGTCCAGCCGTTGCCCATGCTGGCTTGTGAAAAGTATGATTAATTGTCCAAGGGGTTCCCGTGAACCGGTCCTTAGTTGCCATGGGTGCGACCAGCAAAACCATGCACCCACAGCCCACCATTTAGGTCAAAATTTAGTAATTTAATATTAACATATCCAAAGTTCTATTTTCCGACATAGAGTCAAACCAAGAATGTAAATGTTAATATTTAATTCTCAGGTGAACTAATAGTTTCTAAGCATGGCTAAGCATCCTAAGAATAGTATTCTAATCATGTTGTTACCCAGGTGACAAGGGACAAAGGTTCAAATACTAGGGCATAGTCCTATCTATATAAAGGTTATAATCCACACCACATGAAATAATAAAACATGCAGATTTATTTAAATAAACAAAGCATTTTAGCAAAAAGGTAGGTACAAAATGATTAAGATTATAGTGTAACTTGCCTTGCTCCGGCTCGACGTACTCGGCTACAACCTCGTAGTAAATGGGAGGGTTGACTATGTCGGATTCTATAACAGACAACGCATAAATAATTAAAAACAGCACACGTGGGCAGTCAAACATGAGCTGAAAATATTTTTAATGAATTCTTGACATTTTTTTGGATTTAATGAAATTTGAATGGACTTAATCAGAGTTCGTATGAATTAGTTATGAATTTTTGAAGTTTAATAATGATTTCCCATACAAATTTAATTATTAAACTATTTATTGCCCAATTAAATGAATTATTGCATCACTGGACCCCGGGAGCCGGCGCCAACAAGCGGGTCCCACCTGTCGGCGACACAGGAGAGGACGGCGCACAGTGGACCGAGTCCACCGCGGCGTAGCGGGGGGTGGCCACGTGGCTGCCACGTGGCAGCCACGATGGGCCGACGTGGCGCCCGAGTGGCTCCGACGTGGCGGGGAAGCGGGCGCCCGCGGGGACGCCACGCAGCCAGTCCGGATCTGCCCAGAGGTAGATCGGACGGCCCCGGACGAAAAAGGGGGCTCACGATGGTCGCCGTCGGCGACCATCCGGCCCCCGGAGAACGACGGCGAGCCGTGGGATGGAACGAGGAAGACAAAGGGGTGCTCACCGAGGGGTTGCGATGACTGGAATGCGGCGAACGGCGACGAACAGAGGCGAACGGCGGTGAACAGAGGCTATCGGCGGCGGCTGAGGTACGAGACGACGGCGAAGTCGGCGTTCTGACGAGGATCTCCGGCAACAGAGACATGGACGAGGTTGAGGGGGTTCTGGCAAAGATGTCGGAAGGAATTAGAACTGAAATAGCCGAGTGGATTGATGGGGAGACGTGGCCAAAAGCTAGCGGAACAGCCTACCAAGGAGGACGACGGCGAAAACGGAACTCTGACGAGCGTTTAGAGGCTCACGGATGAGGCGGCCGGGCTTCGCACGAGTGCAGCGGAGCTGGTGGTGGCGAGTACGTGATCAAGCAGCGGCTACGGCGGATCAAGTGGTGGCGGACGACTGGAGACGGCGAAGCACGTTGGCGGTTCTGGATCACGCGGCGTGGGGTGCTAGAACCGGAGCTCGGAAGCGTCGCGTTGAGGGGAAAACAAGAGGAGAGGAGGCAAATGATTTAAGAGCTTAGCGGGCAAGATCGTGCCGAAATGGCTCCATTTTGCACAGTTTGAGGGCAGCGGCGCAGCGTCGTGCGCGTGATTCTCATGCGAGAGGGGTGACGGCGCCGGAGATCGTGAAGAGTGGCGAGACAAGTCCTGTGCTGTTTGAACCAAGGACGGGCGCGTGGGGAGCCGAGGCGAGACGTCGATCAAACGGCGGAGGGGAAATTTTCCCTCGCCCGATCCGGACGGAGGAAGATGAAGGAGCTGACAGGCGGGCCCGGCCTGTCAGCAGGGAGGCGCACGAGCGAGGAGGCGGCCTGACGGGCGGGCCCCATGGGACAGCGAAAGAGGGAGAGGGGCGAGCGGCCGACAGGTGGGTCCCACGGGACAGAGCGCGCATGGGCCACGCGGGCAGGCCGAGAACAGTGCTGGGCCAGCGGTCCAGCGTGAGGAAAAAAGAAGAAAAAGGGAAAAGGGAAAGAAAAGAAAAGAAAAAGGTTTTCTAGTGCAATTAATTCCGGATAATGGTTTTCGATTTATTAAAAATACTTCCTGTGCTCTAAAAATTCCAATAAAAATCCTGTTAATATATTTTGGCAAGAGGAATAAAAAAATATTCCCAGCCACAGTAATTTATTAGTTTGCATTTTCTCATTTAATTAGTTCATTTGGCCCATTTAATTTATTTTTCTTGGATCAATTTCTTAGGCATATTTTGTGTGGCTATATTTAGGGGAAAGATTTAGGATGTGACAACAAGGCTGGCCCGATATAAGTAGGGCTACCCCCAGGGTCAAAGGCATATCAATCTTGAAGACAAGCCATCGTCGCTAGAGCCAATCCACTAGGAGCCTTTCCCATATTCCGTCGAGATCCCATCTCGCCAGATTAGTCCATAGGCTTCTACCATACATCCTTGTACTCGGTGACATCCCACCAATATATATAAGCAGGAGTAGAGCTATTACACATCATCTAGGGGGGCCCAAACTTGTATAAACCCTGTGTCTTTGTGCTATTTGCTTGTATTTTCATACCAGGCAACCCTACACACCCATGATTATTGTAGTCGAGCACCTACCCTTTGACATGTGTAGATTCAATTGATAGGTGTAGCTAGCTAGGTGATTTCATGATGATGGGAAAAGAATGAAGCCATGAAACAATCTGCTACCTCATATTGGTGTAACAAAGGTTGTGAAAGTAGATTGAGTGAAAAGAATGGCAAAGAAAAGATATAGCTGTTAATCATGACATTTGTGAAATATCATGTTGGATTGTAGTAGCTTTAGCACTTAATAGGGTTGTCGAAGTGAACCAAAAGCAACTATGAATCCAGATTGAAACGGTTCATAATAAAATACATGAGATTTTTTAACTAGTATAAAGCAAATGGATGGTTTTCTATTATGCACAATAAAAAATGTTTACTTTAGTTTTGGGCTAACACGTACGTAGCTAGCTAATTCCAATGGGCAAAGAATACGGTCGTGCAACAATAAGATAGGAAAAGATGTAATTGTTAAACAGAATGTTGTGAAACTGTTTGCTATATATTGGTTTGTAGGAATGAGAGGCAGATTGACGGAAAAGGGGCGAGGAAAGGTATAGTTGCTGTAGTGCACCCAAGGTAGGAGCCATTGACATGTGTATCCCTCGAGTAAGTGGGGCCTATATATGTCAGTGTGCATTACTGCAGGCACAATACTGCATAGGATGATCTCATTCAAGTGTGCATTAGTGCAGGTACAATACTACATAAGATCTCATTCAAGGTATTGAACACTTTGGCTATCTCCTCGAGCCTTATGTGGACCCTACCTTAATATCAACCCCTACCTTAGACACTGTATAGGACTCTACTAACGGGGTTCGTAGAAGTGGAATATAAACATTTGAACCATAATTGTGTTAGCTCTTTTGCTCAGGGACAAATAACTTTTCTCTCATGCATCATTTGTTAAAATCTGGATTTGTTGATAAGGCACAATAAAATAGGTACTCTCTGTTAAAAAACATATGGTGTTTTGGGTATTAGTACTATTTTCAAAATGTAACTTTAACAACAAATTTAATGATGGTAGTGAAGAAAAAATTATGGAAGATACAACATACAAGAAATTTTAAAATGCTAAAAAACGTGTGATCTAACAAGCCACAGTGAGTTCAACACTTTTGTGCCAACTTAAATGCAATCTCAAAAGGTTAGTTCTTTTCCGGGGAAAGGAAGGTAGTTGACATTTTCTCTTGAAATAGAAGGATAAAGCGCACAGGTCAAGAGATTTATGCTGCAGATAGTGTTTCGAGATCTCAACTCTAAATATATAGAAGTCATAAATTCATTCAATATATTCTAACAGATAATTTGGCAAAATCTGGTGAGTGTTAATTCCACAAAGATTTTGCGGGGTCCTATTTTCTCTCCATATCGTAACTGATTAATTGTATGTAAAATGTATCTTTAGACTATGAAAGAGGCAGGAGTACTGATATTTATTTTTTTTATGTGCTGATCCAAACATATAAAACTGCGCTAGAGTCAGTTGATAAAATAGACGGTTTCGCTATAAGCAAGAGGCTTAAATTAGCACGGCCGTCAAGTGACATGTGATGTTAGGATATATAACATCATGTTAGCCAGCAGCTTGTATGCATGAATATATGTTAAAAAACACATATGTAAGCATCCATCCAACTTTGGGCTTGAGAAAGTGTGAGACACATGCAGCGATTAATGGCTGAGTTCGTCAGTGACTCACTGTTTCCTTATGAAAATCTGGATCTTGATGGTCTCGCATCAGCAAAGGCAAAGGCCATGTTTAAAATAGCTTTTACCAGCTGCAGCTTCTTTCAGAATCTCTAGTTTTTCTAAACAGTCTAAATTCTTACTTAGATTATGATAATGTATAGTTGTAGAATCCAAAAAATAAACTAGAAACTAGAAGTTAGGAAACCGCCTTTTTCAGATTCTTATCAGCTGACTTCTATCGGCTACTTCTCAGAATCTTAAGCTCCTCCAAACAGCACCAAAGTCCCTTCTGAAATGTGACTAATGCAGTTCTGTAAGGGCATCTCCAATGTATGAAAAACCACGTAAAAGGCATTAAATGCACCCTTATTACCTGATAAGAAACATTATGGAAGTGATAAACAACAACAATCGGGTCATAGAGCTATTACCAGCAACAAGAAATAAAGCATATTATTGATGCAGTGCCATAGGGTCATATAGTCATGGAGAGATGAAAATAGATGATTTTTCTTTTAAGCGGGCCTTACCATCGTCAATAGATACATTGTGGCCTCTATTCCAGACTATTACCACTTGCTCTGGACCCTAATCTTAGCCTCACATTGCTACCGAGTTTATCTACATACATTACGTCTGCTCTAATGTAGCTATTTTTAGCTATAAATATAAATAAGCACTTTGTTAAAATTGATAGCCAGAAAAAGCCACGTTTTGTGACGGGGGTAGAAGTATAGCGCCTGCGCCCACGCGTTGAAGCCCAGAATTCCACTGTTGAAGTAGACGGTGTTGGACTTCAGCAAGGAGTGGTAATGCCTCGTACTCGGCAGCAGCAGCGCGTCGAGGTCGCCGATGAACACGGCTCCGCCGTCAAGGTCATAGAGAGCAGCATCCCTTCCTCCACGTCCACCTCGTACAGGACGATCACGTCTTGCCCGCGATGGTCGCCACATGCACACCACCATGAGCTTCCCGCCGTTGTCCACCATGTTGAAGCTGTGGAGACGTCGGTTAAGCTCAGCGACGAGCACCGGCAGCGGCGGCAACTCGTCCGCGGTGTTCACCACCTTGAGGATCCTCTGATTGTCGATGCAGTAGAAGCGACCTTGGAAGGTGAACGTGGAGAGGAGCGGCGACTGGTGGTCGCCGACGAGGGTCCAGTGCGCGTCGCCGGGCTTGGCAACGGCCAGCTTGTTGATCTGGCGGAATACATCACGATGGTACGGTATCTGTCCGCGAAGCCGGAGGCAGTCACCGTGTGTTCCTCCCGGAACTGGCTGGACGACGTGCCGCCGCCCCGCTGCAGCGCCCTCACCGACGGGAGGTCGACGACGTGACGGGTGAGCGGGTTGAGGAGACGCACGACGATGGTGGTCTCGACGAGGGTGGTCAGCGAGCAACGGGAGATCCACCTCGACGATCTTCCTGGTGTCGATGTTAAGGAATCGGCGGAGCGTGACTGCGCCATCTTCGCGCATGATCCACCGGCGAGGGTGGAACCGGCGGTTGATCTGTGGGCCGAGCGCGGCGGGGTCAGGCGTGGCGTCCTTCCACGGCCTGCACGCCGAGCGGAACCGGACGAAGCCGGGAAGGTCGTCGTCAAGGATGAGGTCCGCGATGTGTTCAACCAAGCCCCCCGGCAGCGCCGCCCAGTCACACCTTACCGGAGATCAAAACGAAACAGACTGCGAATTACGTACAGACGGGAAAAGCGAGCAAAGAAACGAAATGCAAATTGATCGATCCAGAAATGGAGGAGCATCGATGGTTGCGGGCGCAGGGCATACCAGCGTTCGTTCGTTCTCCGAAAGGAAGTAGCTGTTCGCTATTGCAGAGACTTCGGCCATGTTCACCATTTTGAACCTTATCAAATTTTAACAAATTAAACATAATTTTATTATTGCTGTCTTACCAAAATTTAAAAATTTTCTTATAAAAGCATTATCAAAATTTGAAAAGGCTCCAAACAAACACATCCGATGCTATAAAAATTTGACAGTGTCAAAATATACCAAATTTTGGTATTATCAAACTTTAAAAAGATTAGTTTTGACAATAAAATAAACAAGCCCTTACTACTCACCATGGCCGTCGGATTTTGGAGGTGTCGCCGGGTAACTGCATGAAATGGAGCGTGGGGGGCCGTGGCTTATCTCTTCAAGTAGTGGGAAAAAAAATTTTCTCTGCCACGGTGCCGCACGACGCTTGCTGTGCAACATCGTCTGAAATTGCGACACGTGTCCGATCTTCTACTGTAGCCCAGCCTTTCTTTGGAGCCGAGCCGATGCGTTGAAAGCCTGAAGCGATTTGAATGCTGATTTTGTGCTGGTTTGTTGAATTGCAGAAGGTGCTCTCGGTTGTGTCAGGTAACGATCGATTTGGTGGAGTAGATTCATTCAGAACTTTCATGCTTGTTCAGTGAAAACTAGTGGCGTTGTTTTCTATGGCATGTGGAACTGCTGACAAAAGATAATCCGGTAAGCAGCAAAATCTGGAAGATCTCAGTTTTGCCTTCTCTAATTCTCCTGAAACGGCGATGGATCTGTTTTCCGATTGTTGTGTGACTAAAGGTCTTTGGAAATTGTAGTGGTAATTTGCTAAATATTACTTCGGATGATTACTTATTAGACATCTGTTGTTGTCTGTCCAGAAAAATAGAAAGGAAAGCTAGCTAACAGTAGCTATGGATGAGCTGGTAGCTGCGGGCGCTTCGGCTCGATGGCTGTTTCAACGAGCTGAGGGAGACATCGGATCGGAATGCAAGAGCTGAGGCCTGAGAAGCTGCAGCCTGCTGCAGGAGATCGATCACGCGACGCAATTTCAGGCGGTGTAGCACAGGCAACGTCTTGCGGCACCGCCGCATAGAATAATGAGAATTTTTATATTTTTATATTTTTTTAATAAAATATTTACAAAAGTATATTTTTGTTTCAAAAATTTACAAAAATATACTCCCAACGCCCTCCGAGAAGCGTTTGGCGATTTGATGACGTGACAGGCCGTGGGTCGGGCGGCCGATGGCCGTCTGCCCTTTTGCAAGCGGCCCTCTGGCCAGAAATAAACCACTCTATAGAAAGACGGCAAGGGGGCCGCCTGCAAAATCCCAACCCCCGGGCTGCCTTTTTTGCGAACGGCCTCCTTGCCGCCCTTCCAAAGGACGGTTTATCTCAGCTAGGGGGCCGTCTGTAAAATGGCCGGCCCTTGGCTATTTTACGGGCGACCCCCTTGCCACCCTTCTAGAGGGCGGTTTTTGGCCGGCCAGGGGGCTGTCTGCAAAATGGCCCTTTTACTTTAAAAAAAAAATTTTTGAGTAAAAAATTGTTCTTTGGAAGGACGATTTTTTACTGGCTCAATATAAAACTTCTTCCCAGCCTTCGAAAAGTTCATAAAATTCATAAAAATAACGAAAAAAAAAGAAGAAAGAGCTGAGAGCGAAGGTGAACAAAAACAGCGAAGCCCTACCAGTTTGCGAATTCGTCTGCAGGTAATATTTTATCTCTCTTTGCAATTTTCATTTCTATTCATCAAGTGATGTAGTATCTGTAGTATTGTACTAGTTATTTCACGGGTAAGGAAATGTTAGGTATGGTACACAGGGTGTAGATCTATTGTAGTTGAGCATAACGGCTAAGGGCATTGATAGGCCGGATGAGAGAAGATAGGTTTTTTTACTAGATGAGTAGCCCTAATTCGAGAAATCCTAGGGAGATGGAAATGAGGATGGTGATATTTTATTTTTTTTTTAGTCATGTGTAGTATACTCTACGTATGTAGTTATATAAGGTATTTTTGGCATAGCAAGTTATAACTTGCGTTTATTTGGTTATAATATAGGTTGTTATGGATGCATTCGGTATGTCCAGTTGTCAACGACCTCCGATTGGCGTGCCTCCGTCGATGTGTTGGTGCGGAGATGAGTGCAAAGTTACAATAAGTAAGCAGGATCACACATACCGGCAAAGGTATTGGATGTGTGCTAATTACGCCTACTCCTCGAAGAAGCCGAAGCCACAAGGGAAGAAAAGGAAGTCGAAGAAGCCAGTAGAGAAAATAGGAATTATCTTGTAGTAGAAATATTTGAATCTTTGAACTAATAAATTTATATATGCCAAGGCACCAAAGTCTCCTTTGCTTCTGTGCGACTTTATGCATGTAATGATCGTATTTTTATTTTTGTGCAAAACTATTTTAATAAAAAGCTAAATTCAAAATTTGGCTCTTTGATCGATTCTTGGATTTTTGTGCCATGTGTGATCTCAAGAAAATTCTCAAAAATATTTAAAACAGCCCTAGAAGCCTCTGCAGAGCTCCCCAAATTTTTGCAGAAATTTTAAACCCTTTTTGAATCAATTTCAAAAATCAAACCCTTTAAAATCCTTTCAAATCTATCCCTGGAAAAAGATTAAAACCTACTGTTCAAACTGGGCCGCCTCCTTCCTTTCTTGGCATTGCACTGTTTCCCTCTCAGCTGGCCTGCTCGGCCCGCGCGGGCGCGCGCGCGGATTAAATCCCCTCCTTTCTCTCTCTTCTCTAGATTTCTCTCGAGTCCTCTCTCTACTCTCGCCTATGCCTGCCCATACCGGCCGGTCTCCACCTTAAAAACGTGCGGACGCCTTCATCAACCTCCCCGTCCCGTCGCCCGACGCAATCCCCACTCCGCCATCCCGTCCCGTAAGCCGACGTCACCAACGCCATGGCTGCCACAGCTTTTCCCACACCGGCGAGCCCCCAAAGTCAATACGCACGCGGGAGCTCTCTGTCCAGTCGCCTCTCCATCCTCTCTTCTTCCCATTTTCCCTCACTGCGGCCAATGACGCACGCCACAGTGCGCGGTGCCATTGTTGCGTCAAATCTCCGAGCTCGAGCTTATCTTCGGCCTCCACCGCCTCTGTCCTCCGTCGTCTAGCTCCTGAGCTCCTCTATATAAAGGGCAACCCTCTTCCCCATCCCAGCCACCTAGCCAAGCCTCGATCAAGCTCGCCAACGTGAATCCTCTCTCCGCCGTGTTCTGACCGAACTCCCACCGCCGAAACAGACTCTCGCTGACCAATCCACCGCCACCGCCGAGCTCCCCTAAGCACCATGAACCTCCTCCGCCCTTCCTCGCCGCCGATTAGTCCCTACATCAAAAACCCCCAATTTCGCCCACCGCCGTCCGCCGTCGCCGCCTCTTTATTCCTCGCCGTAGACAAAGGTAAAGCCCAAATTAACCCATTCCAGCTCTTCCTCACGTAATGCTGCACATGAGCCGCCCAAACCCGAGTCAATCTGTCACTAGAATGGTCGCCGGCGATGACCTCTTCTCTCCGCCGCCGCCGCCGGTTTTGTATCACCGTCGCCGACCACCCTCCGCCGCCCTATGAGCCGATCCGAGCCGTTCAGTTAATCCCCCGTCCCCTCCGCTCTCTGTCCGTGTCGGCCGCTCGCCGATCTTCACCGTCGCCGGCGAGATCACCTTCGGCGATCATCGGCCGTTGATCCTCCGCCGTGTCAGCCCCGTCGGGCCGGCCGACATGGCCTTGCCACGTCAGTTGGGTGGCCGCCTCCTGAACCCCGGCCCCGCGTGTCGGCGCCCCATCCCGCACCGACCCACCGGGCCCACGCGTCAGCCTCTGACCTCTCCCTCTCTCCTGACAAGTCGGCCCTACCCGTCTGTCTCTCTGTTCTCTTTCTTGTTTACTATTCCATCGACCCCACATGTCAGTCCCAGTACTCCTCTTCTCTCTCTTGACCCGAGGGCCCCATCTGTCAGCCCCTGATTTTATTTCTTTCCTAAAAATAATTTTATCCTTTTTATTTTTAGAAAAATAACTCCAACTTTGAAAATTCATAACTTTCAAACCGTAGCTCCGTTTGAGCCCATTCAACTCTCAAAATTTTTCTAAAATTGAGATCTACGCATTGGCACTATTAGTTGTATAAAATAGGTCCTGTTTCTTGGTGTTTTTGCATGTTTTCTTTTACAACGCATAGAGGCCGTTCCCGAGGAGTCGCCGGAAGAAGATTTTGTCGAAGACCCGCAGGACTTCGAGCAAGGCAAGTCACCCTTGATCATGTTGAACCCATGATTTAAAATTTATTTTTAGTTCTAAAATTTGCATAAATAGGAACACGACTGTTTTTGGCCACAGTTCGTAACCGAATCTGTTCGGCCTAACCTATTTGCTGCATATTTACCCGCCGTGGATAAATCGATGTCCTGTCCTTTGTAACCCTGTCATCTTGATGTTCGTACTTGGGTATGAATATCGATGACCCCTTTTTACCCAAAATAAAATATGACGATGGGAAAAATAGGGTTTTAAATAAAATGGTTTAAAAAATCCTAGACACCTTTGGTTGAGAGTTTACGAAATAAAATAGTTTTATAAAACTTGGTCATGGGTCGTCACTGCCTGTGTGGCTCCGACTTCTCCGGACTTTTAAGGACCGTTTCCTTGAGGAATTGCACTGAGCATATTACAGTGCGACCACACGGGTGGAATGGGACACCCCTGGCTGAGTAACTAGTGTTCCCAGGATGGTTTTCGGTTGCTAATAAATGTGGGACTGGCTGGGTGCCAAGAGGGCGATATACCCCCATCCCTGAGTATAGGAAATGAGTTCCTGGTACTTGGTTGAGAGTGAGCACCCATTTATAGGGCAGCGTGCTATCCTGGGAAGGCTTTGGAAAGGGCTTGTCGTGAACCTCCCCACTTGGCTAGTGTGGGAGTAAGCTCGCGTCGTGTGGGTAAAGCGTGCAACCTTTGCAAAGATTAATGAACTGTTCGAACAGCCGCGCCCACGGTTACGGGCAATGTGAAGTGATTCCTCTAGCGTAGATTTTAGTTTTCAAATATCTGTGCAATTGTTTTGCGGTTGGGAATCGTGACCAGAATCGGTCTGTGTGACTAATAGATGGCCTGTGTGGCCTGAAACGGGCCTGTGTGACCCGGGGTGTCGGATGACACCGGAGTTGAGTGGTTGAGTTAAGTGACAAGCTTTAAAGAGAATTCACCTAAATAGAGGTACCAGAGGAGGGTACGCTCCGAATCGGAATTTGTGACAAGTCTCTGACTTGTGGAATGTGTCGAGACACGAGTTTCTTCCCGACTAACTAAATTGTGGTGAGTTGTTGCAAAGCAACTCATGGAATGGATTGAAGCGTGAGCTTCTTTCCGACAACTTAAAGAACACACTTAGAATTTTAAAAAAAACCACAAAAACCTTTTAAAAATCACTTTGCGAAAATAACTCAAACCTTCCTTGCTAAGCCTTGCATGCCACGTAATTTCCGTGACTTGCTGAGTACCTCGCATACTCACCCTTGCTTATCTACTCTCAGAAGCCTATGAAGATGAAGATCCTACCCTGAGCCGGTTCTATCAAGACCAAGCCGAGTACGAGGAGTTTTAGAGTTTTGGTCTAGGTCCCCAAGCCGTTGCTTGTGGGTATAGGTCTATCCTTGTGTCTTTCCGCTGTTTACTTTTGTAATGTATCATTGCATGTCTCGGGTTCTGTCCGAGGCTGCAACTTATGTAAAGACTATGTATAATAAATAAAGCAGGTTTGGCTGTGATCCACCGATGACCTGTATGTACCAGTGGGTCTCCTGGGACTAGTACAGGTATTACAGGTAATGACGTCTCTCCTCTGTTGACCTGTACGGTTAGCGGGAGAGGGGCGTTACAGTGCAGTGGATAGATATGGAGATCCGTCTACAGGACACAGAGTTTCTTCACAGGTTACAGGAATGAAACAGGGAGCGGCGTGAATGTCTTTAGGCAGCGGAAGCAGAGTGGGAGGCTGAGCAGAAGAGGAAGGAGGAGAAGGAGCAGCAAGAGAAGGAAGCCCGTGAGGCAGACAGAGAGAGGAAGCGGGAGAGGGCACTACGTGCAAAGGAAGCTGGACCGGAGGCGGCGAGAAAGGGGAAGTACCTACGCTGCACACAGTAGTTGCATATCTAGTTGGATATCCGTTTGAAATACCCTAAGGCATGTAATAACGATAACTAGAAACGTTTCATGTGTCGTTTGTACTCGTTGGATGGATAATTTCATTAGGTTCGTAAGCAATTAACGTGTGCTTGGTTGTCATCGCTCGAAATCTAATTTCGCCGTGAAGTTGAAACTCGAAAATTCATGATTTTTGATTTGTTTCGTCGCAAACATAGACCGTGAGGAGTACATCGTTTGATCGACGAGCATAAACGAAGCAACGAGTGTAGAATCAAGATGTCGACTAGAGGGGGCGTGAATAGGCGATATAAAATTAATTGTCCCCTTCAATTGGCTAACCTAGGTTGATAGGTTTGATAGGGATCAAACTAAGCTACACTCTGTTGACGCCGAAAACCGCCGGGTGTGCCAAAAAGCTTGCTGACGATCTGGTTCGGCGCCTAGAGACACGCGAAGGCCTGGGAGATCTGCTTAGCTCCAGTGCAGGTCCTAAAATATTTGAGGTTCGTAGGCGTGCCAGTCAATTTGACCCCGCAATTGACAAGGAGATGAAGAAATTTGATTACTGATCCAATCGGCCAGTAAGCCGATACGGATTCCTTCCAGCCGATCGCCGCTATGCTCGTGCCCGGGCCCTCACCTGTACTCGCGCTCGGGTCTCGTGCTCGGGTTCTCGCTCCCGGGTCCTCGCTTGTGCTCGTGCCCGGGTCAGCAGCAATTGCACATCGGCTATCGGCCGATACGGTCTGATGTAGGCTCCTTGTAGCCGATGGCCGATGGCACCTGTGTATCGGCTAGGAAACCGATAGCGTTATAAGCAAATAGATAAGCTGTCAGTATAACATGTGCATCGGCTAGAAGCCGATGATAAAATAGATAGGCAGAATAGTAAGCTAGCCGACTGCCGAGGAAACACATATGCATCGGCTAGAAAACCGATGATAATACAGATGACCAAAGCAGTAAGGATAATACAGTCGGCTTTATAAAAAGATAATCTATCGGCTAAGCACTCCGATAGAACGTCGCATATACACCGATCGGCTCGGCAGGGATAAATCTATTATTATCGATCTAGTAGTTCGGACCTAACCGATGCAGCACAGATTGATAATAGTAAAGGAACCTCAACAAACCGATAGACCTAATGCAACTGTGATGTAATAAGATAACTTATCGGCTATACATTCCGATAAGACACTTGCGCAAAAACCATCAACCTAGCAGGAACGATTTATCGCTGGCAGTTCAGTAGGTCGGACCCAACCGATGCAGCACGAACTGATGATAAATCGCCCCCAGTAAGCTGATAAGATCTACGCACGCGTGATGTGTTATACCTGATCGGCCTATGAGGTCGGACCGAACCGATGCAGCCGTAGACAGGGCAGATACACCTGGGTAAGGGGTGACGAGTCTTACCCTCTCGCAGGAGTTCGGACCTAACCGATGCAGCCCCGCTCGAGAAGCAAGAACCCGTCGAAAGGGTGGCGATGCGCCGAATTTGATTGATCTGTGTGGATAATTTACAAGGTGCCCGGGCGTACGTATTTATACCCCGAGTTACATGAGTCCTTATAGGACACGGAACAGGACTTTCCTAACTAGAAAAGGAAAACTAACAGACCTGATCGGACAAGAGATCAGGTTTCCTAAAAGATAAAACTATCTAATAGATAAGATAAATAACTGCCATAACGTGGTCTTCACGATTCCTTCCAGGCTTGGTCTCTTCCAGATGAGCTTCTATTGGCTGACATGGCTTCTTTCCTTAACCGAACATGGATATGAATCGTGCTAAATTTTGGCGTTAACACACTCCTAGATTATGTTTTGCAATCCTAGGATGATAGTGGTTCAAGTAGTCTCTATGAATGTAAATTACAAGAATTTAAATGCAATAAGTAAATAGACAAGAGACAAGAAATTTTTCACCCGAGGTTCGAAAACTTGCCGGTTTCGTACTCCCCGTTGAGGCGAGCCCAACTTCATCGCTCAAACCACCAAGCCTCCTAATCCCTTGTCAAGGGATGGGCAAGGTCGGGAGCCAGCCTCGAAGTAGTCTCCACAAGCCTCGATCACTAGAGGTAGCTCTTCCTTCACTCCGAAAGTGGTGAGCTCCGAAACCACTCACAAATCACCCGGGCTTCCTCCACAATCTTCTTGGAGAAGTCACCAGAACTCCACCTAGCCGTCTAGGAGGCGGCAACCTCCAAGAGTAATAGTAGCAACACTGGCTTGGAGATGATCAAGTGCCGCACTAGCTAAAACAATGATGCAATGCACTTGGCTTGGCTACAACAATCCTTAATCACTCACAAATGAAGAGAGAATGCTCAAAGAGTGAGAGGAGACAAGCAAGAGCTCAAATAGAGTCAATGGAGTACCAAGAGAGCCTTCTTGCTGCTGGTGAAGGGGTATTTATATCCCCTCCCTCAAAAACTAGCCGTTGGGGGCAAAATCCCCCAACTCAGGTCATTTTCGGTCCGACCGCAGGCAAGGGGTCGGTTCAACCGGGGTCCACTTCAATGGTTCAAAAACTAGCCGTTGAGGTGTATTAAATGCACTCTTTTGCTTAGAAAGAAACACCACCCGGTCCGACCGCAGGTGAGGTGCCGATTCGACCGCCACCCTATCTCATTTGCTCTGGCGGTACTGGATGTGCCGGTCCGACCAGGTGGAGACAGGCGGTCGGACCACCAGGCAACAGAGGGCAAAGAAAGGAAGTGTAAACCAAGCATGCATGACCTAGTGCTTGTTCCCGTCAACTCTAATTGCTGTTAATATCTGCCCTCTGTACTTTTCGGTCAGGAATGTCCCATCGATGCAGAGGATGGGATGACAATGCACAAAGGCTTGAATGCAAGCACCTAATGCAAAGAATACCCGTTGCAGCACACTTTGATTACCATGATCAATTAATAGAAAAGCTTTCAGGTCGTAGCAGGTCTCCGGATTTCTTTGAAGAATACATGCTAACAGACGATGCAAATTATCATAAGATGCTTCAAATGTGCCAAACCCCATCTCTACAACCTTCTGTTTTGTCCTCCAAGCCTTAGCATAGCTAATTATGTATTTGAATTTCTCTTCAATATGTCTAACGATTGACCTTGGTTCGTACTCCAAGTTATTCACAATGTGGGAGTACATCTCTGTTGCAACAAATGCAGATGTCATATTTTTATGGTATTTTTCAACACCTTGTAAGTAATATGAATACTCGGTCACGATTGAAACTTGCCAATAATCCTTCCATTTACCTTTGAATGCGTGCACCCGCCATGGACACCCATCCTTTACGCACTTCACTTCATACACCGACTTGCTTGACCTCACGACCGAGAACTCCCTCTGAAGTGACACCGCCCATTGTTTCACTGCCTCATTCAAATCCTCTATATATGACCTTGTTCTCCTTGTACTCCCATGGCACATGATGCCGCTCGAAAATAGTGTAACGCCCCACTTTTAGCGAGACGTTAAACGATATTTCGCTAAAATCTACCTATGAAAATTTCGATCTTGTGTGCTGTGTTGTATGTTGTGCCATGGATCTCGATTTGCTTCTCCGTCCTTGATCTCGACAATCCGTCCTCTCCAAAATCCTCCGCTCTAAAATAATCTTCGATCTCGACTCGCCGTCATCGAACTCTACTCCAAAAACCCTGATGACGAATTCCTCGATCTTCTCCTACAAAAGATTTTGCTTCGATATCCGAACCGACATTCCAAAATATCCGCTTTGATTTCCGTTCCGAAGATCCGATGTCGAAACCCTGAACACTCTCTCTCTTTCGAATCCTTCCGTTGAATCTCCCCGTAAATACCTTTGTTTCCTCTCTCCCTTGAAATCCACATCTACTCGATGATCTACCCCAACATGCATACATACATACATGGATCAACTCTCCTACTCAACTCCACCAACTTATATATATACATATATACATAAACCCTCCCTAAACATAGCCATGTATATGTATATGTGTGTGTGTGTGTCTATATCCCTGAGCATACACCCACGTATATAAACTTGTGTATATACGTGTATCAACCCCCCTCAAACTCCCTTGAGCTTACTCCAAAAAGATTCGAATTAAATATTGTAATTCCAATTTAATTCTCTCTTTGGATCCCCCACAAAACTCCTCGGAAAAAGATTAATCCCAAGAATATATATATACCAACAGTTTCTACCTTGGACTCCCTCCACAAAATTCCCTTATTCTCCTCTATGTCCAACAAGTGTTTGAATCCAAAATACTCATTTGAAACAATCAAATTCCTTCAAAACAAATCCCATAGAAATGGAGAAAGTGCACCGTGTTCGCTGGGCCGCCATCCTCCTCTCTCCCAGCAGCTGCACGGCCCATGGGCCAGCAGCATGCCTCGCGCAGCCGATGGCCGCCACGTGCCCTGCTTCATCCCAGCACAGCACCTGATCTCTCTCTCGCTCGCCCCCCGCGCAGCACGCACCGCCACCGACAGATCGTTGCCACGCGTCCCGCCAACGTCGCACCCGCCATCCGATCTCCCTCGCCCGCACGGGCAGCCGAAGCAACGCGCGATTGCTGCCACGTGGCCACGTGCGCAACAAGCAGCCGTCGATCTCCTCTCTGCTGCGCGCACCATGCGCTCCCCCGCCGCCCGCACCGATGGCTGCCACGCATCTGATTCCCTGGCCCACCGTCGTCGATCTTCCTTGCCTCGCTCGGCCGCCGTGCCGATTTCCGCCACGCGTCTTCCCCGTGCACCCCGTGAGCCGTCGATCGCCCGACCCTGTTCATCTTCTTCCTCCGTCCCACTCCCGTTTCGCCGTTCACACTCAGAACCCGTTCGGTCAAAGTTCCCTAAGGCCGCCGTCTGTTATCCCGGCCCCGTCTCGGCCACGCCACCCACGCCGCTAACGCCAGCCGAGGACGGCCACAACCGCGTTTAGCCACCCGTTTCCCCCGCCTCTCTCGCCTCCTTTCCGCCATGGCCGCGTGGTCAAAAGGTCTCTGCCCCGCTCACCTCACCGCGGCCCCGCCTCTCTCACCACCTCCTTGACTGTGCTGAGCCGCCCTTGACCAATCCCGCGCATGAATTTCAATGTAAGCCATGCGATACACTGCCTCCGCCGCCTCGCGAATCCCGGCCGCCCATTTGAATTCACCGCCCGCTCAAAGTTTTGCCGCCACGTGAAATTTTCGCCACCGTGCCCTTTTCTCCTGCCCTTGCACCAATCATTGGAGCTCCATGATTGCAGCCCGAACCCCTCTGAAGCCCCGAGCTCATCCTCTATAAAAACCCCCACCGAGCCTCATCCTCGCCCCCTCGGCTCCACGCGCTCGAGACAACACGGACCTCACCTCCGCCTTCCTCAGCCGGACACCGCCGTCTCGATCGCCGTTTTTCCCTCACGGCCGGCATCCTGAACTCCATCACCTCTCTCGGTTTCCAGTCGCCAGTGAGCCCTCGCCCTTCTCCTTGCGCATACATTCCCTCGATGCGCCTAGATGGGGTTTGGTGTTGCCTGTCCCCGCCACCGACACACAGAGCCGCATGACATCGACAGTGCTCCCTTTCCCCAAATCCACCGGACCTCTTCCTCCCTTTTCGCCCACAGATCCCTTCTCCTCTCTGGATTGCACCGTGAACGACCGAACCTCTACGCCGCCATGGACACGGAGCTTCGTCCCCCTCCTCTCTCTACCGTATTCGGTTCTCCGGTGCCGGCCACCGTCGCACGGTGTTCCACCGATCCGAACCAGTAAAGACACCCCCTCGACCTCCGCTTCCCACTGGCGCTGCCGCTCGACCTGGAGGGCCACCGCTCGCCGGATCTTCTTGCGCCGCTGCAGTCGCCATCGTCGTCTTCCCTTCTTCTCTCTCCCCGCCGCCTCGGCATCTCGTCACCGGCCGCCGTCGCTCGGCCTCTCGACGATCCGAGCCGCTCAAGTAGTTCTCCTTGGTGTCCTCTCCCCGCCGGTGTAATTCCCGCCGCGAGGCGCCACCGCTCGCCGGAGTTGTCTTCGTGCGCCATCGGTCGTCGATCTCCTTCGCTCTCCTATGCCCCGTCGTGCTGAGCCACGTTTCTCGCCGACATATGGGCCCGTCCTTCCCCGGCCACACCAAAATACACCACGCGCCTCTGTGTGAGTCCGACAACCGGGCCCCACTACTAATGTCTCTTGTTCCGATGACACTTGGGCCCCACGGCCCCTCTCCTCCCTCCCGAGCCATTGACACGTGGGCCCGCGCTGGTCACCCCGGCCCACTCCTTGTGTTCCCTTTGCCCCGTGGGCCATCCCTGTCAGTGGCATAGTGATATTCCAGAGAATATTCCCCTCTAAAAAATCAAAATAAATCCTTTCTCCTTTACCAGAAATTCAATTAATATTCGAAAATTCATATCTTTTTATCCATGACTCTGATTGACTCCGTTCCAACTCCAGTAATTTTCTAAAATTTAGATATATCTAATGGCACTATTATTAGCACTAAATAGGGTCTTTTTAGTGATCTTTGTATAGATTTTTGTGTGTTTGCACATAGTAACAGTCACTAGAAATAGAGTTTCGAAGCGGATTTCGCGATGATTTCTCGAAGACCAGTGAAGACCTAGAGCAAGGCAATTCACCTTTGAACATCTTGAACCCATAATTTCGGAACAAGTATTTTATTTAATAAATCGCATACATTAAGTTACACTATTATGATTTCTCGGCCATGGTCACAAGACGACCAATAGGCCGCCAACTCATTTGCTACATGATTTCCTTGATTGTTCGTGATTCCCTTACACCTCCTTGTCACCCTTCTTGACAGATCCCGATATCCGTGTCGATGGGCATGGTATCGGTGATCGCCTATCAAATTTAAAAATGTCTATGATGGGTAAAACTTGAGTTTACGAAACTTTGAAAAACCCGACACCTGGGTCGGTGCCTTGAATATAAAATGGTTTTTGAAAATCGCGGTGCAGGGATCGTGCCAGCAGGACGAGCCATCCCGCTCTGCAGCTAAGGACCGATTCCTTGGAATTTCATCCGAACATATGACAGTACAACCACATGGGTAATATGGGATAACTCCTGGCTGAGTAACTAGTCTCCCAGGGACACCTTGTGTGCCATTGGACTGTGGATCGTGCGGGAGGGCATCAGGGGTGCCTCCTGGTTTCTAGCACGGCATGGTTTCGGACCTACCCTGTTGTTGGTCTAAGGACCCCTCCAGTTGGCATGGGGTAACCTGGGAGGGTTTGGAAATGCCTTGTTGTGAAAACCTCTACGTCACCAAATCGTACCCAATGCGTGTAAGCTGGTGACTAGAGTGAGTCGCGTCGTGTGGGTAAAGTGTACCCCCTCTGCAGAGGTTTAAACTCTTTGAACAGCCGTGCCCGTGGTCATGGGCGGATGTGAGGTAATTCCTTAGTGTAGTTTGTTGACAACTGCTTGTGAAATGATGTTGCGGATTGGGAATCCGATTTCAGAAAAATGCTGTGAAGCTGTCGTGGACAGCAGGGCTGTGAGCCCGATGAGGTTGGATCAGCTGATGGCGCTGGATCCTGGAGGTCAACTCTTAAGAATTGCGCTGATTCAAAAATTGATACAACTCACTCCGATCGGGTAAGACTCACCTCGCCCTAATTGTTGAGAAGCACATACTAGTGGATTTAAAAAGATTTAAACAAAGCAGATTGCAAAATAAACGGCCTCTCTTTGAAGCTTGCAACAACCACCTAAGTTCCCCTGGCTTGCTGAGTACGTAAGTACTCACCCTTGCTCTATATATATATAGTTCTCCGTCGAGAACTAGATGCTGGAGTTGCCAAGAAGAGAAGATTAGGGTTTCGTCCTGGTTCCCAGACGCTACCTGTGTGTTGGGACTTAGTCCGCTGTTCCGTTGCTGCCGTTGTCTTTGTGTTGTTCGTTGTTGTCTCCGGCTTGCTCCAAAGCTACAACGTAAGTTAAGATATATGTTTATTTAATTGCTTATTTATTTAAGTAACTACAATGATACATTTCTAATTGCCGTGGATACCAGCGCTATGTTCTGGGACTGGTATCTGTATCGCAGTTCCGTGGGAAGGCGGTTCCGTGGCAATCCTGCGGCAAGCCCTATTTGGTACAGTTATACGATGGTGCCAGATCAGGGTCTGACAGATAGTAAGGCCGGAGAAGTCCTCGTTGCTCCATTCTGCAGGCATCATGTTGTCCTCATCAGACGAATCATCCTCTGCATGCTCGTTTTCAGCATCTTCCCTATCCATTTCTTCAACGATGGTGTCGATTAGTTCTCCCTCATCTGCCGCACCTATTGGCTGTCTATCTTCTTCATTCACTCCTTTATTTCCTCCTTTATTTTCTTCCATTGTTTCGGTATCACCTCCCGCCGTGCTTGGACCCTTATCATTTTGCACGGGCATTGCAGCAACGGTATTATCCTTCTCATACACTGACACAAGTATGCCCAATGGCCAACCACATTGGAATGCATTCTCCACGTACCATCTCCAAGTGACAGTGCAATCTACCGGCATCAGTTCCCAAAAATAACCTTCAACTGCACGACTGACTACAACATACAAGGTTATTGCGTTGATCTAGGGGTCTAGTCGAAAGCCTCGCATCAGCCAATTGTACACTGACCCGAAACTTCTCTGAGCTAGCCTATCAATGCCCTTAGTCGTTGAACTAAACTCCGACAGATCTACACCTTGTGGACCATATCTAATATTCCCTTACCCGTGAAATAACTGAAATATCATCTTATTTGACATCTCTGTTGATGAAAAAATACAGTTAAACTAGATACCAATATTCTCCTCATATCTAATACCGTGTAATCGAGATTTTATAACTACCATCTCTACACAAATTACATGACATAGCAGATTGACTAAAACCTATAGATCTACGAGTAACAAGTTATTTTCATATACTATACACGTAACTAGTACAATACTACATCAATTCTTGCATAAAAATAGAAATTACAAAGAGACAATGGATTTTACCTGCAGACGAATCAGCAAACCGGCAGAGCTTCGCTGCTTTCGTTCAGTCTCGCTCTCAGCTCTCTCTTTTTACTTTTCTGTGATTTCAATGAATTTGTATAACATTTTTGAAGGCTAGAAAGGAGGTTTTATACTGGACGCCGGCAATAAATCGCCCTCCCAGAGGCGGCAAGGGGACTCAGCCATTTTACAGGCGGCCCACCTACCTAGGATAAACCACCCTCTGGGAGGGCGGCAAGGGGGCCACCCGCAAAAGCATCGGCCCCACGGTCGGCGTTTTTGCAGGCGGCCTCCTTGCCACCTTCCTAGATAGCAGTTTATTTCTGACGGGGGGGCTGACAGTGGCCGCTTGCAAAAGGATAGACGGCCTGGCCGCTCAGCCCACAGCCTCGTCTGCCACGTCATCAAATCGTTCTCTAAGAGGGCGGGTTTGAAAAAAAAAAAAAAGCTCTCCTAAAGGGCGTTCGGTTACTATATTTTTGTTGAAATTTTGAAATAAAATATACTTTTGTAAATATTTTATTAAAAAAATATAAAAATAAAAAATTCAGAATAGTGAGGGTTTCCCGTCATTTGCAACCCATTAAAGCCTGGTTTGGATGAACCGTAATCCACGTTTATGGGCTAGAATCGATGATCATCCAAACAGGTCTAACGTTGTTGCGGTTGGACTGTCCAATGATTTTTTGATATTTCAAAAAAATAAAAATAAATTTACTTTTTTAATATATGACCGACCGTTACTGACTTTTTTAATTCGTTTGACTATTTTTTTTAGAAATATTTATGTAAATAAACAAACATACAAGGCACTTAATAACAAATGTAGTGGTACTCTTCTTTACTATACTTAACTACGTAGTGAATAATATTATTGGTTAAAGTTGAAGCGAAGTCAGAAAATTACTTCGAAAAAAAAATAGAAAAAAAAATACAGTTTGTCTCTACTAATCTTTCTTTTTATATTAATTAGTACCCACTAAGCCATTAATTCCTATAAAGCAGCCTCAGATGAAGCCCACTGTCATCAACACCCTATAGCCGTCGGATCAAGTACCATCTTCGTTGATTTAACAGCCATGCATTCGTTCAACAGCCATGCAGAAAACTCCTGCCAATTGGCACAACCCAACTTCTTCCTCTGCGATCATCTGCAACCGCTCCTGAGGACTACTTGCCGCCTCCTCCGCGTGCCGCACCAGCACCACCAGGAAGCTGTCGACGGCATCTCAAAAGCCTAGCATGCATGGCTTTTAAACATCTTCCTCCATCATGGGATACTCTTTATCAATGGCCATTTCTCCATTCCTTTCATCTGCGCTATGCTAGCTATTCCACTCAGTAGCGGCATCTTTTGTGTTTTTGTGCGATATTGAATTTGCCATCGTTTTCCACTTTGAATCTGTTGATTTCAACAACGCTGCCACCTCCTAGCCTCGTCCATGGCCGGTGCGTCCTCTGGACTTGGCCTAACAACATGGGCCTTCTTGGTGAACTCCCTCAGCAACTTTGCGCGCGCGCGCGTGTATATATATATATATATATATATATATATATATATATATTATATATAGTATAATATATATATATATATATTATATATATATATATATGTCACTCTCTCTTTTTCTAATTTCATCTTCAGGACCTTCTTAGATTTTTTTTTTCTCCCCGATCTATTGTCTTGCTGACCATTTCTAATTGGACATTGCACGGGATCACTCTCACTCCCATCGATCTCCATATTGGCACGGTGGATAGATAAAGCTTTTATGAATTTTGTGCTGGATATATTTTGCTGGCATTCGTCTGTTTTCCTTGCTACTACCTACTGGAACTCTCTGATGGTAAGTATGCTTTAAATTGAGAAGAGTTATTATACTTTTGACTGCTTAATTATTCTGAACTTTCATCATGTCTTTACGCAGGGTTCAGGTGGTTCATAGGCAAGAAATTAACCAATGACCATCACAGGTACCTCCTGATCATAGAGTTCAGTTTTACAGTTTATGAAGACATTAGCTTTACATGTTAGATTTCTTTTTTACTTTTTTAATCGTGTTGGCTTTCACTGAATCAACTTTTGCAGTCTTATGCATTACATCTTCATGTTTAGTTTATTTTATCACAGCACATCTTTTGTGGTTGCAGCAGCAGAAAAACTGAGAAGATTGCTCAAATATGTTACCCACCCACCCCAACCGATCACCATGGCCACCACATGCCCAAATGGAGTTGCATCAGGTATATGGATTCATAGCTATCGTGTCATCACATTATTATATTGTTACACGCTTTTCATTAATATTTTGCATGCTTTTGTTTTCTTAATTGGAAAATCTTTACAATAAATGAATAATATACTATTTGTATCCTTCTGTTTTTTCCATTCAAAATTTTGGCCAACTTCTATGTTACCCATACCGTCACATATGTGTATGATCATAAACAAATTCTCAATAAATTCATTGCAGCTTCTCATCAAGTTATTCACACTAATATTGCACATTTACAAAGTGCTATGTTATACTGCATTAACGCGCAGGTTATTAACTAGTTAAAAGGAAAGTTGTCTGTCTTTCCCTTTTCTCGCGTGTAGCACATCCTCTCACACCGAAAACAGAAAATTATTCGAGAAAAACATAAAAAAGAAGTGGTTAGTTAAAAAGTGGGGATCACGTATTAGGTCCACACCTCAACCTAGTATGAGCGGTATGGATCCATTATAATACATAGATATATTACTAATACATTAATAAATGGAGGTTGTAACAACTAACAAAACACTTTGACGTTACATTTGCAAAATAACGTGTGAGATTATCAACGAAGTTACGTACATTAAGCAATGTCAAACAGCAGCATGGTCATCACATCCAATCTATGTCGCGGATAAAAATTTTAACCAGATCTTGGTGAAGTGATGGCGTCAGGTCACCTGTGGATGACACGGTGAGCTCACCACTGGCATAGCCAAAAAAAACAGGGCATGCTTGACAAACAGTGTGTGTTAGAGTTGTGCCTTTGTAGACTATAGTTTGGTCACAAAACGCAACAGTTGTGCCTTATCAGTTACTCCCTCCATCTCAAAATAATAAAGCCTAGTACTAGATGTAACACATTCTAGTACTATAAATACATAAACATACAAGAAGTGATTCATCCTAGTGCTATAAATCTAAACAGTTCTCTGTCCAGATTCGTAGTACTAGAATATGTCACATTCAATCCTAGGTTTTATTACTTTAAGGGCAAGGGCATGTACAGTGGAGAAACAGTGGTCTGTCTATAAGATGCTGAAATCTGGCATAGAAACAGCTAAAAGACAATTCATTCAATGGGGTGTCTATTTTAGTGTTTTTAAGCTGTTCAATGCTTTGCATGTGGCTAGGATCAATCATAAATAGTATTTTATATGCCCTTGTGTTGCTATTTCATAAAAATACTTATCAGGCATAAATTAGATTAACATGGTAATAATATTTATTTATAATAATGAAGATACACTGTATAGTATATATAATTGTATCATTGTTTTGCTAATTTTCTCTCTTTACATAGCGTTGCCATATGTGACTGATTAGGTCCTTCTTGAGTTGCTTATGTGTCGGCCGAGCTTTGATAGCAGAATTCCTCCGAAGAACCTCTACGAAGTATGGATTCAGGTTGTCGCTTGTACGCACTTCTGATGGCAATTTGTACAGTCCGGACCGCCCGAACAGGATGAGGATGGTCTGGACTATATAATATGAAATGGCAACAATTTGTACAGTGCGGACCATCCGAACAGAGTGAGGATGGTCCGAACTACATATTGTGAAATGGCAATTTGTACAGTCCGGACCGTTCGAACACGATGAGGATGGTCCGAACTATATAATGTGAAATGGCCTGCGCATAGCTCGCGGCGGCTGCGGCGGAGATGGTCCACGAGCAGCTCGCGGCGGAGCTCACCTAGGCACAATTTGCGCTCCGCCTGCCCAGCTCGCAGCTCGCAACGGAGCTCGCCCTGCCCACAGCTCGCGCTCCACCAACGCGGCTCACAACGGCCGGGGCAGAGCCTGCTCGCCGGCCGCGCGCATCTCACGCTCCGTCCCCAGAGCTCGCAGCGATCGGAAGCCCGCCCGCGCGCATCCTGCGGCAGCCAGGCAGAGCTCGAACCGGAAGGAATTTGGCGCGCTAACTACCTCCCGCACGCACAGAATCCGCGCGTCGTCAAGGCAAGCGGTACAACGCTGCTAGAGCCAGTCTCTGCGCCTCGGAGCACCCGTCTCTTCACGAGAGGACGCGGCCTCCGTCTCTAAGCTACGACAGGGTGTTTTTTATAAAACCGGCAACGAAGAGACGGATGGAAGAGACTCAGACCCGTTGTACATACCCTAAGACTGAACGAGTACCACACTTTATGAGCACCTAGTCCTACCTGTCATACACAAGTATGCTCGCTCAACTTTGCCTTACTTGTGACGATCGAATTGTTACCTTGTGTAGCTTGCCACACTTTGTCAAGAAAATAATGATGGGAAGAGCCACTCAACCAAACATGTCCAAAATCATTCTTGGCTTCAAATCGCATTCAGCTATAATGTATTTAAAGTTTAAATTATGTTGGTTTTAAAAGTGTATAAGCCACTTTTAAAAATCAATGATAGTTGAAACAACACGCCATTTTCTCAACAGATGATACTGTTTCACACTTTCATAGGACGGGCCCATTAAGAATTAGCATAATAACACAAAAATTGTACATATTTTCAAAGACAACAAGTCTACAACATAACTAAAAGGAATACATAAAAGTCACTGGAAACCCACTCAGTGCCCCTCACCCCACAACTCAAACAACACACAACACACAAGAAATGAACCCAATGTCCCCAAACGAGCATATCTAAGTCTCTACATGATCAGCCACACGATGATCAACAACCAAACAATGTAACTAAAATAGAAAGAATTGAATTGAAAAAAGGCCTAGAGGGGGCGAAAGCAGCAGTTCAGGAAGGCATGTCAGACTATGAACAAAGAAAACTAAACGAACGGAACAATTTGTCGACATGTAGGTCTATAATTAGAAGGTGCTGTTGCTTTCACCTGCAGATATTGAACTGCCCTCAGACTTCACGACTACCTCTGCCTCATTTTTCACAGCCACTGGTCCTTTGCCAATGTCCAGCCCTTGGAGCCGCCCGATGGAGTCTTGCTGCATCATATCGGAGAGGGAATTTGGGTGGGATAGCATCTGGTGGCTAGGCACACTGTGATGAGGTTGTTGGAATTGATGTGGCAGCTGCTGAACGCCTGCATGGTGCTGAACTGCGTGTTGCTCAGATAGCTGGAAGAAGGAAGGGCTGTAGGGGACCTGCTGCATTCCCGTATTATATGCTTCATTTGACTTTGTCATCTCACCTGTAGCAATTTTAAGCCTCTCCACTTCCTGCTTTAGTGCATCATTGAGAGCTGCGAAACAATAGATGGTATTTCTATTAGCAGGAAAAACGATATGTTATCCAAATCTATGTAGTGTTTCACATGTTTACAAATTATTTAAAATGTCAAAACTATTAGCTTGAGAAATGTCAAAACTATTAGCTTGAGAAATGTCAATATCCCTTACATGACATAGCTTTAGCTTCTGAAATGTTGCACTAGTTTTCAGTATAAGTTTATGTTCAGCAACAGAGAATGGCACTTACCAGCAGTGTCCAACTTTTAGCTACTTCCATTGTGAAGTAATGCAGAAAGGTATCTATTGAAGTTCAAAGGTAACTAAGTGTTGGAGCTCTCACAAATGACTAGATTACCCAAAGTAAACAGTGAAAAGCATTGAGATCGCCAAGTGTCCTACCGTAACATGATAACACTTAAATAAAAAAAACGATAACACATCTGTCTTGCATAGAAAAATAGCAAATATTGATAAGAAATCTTCTAAAAGGATGCAGCCAGCCTACAGCAATGAGCTACTTTTCCACACAAGCTTATTGGAAATAATGAAAATCAAGAGTTGCGATATGGGGAAAGTGCTCACCATCACGCAGCTGAGCCTGTTGCTCCATGGCTTGCAATCTAATCTTGAGCTCAGCATTTTCTGCAGAAAGTCCAGTTGTGTCCCTCTGCCCAGAAAAACAAAACGCCTTTAAGAATATTCACAACTTATAATACAAAAACATGGGCATTATCAACAGTCAACAGAGTGAAAATATGTTGTTACTAGAACCTAACAGTCCTGGTCAACAGAGAGCACAGCTTTTTGCTGTTAGGTATCACCATTCAGCTCAACAAATTATTCGCCAACCATATAGAATAAATCCGGCTTCAGAGGGTTCAGCCTTATCATAACATGCACTCTAGTCAACATGAGCACAATTGCACAAAGGCACAAAGCTTATCATATAATCCTATCATGTGTTATAGTTATCATGGAATGTGCATCAGTTCAAAAAAAAATGTTATACGAACTGATGATTCACTTATTTGTAAAGAAGTTGCAGTTTGGCTAGCACATGTACTAGTAAGGGGCACAGCTGCCTGCTCGATACAGTTCAAAAGGCACATTTACTATGCATATTATTGTTTTTGCACTGGGGAACACATGAACTAAACATAATAGCAGTACTGCAACCTATGAGACAAACAAATGGATAAAAGGTACCTGAAATAGTGTCAGTTGTGCTGACAGAGTAGTAGCCTCTGTCTGAAGAGTTTGAACTTTCCGCTCTAACTCTGTTATATACCGAGCCTTCCTTTCCTTTGATCGAGCTGCAGACTGTCTGTTCGCTAGAATTCTGCACCAAACCAAGCTCAGAAATTTGACATGTACTTATGAGCTGCATAAAGCTGATAAAATGCACTCGCTAAAAATGATTTAGTTAACACCATAAAGTTCAAATGGTTAATAAAATTGAGAAAAGCTGTCTGTGAATATAATGAGTTAATGACTATTAACAATGAGTCCTAGAGCTATGCACAAAAGTTTGTTCATATCGTATCGGTTTCACAAATGACTGTACATCATGAACCTATGTAGTACAACCTTTTGACAAAAAACCACTACATGGTAATTCTCTAATGGAAAAATTAGCTCTGTTATTTTGGAACAGAAGAACTTAATTAAGAAAGTGGATCATGAATCATGATAACTTCACTGAATATCATGGCACTTAGGTCATGAAATAAAGAAGGCCTTGAAAAAAAAGGAAAAGAACATCACAAGATTGCATGCTTAAGAAATATAAAAGGAAGTGATGCCCACTCCCGCGTCGTTCGCCATGCGCTCACTGCTTATTTAAAGACTAAACAAAGTGATGCAGCCTTTTGGTCTAAGACAAATTGCCAAACAGGACAAATTGGCATTGCAACAGCGTTATTGTTGAATAAGTAAAATTGAATTATTAGCTTCATCACATATAGAAGCATATTTGATAAAATAATGTTGAAGAGAATGTGGGGCCAAATGAGGAAAGGCTTTACTAAGTGGCCTGAGTTAAACCCTATAAAATAAATATATGCAGTTAGATATTTTATAACTTGGTCATAGCACAAAGTTTTGATGAAAGAAACAGTTTTGGATAGAGGATTTATAGCTAGTGTCGCATTGTAAAATATAAATTTATTGCACATATGTCGTTTGCCCCAAGCCTTTACTTATTTAGGAACAAAACAACACAGATCGGCTTTCTGGACCAAGAAAGCAACTTGCTAAACAAGAAATTGGCATTTCAACCACTTTTATGGGTGCTTACGTTTCAAAAAGGAAGCCCGCATAAGTGAGGAAGGTGAGACCTTGAGGACATCCAATTCAGTTGGTCAGGATGCTCCAGTCCTATCGTACAATCTGCCTTTCACTATCCATAGAGATTCCAGACCACTGGCATCAAATATTGCGCCTTAATAGACCATGAAAATGCTTTCCTTTCCGTTAAACATTTTTCTACCACCTATTTTTGCTTGCAAAATCTAAGGGCGGCAATGCTATCTAGACATTAAAGTTTTACTGATTCAAGCGTAAGAAAAACGTATTTCGTCGGTTGGTCATCAAAAGCAAGAGCTACCGGTAATCCTACCAACCAGCAAATCAAGTCCTAGATAGCATCAGAATCCAAAGGGGGTCACCTTTTGGCGCGCTTGGGATCGATGGCGGCGAGCTCGGCCAGCTGCTCGGAGGACATGGCCTTCTTAGCCTCCATCACCTCGGCGAATACGCCTCCCCCTCCACCGCCATCCTGCTGCTTCCCAGGACCCCCGCCGGCGCCGCCACCAGCACCGGCCCCGAAGGCGAACCCGTCGAAGGAGGCGCTGTGGCGGTGCTTGGTGGGGCGCGGCGGCGAGGACGTCTCGGCGGCGCGGTCGCGGTCGGCGCCGGCGATCTTCTCCATGTCCATGAAGGTGGAGAAGAGGTCGTCCTCGGAGCCGATCTCGTCGAAGCCGGCGCCGTCCGCACCGGCGCCGAGGCCCAGGTCGTCAGGGAAGCGGAAGGCCACCTCAGATCTGGCGCGGCGGTGGTGCGGCGCGGCGCCTCCCCCGCGCGGAGGCTGCGGGCCGGGCCGGGGCCCGCCGCCAGGGATGGGCGGGAGAGGGCAGGGGAGGTTGAGGTTGGGGCTCCGGCCCGGCGAGGGCTGCGGCGGCTGATCGCCGGGCTTGGGCGGCATCGCCATTGCGCGAGCTGCTGCTGCGGTGTGTGGGTGTGTGCCTCTGGCCGTGCGGCCGCGTGGAATGGAACACTGGGTGGTGGCGTGGCGTGTGTGCGACTCTGCATGTGCCGCTTGCTCTCGCCTCGGTTTCGCCTTGGTTTTGAGACTCCACTGCGGGATCTGGGGGCTAGCTAGGTGAAGCATGTGATGCCAGCGTGGGCTGGCTTCTCAGTGAGCAATTGGGCCCATACTGTGTGGGCTTTGGTGGCCTCTATGCCGTCTGATGAAAGGATAGGTCATCTCTAAAATTGCTCCGATCATAAATATATTTGATGTTAAAATTAAAGGAGTTTCTAGTTTTCATGTGACTAACATTTCAAAATTTTCAATCACTTTTTTCATCCCTTGGATGGTAATCATTGACGTTTCATCACTTCCACTATTAATTATCAGAACAATCTCCCTTATTACATAGATAAAGGCTAAACAATAATTTACACTAATCTAAACATGAAATAAATTTATAATTTATACAGATTTACAAAATTAAATGAAAAAGTGTTCAAATAGAGATAAAAATAAATTAAAACCATATTAAAAACAAAATTGCAATCAAAATAAACTAAAATTGTACATTGCATAGTACTACAATTTTAGTCTTACCCATATATAATTTTATGTGACCGGAAAATTACAAATTTTTAGGCGCCTGAAATCTAGCAAATTCCTTAAAACAAAGATTTAGTCAAACATTTAAAATTTTGATCATCAATATTTTCTCAAATGATTAGTTTATAAAAAAATAAATGGTACAAGTAGATTTGCCTCACAAAACTAAACTTATTACATTTTATGAATTTATTTTAATATAAAATTGATTGTCAGAATGTTAAAAGTAACCTAATGTTATTCTAAATATCAAATATTTATGACCGAAGGGAGTATCTTATGGTTTGCTTGTTGGCTTATAAGCCACATGAAAATTTTGAATTTCAAACTTAATTTTAAATTATTAGGTATTTTTTCATCGTTTTCTTTTCTCGTTGCATCGTTCATTTATGTACGGCTGATATTTCTCTACGTCTATCAGCCAAAGCCAAACGATGATTAGTTTAGTTTTAGAGTAATGTAGAGCCATTGGGAGGTGCAAATCAGGTTACTGGATGCTTAGCCTTTTTTCTTAAAATCAGGATGTCTTAGCTTTGGATACAACAACAGTAGCTGCCCACCGAGGTATGAGCAAATCAGGTGAGCCTCGTGGTTAAAATTACAACGTACAGTCAGCGTCATACAGCCTTCTACACGTGTGTTTACAGAAGAAAGCAAATGAAGAACACTAGTAGAACACAATTAAAACCCTATTGAGATTCTCACATCAAAAACTCACCAGCTGCTGTTCCTGTAAAAAACCGGGAAGCCGATAAGACGCGCACACAACAAATTCAATACCCATCCTGTCAATCCACACACGCACCCCGTCAGGCTCGAGCTCGAGCTCAAGCAGCAGCAGCGTCACCAGCAGCCTTGTCCGGCAGGTTATCACCGGCCTCGTCGACGGCCATGTTCTCCGGTTGCTCTGCCAACGCCACACGTCCCTCGTTGTTGGACGTCCGCTCTGCGCTCTCCACCGGAGCCGGCTGTGGAACGGTGGCTGCATTCCTGACATGTGCTGGAGCTCCCTTGGCTCCCCAGCCAGGCTCTCAGGCCGTTCTGCTTCATGTAGTTCTCCCAGTGGGCGGTTGGCGACCTCCAGGAGGCCGACCATGCTCACCCGAGCCTGCCCGCCATGCCGCTCCTCGTCGCAGGGCACGGCGGTAGGGTGGAAGTTCAGGTCTATGTGGCCCTTGTTGATGTCAACCTTGTCCAGCATCATCACATCTCCGTCTCGGGTAGTGTCCAGCGTCTGTGGGGATCTTGACAGGCTGCTTCCCTCAGGCTCATCCCTATTCATCCAAGCGATCTTCTTGCTCGCCTCGGGCGCTCTCTCGCTCTGACTGCCGTTTGCTTCTTCCTCATCATATTCAGTGTCTTGAAGCGACGCCTGACGGTATGCATGACATTGCAGGTGGCAAGCAGGGTATGCTTTGGGCCCTTCCCGCTAGGCGGCTGGATACCAGAAGACTAGCAGGTGCAGCCAGGGCGTATGCCGGGGTGCTTGTAGTTGTTGGCAACAGAAGGGGAGTTGTTCCGATCACAAAGACCGCGGCAGTGGCAGTAGGCTGGCCGATCATTTGGATGTTTGCTTGAAACCAAAGCTGTTCTTTCGCCTCATCATATCTGTGGTAATATTCAAGTTATTGGTTTTTATATTTTGTTATGAGTTTGTCATGAATGATCGCATATGCTACCGTCCAGTCTACAGTACTTCGCTATTATTTCCTTGTAAAATAGTTGCCATTTCACTCGAATGATCATTGTTTGATTTGTTCACACTTATCTATGGCAGGTTTTTTTTCCTAGAATGCCTGTATATGTGCTGAAATGTTAAAGGTTCTTTTAATAAAGTCAGCTGTTCCGATGTCTTGTGACGTTGAGCTCTGTTATCAACCGTGTGTATTAAAGCATGCATATTCGTATGCTGAAGAAATATGGCAACTTTTTGGGAATTGCAGGTGCAGAGGAGGAACAGTGCACTATGTTGCAGAATAATTTAGTTCAGCACCGAATATTATGTTTAGATGAACAGTTATATGATCGAAGGACACGTTGGTGCAAGAAATTTCGCATATGCAACAGCATACCTTTTTGGGTCAATTGTGTTGTCAGCACATGTGTTGGAGGCAACAATAACATTAAGTGGTAACCGGCGCCATTTTGAGCATTATTTACAAGACTGACTATTGATGTTGTTCCCGTAGATTAAAATAATAGTAAGGTATTGGAACCAAATTGTGGTGCCCCCTGGCAGATATTAATATGGTGTCTATGCAGAGGCAAGCCTTCAAAATGATATAATAGCAGACAGTCAAAGGCAATAGCTAGTGAATATAACATTTATACTTTATATTTTTATTGGGCACTCCTATGGTTTCCTCATGAGAAATAGATGTACTAAGATATTTGCTGATAGGTTCTACAGATAGAAGGTGGTGATATTGATCTTTTGCAAACAAAGGGTTCTGATAGTGTGAAATTAAGATTAGGATAAATTCAAGTCCTTGCAAAGGCCTCTCCTGAGGGCTGAGAAAAAAAGAAGTCAGATTTTGCCTTTCAGAATTCTGCGAGTGCATATACACGTGAATATTGGAAATGGTAGCACCTTACACATACTCTTCAATTTCATAGTCCTCAATCATAACAATAGTAGGTTTTGCCAGTTTGGAGCCGGACGGATAGTCATGAATCATCCAGTAAGTTTAGTTCGGTTCTTCCATGACCATTGAAGCTCCCGTGTTTGGAACAATATTGCGGATCCTTTAAATGCATAGCCACTCCGTTTGCCTGTGCCAATTTATCTGTCCTTCAGCCGT